>CAJNDT010002681.1:0-29202 GCA_905221615.1 Symbiodinium sp. CCMP2592 | reverse complement strand
TGGAACCTCAAGATCCTCACGGACAGCACGCAACCTGAAGGAGGCATCTGCAAGTATACATGCATGGAGCGTCTCCATCATGTCACTACTAGGCGAGGGGCCGATGACTGGTCCTTGGCTGATTTCGTGGCTGACGCGGTTTCGTCGAACCCGGAGCCGGCACGCACTGCGCGGGTCCTGCTGCCGCCCATGGCTAACCTGCCGGAGCCACAGATTGTTGTCACGGCCCGAGCGGTACCAATCGGCCACCTTGTGGTCCCAGTGGACCTGCGCAGGCTTGGTGGTAAAATCTGCTGCATGGCTGTTCGACCTGGCATGGAGGCTACCGAGCTTATCAGCGAGGTGTGGACGGCCCCCGGACCACGCCTTGCAAGCAGACCAGGCACAGGCTCTCTTCCTTCAGGATCCTTTGGGGCGCGTCTGGGATCGGATGCCAGCCGACCTGGAGACTGTGGGGTGGTTGCAGCTTCAGGTCGACCACACCCGCCTGCCTGCGGATCCACTGCTCAGGGGTGCACCTCCGGATAACCCTTTCGCGGCACAGGACACCACTTCCACTACTACCGAGATGTTGCCGCTCGTGTCCCAGGGATCGCAGGTTATCTTCGTGCTGACGGGCTGTGGAGCTACTGTGCGTTCTCAGCCGCAGAGCATTGCCACGGTGAATGTGCAGCAAAATGTGCAGGAGCTGGTGCAGGCTCACGTACTGCAAGGCACGATTCCGCCAGGAGCCAGGTTACAGCTTGTCTCTGCCTGCCCCATGTCGCGCATCGCCGGGGTCACCATTGTGCCTCTGTTATGCTTTCCGGATGATATGCCAGTCCGGGGCTAACCGGGTCCTTTCCGTTATGGAACCGGGTCCTAGGATTTATATTGCTGACATGAGTGACATGTAAGAACACGTGTATATAGGACATGTGTTGCTGACATGATGGACATGTAAGAACACGTGTATATAGGACACGTGTTGCTGACATGATGGACATGCAAGAACACGTGTGATGGACATGTAAGAACACGTGTATATAGGACACTTGTTGCTGACATGATGGAAATGTCAGAACACGTGTATATAGGACACGTAAAGCAACATGTCTGATGTCGTGCTGAAGGGGGGGGGGCAGGACGGAAAACAAATGCAACTACTGCAGCAACATTGGGCCTACGTCATGTGTGTTCTTGTTGCTCTATGGAAAGAGCGAGATGCTGGACATGTATAAAAAGATGTGTGCTTGTGGCTCAATAGAAAAATCAATGCCTGAAAAACTTGGTTTGTTCGAAATGTGAAAACATGTACATCGAAGAATCAAAGCCATACTGACATAATTGCCTGTCCCAAGTTTTGTAGTTCACATGGAATTTCTTTGTTGCAAGATATTTTTGAAGTTATTTTGAAGATTCGTTTGTTCCGAGCAAACCAAACAAATGCAACTTGGTGTTCTTGTGGCTCAACGAAAACAAGAAGCTTGAGATTTTGTGTTCTGAAACCCTAAAGTCAGCTTTTTGTACGATTCACAACGACTTGAAAATTAGTGTGTGTGTGTTCATGATTAAACATGAAGGGAATCTAAGCTTTCGTAACGTCCAGCTCATGCCCTAAACCCTGGACCCTAAACTGTAATCCCACCCAACCCCCAAACCCGCCCACCCACTCCTGCCGGTAGGTATAGATAAGTAGATAGGCAGGAGGGAGGTACTTGTAGGTCTAGGTGCACCGGCAGGCTTCCAGGTCTCTAGATAGCTAGGTAGGCGGGCATGTAGGTAAGGAGGCATTGATAAGGAAAGAAGTTTAAAGGTAGCAGGCAAAAGTAGTTGTAATTAGGCATTCGCGCAGGCTCTGTCAGGATGTCAGGTCGCCACATCAGAGGTCTTCGGAGCCCCGTGCAGGGGCGTACCCGCACCAAGCCCTTGAAGGGGCTGCGGGATGAACCCCGAATAGGGGTGAGCTTGGACCCCGAACAGGGGTCGTCGGAGCCCCCTACAGGGGTGTGGATGAACCCCGAAAAGGGGTGAGCCTGGACCCCGAACAGGGGTCGTGAGATCCCCGTGCAGGGGTGTGGATGAACCCCGAACAGGGGTGAGCTTGGACCCCGAACAGGGGTCGTTAGAGCCCCGCACAGGGGCGTCCGATGAACCCCGAAAAGGGTGAGCCTGGACCCTGAACAGGGGTCGTGAGAACCCCATGCAGGGGTGTGGATGAACCCCGAACAGGGGTGAGGATGAACCCCGAGCAGGGGTGAGCCGGATCCTCAAAGACAGAGGCAGAGAGAAAGAAAGAGAGAGAGAGAGAGAGAGAGAGAGAGAGAGAGACAGCGAAAATAATTAACGAAGCAAGGAAGGAAGCAAGGAAGGAAGGAAGGAAGCAGGGAAGGAAGCAGGGAAGGAAGAAGGAATGATAAAGATGAGGGTGTGACTGTAGATGCGAGGAATGAGCAGGCAGCAAGGAGTGATGTGAGGGAAGGAAGAGGCAGGAAAGTCATGCATGGATTCAGTATCTCTCTGCTCACTTTCCGTCTGTCGCCGGCCAACCAGGCTGAGACAGTCTGCGCATCGAGAGCCTCGAAGAGCCCCGGCCTAAGCCACACCAAGACTTGACTGCTGCACCGTCGGTTGCTTCCAAGCTCAACATGTTGGACTGCAGCAGCTTTTCATCTCAAGATTCAAGGAAATCGCACCGTTTTTTCTTGGCGCCACTAGCGCCATGAATGAGCAAGTGTACACCGACGCGGAATGGGCGGCTTGGCGTCGAAGTCAAAACCCTGCAGGAAGCCACCAAAACCCTGCAGGAAGCCACGACGACACAGAGACGGACCCAACGAAGCAAGGCTTCAAAAAGGAACTCCGACCCCTTCCGGATGAATGGAAAGTTGAGTGGAAGAAAGCTGAGAAGAACAAGCAGCACTCAGCCAATGACTTCAGCGGTATCAGGCGCCTCTGCAACAGAAGGTTGCAACAGATGTACAACCAATGGAAGAATGAGGTGGAGCTCACGGAGAAGCAGGATTCGGCTATCAACAAGCTCGCCATCTTGACGGATAACAAGGACCGCATGGAAATCGATCGCTTGAGGGAGGTTGAGAAGGAAGCGATTTGGACGAAGAAAATGTACGAGACGAAGATTGCGGACGACAATAAGAAGCACGAGGCCGAACTGGCAGCTGTAAAGAAGAAAAGCGAGGACATGCTGGACGAACTGGAGAACACGCATGAGAGAAACAACCAGGAAAGGGCTAAGAGGCTGTCCATCACGGAAGATACGTACAGGTACAAGTTCGAGGATAGCCAGAAGGAGATGAAGGTACTGACTGCCATGTATGAGAACAAAATCAAAGAGATGAACGCCGAGCACCAGGCACAGATGGCGAAAGAGAAAGAAGAGAACAAGAAAAAGTTCGACGAGAAGGTTTCCAAAGCCCAGACGGACATGACAAACAAGTTCAAGAGCAGGTTGAAGAGGCTCGAGGATGCACAGGTCAAGTACAAAGAGAAAGTCCTCACTGCAACGGGGCTTTGGAGACAGACACTGGCAAGGAAAGAGGATGAGGTCCTGCGGCTCCGGCTACGACTCCGCTGGCAGGAACCCGCGAGCTCGGCGCAGCAAGACAACGAAGAGAAGCTCAAGGACAGTAAGGCTTGGCCCGACAGTTCATTTGTCAGTTGTTCAGTCAGTGAACTGCGCATCTCTGACAGGAGAGTTTGCATCCCACGTCCCCGACGGTCGTTTTCACCCCGACCTCTCCCGCACGCAGCCCGAGCCTTGGTTTCATCACCGCAACCTTGTGCGACCCCAACTTCGCACGTTCCAGGTAGTGACGAGTCCGACTCTGACTTCGATCGGGAAAGAAAGCGATCCCGCTCGCCCAGATCCGACAGGACGGATTATCGCAGTAAGCAGTGAGACGGAATAACGGATTTCATAACGTAGCTGATGGCTCTGATCGTGACATCCCCATGGATTCGAGTCTTAACCAAAACAATCTGACATCTAGTGATTCTGAATCCGCTTACAGTTTCAAGAACACGACGAACTCCATGGTTGATGCGGCGGAACAGGGGCATGGGCCCGGTGGCCGTGTGAAGTTCCTAGAAAGACTTAGGACTTCTGACTGGATGGGTCATGAAGCCAAGAGCAGCATCGGAAAAAGTCGCATGCATCAGGGACCATTCCTGCATGACAACCCCGCCTCCCCCCCCAAACCACCCACCACGAACCGGTCCCCCAACCAATTCCCGCACCCCTGATTCACACCCACCCACCGTCACCCAGCCACCTAACCGCCCCACCCAACCATCAACCACCCACCGAGAAACCCACCCACCCCCCCCAACCCCCCTGTGCTGGGCGGCCTGTTCGGTGCTTGCACTTAAGTGACAGACACTTCTTAAACACGGTGGGTGGTGATGTCTCTGACACGAAAGGTCAACGTATTCCTCGAGACCTACAAGCAGGACCGACTGCCACATGGAAGATCCGCAACAGCAAGAGCGACATTGTCGCTCTTGCTGTTGCGGATGTGTGGTGCAGGTCGAAAGCGACACGACCTGCACTAAGGTGCAAGAAGGCCTTGACGGTGGCTACATCATCCCAGAAGGTTCATGGTGCAGGACTGGTAGGTAACCGCTCCTGCACCTTGAACCTACTGGGATGATAAAGGGGACATGCTGACTGGAGGCTGGGAAGTGGCACGTCTTGAGCTCGGCGGTGATGTCTCTAGCACGAAAGGCCTACGTACTCCTCACCTAGAAGCGCGACGGACGAGCACACCAAAATGCTCACTGGAGGCTGGGCAGTGGCACTTTTAAGCTCGGTGCTTCAGACGGACATGACAGTTTCAGGAACAGTGCGGCATGTGCAGTCCATGGCTGTGTGATGCTGTGAGTGTGCGCCCGTCTGACAGCAGAACTATCTCAAGATTCCCAAAGGAGTACACTTTTCATAGCCCTTTGCATCATGGTGGAGCTCACGGAGGTGTTGCTCGCTTTGGCAATTGTAGCCATTGGCTACATGTACAGCATACAGCAGAACCAGCAGAACAAGAGAAGGGCCAAGCATGAGGAGGACAGCGGCAGCGAAGAAGAGATCAGGCCCAGGAGGAGGAAGGCCAGGGCCAGTCTCATGGAGGAGGACAGCGGCAACGGGAGGTCAGAACGCAATAATGACAAAAAGCATACGGCCACAGCACAACCACAAGATCCAATAGAACCAACACAGCAGGAAAGCAAGCCCAAAGATGAAGCTGGCAAGGATCCGCCAAAGGAAGCCAAGGATTTGGAGCCCGAGAACTTCCAGGAACGTGCAGAGGCCGCGGTCCAACGCATGGTGGCCGCCGTTCACACTATGCACGGATGTTTGCAGAGGGTTCAGAGCTCCGAGACGGAAATTTCCTCGTTAGGGGACAAGATGAAGAACATCCTCTTGGAGATAGCCGAGCTGAGACAGAAGCAAGAGGAGCACGGGTCGGAGCTTGGCAAGCTACCCGACATGGTCGTCGCTCTGGGGTCAGACCTCAAGAGTCTGACCAGCAGAAAAGAGTCCATGGAAGGGAAGCTAGCGGAGATTACGGACTTTTTGGAGAAGTATGAACTAGCAGACCCCAAAAATGACACAGATACGACGAGCACAAATGCCGACGGGGAGAGCACGCACCCCGACAGCCAGCCGGAACAGACTCAAGCGGAGGACCAATTTACAGTCTTCTATGCTGAAGGATGGCAGGGGCTGTTCAACAAAAGAATACAGGCATACAGGTGCAAGGGAGGTTGTGACAACCCACCAATAAAAGGAAGAGAGCTGTGGCACAACATCATCCAGTTCCACAAGGACCATGACCGATGGTGCAACACCCAAGAGGAACTAGACGATGCTCGACAACAGTTGATCGACGAAGAAGCGGCAAAGCGTTTGGCAGAACAGGAGAAGGCAGAAGCGTCAAAGCGTCAGTGGGAAGAGTGGACCGAGGACAATGAGAAGCAGAAGCAGCCGCAGGTCACAGCATGGAAGAAGTATCAGCAGCAGAAGGATCAGCAGCAGAAAAAGGAGGTGGAGGAGGAGTGGAAGCAAAGTTGGGAGAACTGGAAGACTCCCCATCAGTGAGTCATGTACACTAGGAAGTTTTTGTGAGCCATGATGTAGTTACGGACCTAGACAGTAGCAGCGCTAGGACAGTGATTTTCCAGGCTCACACGCAGCTTCCCAACAGGAACAGACCAGGTTTGGGAGACGTCAGCTAATTGGTGCCAAACAAATAGCAGGTAGTAAAAAAACCCTGGTCCGGGCCTCTCTACGTACAGATGCACAGGAAGCATAATCCCTGCGCATAGAGTTTTTGAAATCATCACTCAGCAGACAGTACGCTGAGGCAAAGAACCTTCCGGCGATGCTTTGTGTCGTTCATGCCCCCTGGTCGAACCCATAACAAGATTGCTTTGCTCTGCTCGCACAGGTGTGGCCTACTTGGTTTTGCCCCATCCTGAGGCAAGTTTATTGTTCAATCTGGTGTGGATCATTCAAGTTTCCCGCCAGGCTGGGAAATGGAGACGTGAAGTGGACCAGTTCAAGTATCATGCCAACGCCTCAGTCACGTTGGTGTGGATGGTTTGGGAAGAACAGCACGTAGTTACATCCAAGGTCCGCTACAGCACGCAAGAATGCAAGCAGGCGGCAAGGCCCTCAGCTGTCTCGTTCGCACGGCAATCCAGGCCCAGAGCCATACAAAAAGTAAAGCATACAGACAGATTCCTAGCATGCCCCTCCCAACGCCAAACTCACCTGCAATTCGGGGGGCATGACTTAGATTTAAGTCCGACTCAGTCACAACGATCCCGATCGCCGAGATCTACAAGGACTGCCAGAATCCATGCTTACATTGCTGCGCCTGGTTGTGACCTGCCGGAAGGCCTTGACGGTGGCTACATCATCCCAGAAGGTTCATGGTGCGGGACTGGTAGGTACCTCGTCCCGCACCATGAAGCTGCTGGGATGATAAAGGGGCGATGTGCGGTTCATGGCACATGCTGACTGGAGGCTGGGAAGTGGCACGTCTTAAGCTCGGCGGTGATGTCTCTCGCACGGAAGGCCTACGTACTCCTCACCTAGAAGCACGACGGACGAGCACACCAACATGCTCACTGGAGGCTGGGCAGTGGCACTTGTAAACTCTGTGCTTCAGACGTGGCAGTTTCAGGAACGGTGCAGCACGAGCAGTCCATGGCGGTGTGATGCAATGAGTGCTCGCCCCAAAGGGAAGAAGGTAGGAGGGAGGTGAAGCCGTGCAGGCGTGACTTTGGACCTCAGCGCTTGGTTTGAATGTGAATCTCTGACGGTGTGACGCAGGATTGTGCCAAATCAAGCACGCATAGCAACTATTTGATATTTGGCAACGTAGGTCCTGCCCCTAGTGATGGTGACCGTCATTGAGCTCCTACTTTTGGTGGTTCTGATGTACATGGGCATCAACATCTACACCATGCACCACCACGACAACGACGACGAACCAGACAAGAAAAAGAAGAAGAAGAGACAGGCTAAGGAGGAGGCGGAGGCTTTGGCGGGATTGGACGAGGACGAGGTTGCTGCAGAAGCAAACAGCATCAGCATTCGCATTCAAATTCTTCAAGCATCAGTAGCACAACGTATGGACAATGTGATGCAACGACTCGACGGCATCGAGAAGTCGGTGCTGTGGACACACACGTGCCTCAAGGAGATCACGGAGGAAGTAGCGTTCCTTCGAACGACCCACGAGGAAGAAAAGAACAAAAGTACAATGGAGTTGCAGAGGCTGCGCTACGAGGAGAACCAGATTCTGCAGGGCATTTTTGCAATGCGGCGTGAACAGGAACAGTGGGGGAATCGCTTCTTGGCAAAGTTCCAGCAGCTCGAGGAGAAGGACGGCACCAACGACCACAAGCAAAGCGGCCCGGCAGACGACATCCCGGAAATCCCGAGGGTCCCAAGCAATAAGATGCCGACGCAGGAGCCTTCAGGTACAAAGCCCACCAAGGAAACGGAGGGTGCACAGCCCCCCATGACGGAGGAAAGACGAGCCAGCCTGATGGCCGCTGCATGGTGGGCACGTGCTCTGGCGGAGGCCAACGGCAACAACGCATTCCTAGATGAGTGGGTCGACAAGTTTTCAAAACAGGAAAGGAAAGCCTTCTCATCCAAAGGGGGCGTCCGAGAGGAGAAAGTCTCAATTCACGGAATTCATAGTTTCGAAGGGCCGGATGGAGCAAAGTATGGAGACGTCGGCCACTACTACAACGCCAAAGTGTTTGAGCAGCTTTTTCCAACTGTCTCACCGGACATACGACAAATGAACGACACAAGCAAGGCGGACTTGGTGAGGGCAGTCCTGGCCACAGCGTACTTGGTTTTGGACGAGGGGCAGAATGACCTGAAGCAGAAAACGACGGAGACACAACGGACCACATTACAAAACCTCAGGAACAACATAGAGCACTTCGCATTGAAGTTTCGCGGCGGTCGAGCATGAGATTCAGGGACATTGTTTTTGACAT
Source organism: Symbiodinium sp. CCMP2592 (assembly GCA_905221615.1). Taxonomy (NCBI): domain Eukaryota; class Dinophyceae; order Suessiales; family Symbiodiniaceae; genus Symbiodinium; species Symbiodinium sp. CCMP2592. Next base: position 20,682 of record CAJNDT010002681.1, on the reverse strand, counting down.
GGAGTTCACGTATGTGTCCCTGGACAGAGGTTTCACATCAATCTTCCGTAATGACTTCAGATTCATGTCATTATGAAGATCAGAGCTACGGATGTGCGTGCAAAATGTCGTCCGGTTTCGAGTGTGCTCACACGGACACGACCCCCCATCCACTTCAGCCTTTGAACCTCCCAGGTGAAGTCTCACAACGGATTCCTGGAAGGTGGCAGCGAGGCCCGGCGCATGCCCTTAAGAAGTGCTGGGTAGTGATGTCTCTGACAGGAAAGTGGTCAATGTATTCCTCGAGACGTACAAGAACGACGGAAACCGCACGTCTTAAACTTGGCGCTGATGTCTCTCACACCCTAAACCCCCCGTGTGGCTCGCGACCTGCAGGCATGACCACGACCACCATGACCACCACGACCACGACGACGCCAGGGAGGCAGGGAAGGTTTCGGAAGTGATTTCGGAAGTGGTTCGGATGCCAGTCCATGGTTGTGTCAGTGTGATGCAGTGAGCAGTAATCTCTCAAGCTTCCAAAAGGAGAAGAAGGCCGCACGTAGCCCTTTGCATCATGACGATGACGGACTTGCTGCTTGCTTTGGCATTGCTGTGCGTCGCCGCCCACATCTTCATGAACCAGATCAACAAGGGGACGGCCAAGCCGGAGGAGGACAACGAAGAGGAGACGAGACGCACGAGGAAGAAGGCCAGGCGGGCGCGTCTAATGGAGGAGGAGGAGGAGGAGGAGGACACATACACGGGGGCCGAAGCATCAACCTCCGAGGCGACAGCGCGACAAGAAGATCCAACGGCAGCAACACCACCAGTAGTGCATCCAACCCACGGGATGCAAGAAGAGCAGTTGAAGGAGTTTGCCAGGAAGAAGCTCGAAGAGGCAGCAGCAGAACAGGAGACGCGAGACAAACACGACGAGTGGGAAGCCAATGCAGAGGATGCGGTCCGCCGCGTTGAAGAGGCCGTTGCAAGTGCGAGTGGAGTTGTCGAGAAGGTGAAGCAGTCCGAGGAAACTGTCCTGAAGTCAGAGGAGCCGCGCAGGTATAAGGCCCCTGACCCGACCCCCAAGTGCGCCATCCGGATACCCCTCTGTCATAATCACCGGCAGTAGAACACGATAAGAGAAAAAAAGATGCAGAGAGACAAAAACCAAAGCCCCTACCCAACCACCTAAGTACGATTTTTTGACAGACGTGTGCCCCACCCGCCAGAGAAGCTGTGATAATACACGGACGCCCGACAACCACCGACCCAAGCGACCAACACGCAGATAACGAGAAGACCATCCCCACACAAGATCATCCGAATCTCAATCCCCATCCTAGGACCTCCCAACAAAGGAAGCCAGGTTTGAAGCACCTTACCGAAGGCATGGACGGAGTGGAAGGCCGGGTAACGGAGATTTCGGAGTTCTTGGAGCAGTATGTCGCTGACGCTACGGCAGAGTATGAGGAAGTGCATCGCCGAGAACAGGAACAACAGCAAAGACAGGAAGAAAACGAAGAACCTCCACGGATTCAGATGCCGGGTGATCTTACTTACTTCCCGAAACTTGGCTATGTGTGGGAGTTCAGCAAGCTCAACCAAACGTACAGGGCGAAAGGAAGAGACAAGGGAAATGGGAAATGTGACAACTTGGGAGCTACCGGCAAAGGACCAGAATTTTCACCAGTGAAGGGAAGAGCTCTCTTTAACGCCGTGGTGGATGTCTACAAGAAGTCAGGAACAAGACAGATATGGTGCATGTCGCAAAAGGAAGTGGAGGAAGCTAAGGCCTTGTTATGGGACCTTGAAGTCAAAGAGACAATGGAAAAACAGAAGCTGCAGGCTGCCTCGTCGACGGATTCCACCAAAGGAACCAAAGGAAAGGAAGAAAAGCCAGAAGAGCAGAACAGGCAGAGGAAGGGCGTTGGCAAAGGGCCAGGCTCACAGCTCGGCAAAGGGCCAGAAAGCTGCAGCTATGTCGATTGGGGCAAGACCTACGGCGATGGCAGCAGATATGACTTTGACGATTGGACCAAGCAGTGATTGGGTCCATGTACACTAGGAAGTTTTTGTGAGCCCTGATGTAGTTACGGACCTAGACAGTAGCAGCGCTAGGACAGTGATTTTCCAGGCTCACACGCAGCTTCCCAACAGGAACAGACCAGGTTTGGGAGACGTCAGCTAATTGGTGCCAAACAAATAGCAGGTAGGAAAAAAAACCTGGTCCGGGCCTCTCTACGTACAGATGCACAGGAAGCCTAATCCCTGCGCATAGAGTTTTTGAAATCATCACTCAGCAGACAGTACGCTGAGGCAAAAAACCTTCCGGCGATGCTTTGTGTCTTTCATGCCCCCTGGTCGAACCCGTAACAAGATTGCTTTGCGCTGCTCGCACAGGTGTGGCCTACTTGGTTTTGCCCCATCCTGAGGCAAGTTTATTGTTTAATCTGGTGTGGTTCATTCAAGTTTCCCACCAGGCTGGGAAATGGAGACATGGGGTGGACCAGTTCAAGTATCGTGCCAACGCCTCAGTCACCTTGTTCTGGATGGTTTGGGAAGAACACCACGTAGTTACATCCAAGGTCTGCTACAGCACGCAAGAATGCAAGCAGGTGGCAAGGCACTCAGCTGTTATGCTTGCACCAGAAGTTAGTTGGAAGCATGCTTGCCTGGCATCACGGCAATCCAGGCCCAAAGCAATGTAGATTCACAAGTAAACAGACAGATTCAGACATCCGACGGAAATTAGCCATCTTTTCCATTGCCATGACGATACTACGGCGCATTTCTAGCAGCAGCAGCAGCACGTCGAAGGAGAACTGGCGACAGCTGTAGGAAAGGAATATCATGAATTTGAACATGGAGGAGCTGGACCCGGAGTCCAACGACAAGTTGAGTGATAATCAACTCAACTACTTGGACTTCGCCGGTGATTTTCTACGACTGTGTCCAGGCCTGAAACCTGAGTTCCATTGCACAGTGCAGCCTTAAGTATCTCGGCAGGAATGGCCCGCTTCAAAAAGACATGCAGGAACGAACTCTTACTTATGTGTCGGATTGCCACTTGGCACATCGGCTCTGAGCCCTCATGCGTCAGCCCTGTAAGCGGAACCTCAGGCAGTGGAACAGAAACACCTCTGATGGTGTTACGTATGCTCTTGGGACAGGAACAGGTCGCTCATTTGTACCTCATCTGAACATGGACTTGCAAGTAGTACCATCCTAAGGTTTTCTGGGTTGCTGCTAAGGTCAGGAAGTGAACGAAAAAGAAGTGCACGAGAGTTTCTGCAAAGGAACTTCGACTTTGAAGGAGTCCCGCTGTGACTCAGTTTCCGGGGAGGCTGCTTGGCAAGTCTGTGCTATCCAGTCCAAGCACATGAAGTCACTCAGGCTTGCAGACGATATGTTGAAAGCGAATGTTAGTTGGTTGCAAGACAAGGCCGGCCGGACCTGCAGGAAGTCTGTCAGTGACATTGCAAACAATGTGCAGGTATCCCTCTATGTGTCTGGCTTCCCATGCACTCCATTTTCGATGCTCCATCATTTATCCAAGATGCTGGAAGATAAGAATGCGAAGCAGCTATGGAAAACAATCAGGAACATCAAGGTAATAAACCCCCCAGCAACTTGTCAACATGATCAAGCAACTGAGATGATGGCTGTCTTGGAGAATGTCAAGCAAGCAACTGAGATGGTTATCTTGGAGAATGTCATGGGGTTCGAGCGATGTATGAAGATCTTCAAGCAGACTGTGAAATCACAGCTACGAACGACGCTTGGCTACAGCAATCAAATCCGTCGACGGCTCAGCTTGAACATGGCCTGATCGAGGTATGAAATGGCAGTGTTGATGATAGATCCGCGCTCGAGCTGCACATAAGATTCGCCAACTGAGTGTCAGACGCCACCAGAGCAAGGCTGCAGCATGGAAGCCCGATCAGTCGCAAACGACTGTATATTCTGTTGGCCAGACGGGATTGCTTGCATTCCGACGCCAAGCAGAACTTTCAGTCCTACACAGAGGAAGTTCTCAGGGAAATGCATTGCAAACCAAAATACTCCTGGAGACTTGGCTTTGTTTTGATGCAGATGCAGGTTCAGTGCCGTTATGCATGTCATGCTTTCCAAGGACAGACCTCTTGTTGCACAGTTCTCACCCAGCGGTGTGCCACGCGAGGGAGAGACGAAGTCATGGAAGAACAAGACGCAGGATCGCAATAATGTAGCAGCCAAAAAACATGTGTTCCGGTATGTAGTTCCCTCGTCGAGACAGGAACACAAAGAAGAAGCACGTGAAGTGGCCTGCACAACACAACATCTGGGCAAGAGAGAACAACGCTTGGTCCTCGGTTCAGGGTTTCGGGTTCCCATTATTACCTGCGGACACATTGACTTAAGGTATCCAGGAAGCGAGCCCATGGCTGCTTCGAAGCTGCTTGCCCGAAAGCAGCATCCCAAGTTTCAACAACAAGGGAAATGGACCTCTTGGACTTGGTCTGGGCAAAGAACGGAGGCCAGTCACTGACAAGCAAGAAGGCAAGCTGACTGTTGCCTGAGTTGGTCAGGCTCAATGGAAATGGTCAACACGTCGCAGTCTCTGCGACGAACGCATGTCATGAAGAAAGGAAGGCCAGGGTGTGAGGCAGTTGCCATTGTCTTGCCCAGAGAATCGATGCAGGCCGCTACAGTGCCTCACACCTGGCGGCCGATTCCTGGTTCTGGGAAAACATCAACGATATTTACTAGGCCTGCAGTCCATATGTAGGAGCTCCATGAGTTGGGAGGCAACATGAGGCAATTTCATCCATCGGGTATTTTGACAGGCAGAGAGGTGATGCTGCTGATGGGCGCTCCCATCAACAAGCTGAGTCTGGAGAACCTGTCAGAGCGTGTCCCAGGGCAGCAGTATGTTTCCTTTTTGGCCATATCCATGCATTGGGACCACCAGAGCTTCAATCTTGCAGGATCTCCATGATTTGGGAGGCAACATGATGCACTTTCGAAGCATCGGGGCCGCCATTTGCGTTTTGTGCAGTGCGGTAGATGTCACGCATGTGTTAGGAGAGTCGCGCACATAAAAGAAATGCGTCTCAGTTGCGGAATCGCCCGCAATGCAATCGGTTGTCCGGCACTTTTGCAGCAAGCTTGTGGAAGCTCATTGCTCTGTTTGTGTGGCTCAGTATGACTGAACCGGGGAGTCAAGTAGACCTACAATAGGATGAAACCAATGTCAGACCAATCCTGAATACAATGAACATGGCTCAGGGCAGCATGACTTGAGAATTAAGTAAGGAACACAGCAGCTATGCCGCCGCAGTTCGATCTGCAAGGCTTCATGAATGGAGCTCCCAGCTCCAGCAGTCAAAGTATCCCAGAACGACGTATTCAACACAATATTCCGCTGCAGCGGTACGAATTGACAGAGTCAGAGTCTGAGTCGAGGAAGAAGAAACGCAGAACTGGTGGGCTGCAGCGCTACGAATTGACGGAGTCAGAGTCTGTGCCCCAGCAAGGGTTTGGGGTCTATTATGTTCAGGCTGAACCTTGAACCTAAACCCGGATTGCCAAGGCCATCCGAATCCGACGAAGACGAATCCTACGAATCCGACGATGAAAGCTCCTCCTCCTCCTCAAGTACCGCGTGGGCACGTGTGGACCTGACCCTGGACCGGCTGGAGTGTTTGCACTCGGTGCGCGGCGATGAAGATAGGGAAATGGATGCGTACAGCAAGAACGGCATGAGACCGAAGCGCATTGCACAGGCTTGCAAGCATCCCTGCAGCTGTGAACGCGGCTGCCACGTACCGAAAAAAACCATGACGAACGTGTGCTCTCGTTTCTGGAGCTTGTCCAAAGCGTCCCAGGACGGATTGTTGTGGTCTTTACAACAAGGTGGCGGGAAGAAGCTGCGCTACAGTATCGCAGGTCATGCAGTTTGCAGGCAGGCTTTTCTGTGCCTTCTAGGAATCGGACGGAGCAGGCTGAGGCGCTGCAAATCCGTTTGTCATGGGATGGACCTACGGAAAATGAGTTCGTCGAAACGGCCAGCTTTGAAGCAGGCTTCTCTGAGAGTTTTCTTTATGCACATGTACTACAGTGCAGCAGAGTCGATGACCACGAAGCGTCTTGGCTTCTTTGTGATAGAAACATGGTGCAGGATTGTGATTTGTACTTTTCGAGTCGGAGGGTGCATGGCAAGTCCAAGGTTCACGACAGCGGAGGTCTTGTCTACCAGCACGCCCGAGTTGCAGAAACGGATGTTGACACGACTCATTGCTTACAAGATGCAGACAGCAACGGAGCAGATCAGTTTTGATACGCATCCTACGCAATTGCCAGTCCGAGAGCTGCCACACAGCAGCGGAAGCACCTTATTCACGCAGTACCAAGCATTTTGTGCAAGGGGATCCCAGGATGTGAATGTGGCAGGAAGGTCGCTCTTCTACTCGTAGTTTGTGCGCTGGTCACCGTGCCTTCGTTTCAGGAAGAAGTCCACGCACTCTTTATGTTTTACCTGCTCCAAACTAAAAGCAGCCATCGCAGAGAGCAAGAAGGAATTCACCCTCCATGTACGACTATGCAACGAGCTTCTTGATCATCATATCACACAATGGAGGGACCGTGAGGTCTATTGGCAAGCACGTGAACGTAGCAAAACACAACAAGACTTGCTTTGTGTCATACTGGACAGCTACGACAAGGCAAAAGCCATGCTCCCGAAATTTCCAGATCAACGAACTCCGAAATTGTCCGCGTTTGAGAAGAATCCACGTTTCTTGCCTTGATTAGCATGAGGGATGAGTTGCAACCCATGTGTCCGCAGTGCAACCGTGACACATTTCAGTAGTCGACTCCCCAGCATTCCTGTGAGGCATCCACGTAACCATCACCCTTGTCCTGGTGCACGGAGTTGGTGCATTCTTCTACACATGTGATGAGGGAATGGGCCTTGGGGCGAATTGGACGTTGGAGATTGCAGCTCAACCGCATTCCGGATTCGAGTGCTTCTTTTTGTTGCGGTCCGGCCGCCGGTGTGCCTGTATGTGCCTGTATGTGGCTGTGCTGCTTCTGAGCTCATGCGCGCGATGGACACGGCATTCTCCTGGTACAGAAGAAAGAATCTTCCTTTTCCCCACGAGTGTCCTGGCATGACTCTGGCACCGCGTGTCTCAGTTTATCACTCCGACGCAACTATCGGTGAACCAAGGTTCTACTTACAAGCAGACAACACAACGAAAGAAGTTCGCCATCAGAGCACTTCAAAGCTTCTATGCGCTTTGGTGCAAATAACTATTTCCGAGCAAGTTCACACAACCATCTTCAGGTAGGCCACACGCATGAGGATGTGGGATACTCGGCAGCAGGGATTCTGTTCTTTAAGTTAGTTTTTTGCTGCGTGGTAGCTGATGCACAGCAATGCACTGTTGATGAGCTGAATGTGTTTACTGAGACGCCACACTGGCCCTGGTGACAACGGCTTTAAATCAAACTACGGACATCCAGACACCTCAAGACATCAGCAGAATCCTCACGGACAGTCTCGGGCCGATGTTTCGAGATAAAGGAATGATGATGCAGTGCGAACATGTGACGCAGGCCAGACTATGAGCTCCAACTCAGCACACGCAGTCGGGTAAGTTTGAGGCCGCACATTAGAAGCTGCAGTCTGCCGCAGGTTCGCAAGTGGGACGAGCTCCTTCCACAATCGTTGCAGTTTTTCCATGCGTATCAGGAACGAGCCGAAGGCAAGTCTGACAAGCGGGTGCCACATGTCTTCCAGTTTCTTCCACGCGAAGGCGGGGAGCATCAAAGTGTAAGGCAGATGTCAATCCGAGCCAGAAGCATCCCTTAATTTGGGCCCTGTTTGCAGCTCTGCCGGATCATGGCCGTGGCATTCAGCTATCAGAACGCGTACCTGTTCGCATGAGGAACTGCGGCAACCAGAGTGACGTATTTGCCATCATGAAAATGTACATGAGTGACAAGCAGGCCAGTCAATCACCGCTACTGTGCTGGCCCACTGCTGTTCGCAGCGACACGGAAGAGTTTTTCAGACAAATAAATACAACGACTGCAACAACCGGGCCCAAACTGGAGAAAAAAAGAGCTCAACAGGTACTGGAGCTGGCGGAATCCATTGAAAAGCACTATCCGCATCTTCGTCGTGCTGCAACGTACTACCGCAGCGTCGCAACAGGGGTCAGGCAGGAGGAATACCCCAGACTGGAATTCATAAGAAACGGACCGAGACCTCGAGGAATCTTGGTTTGGAATCCTGTTGTTTAGATGTGGTAAGACTGCTTCCACTACTATCTATTGAACTTTCAGTCTAACTCAGGAATGATGAACGTCCAGCTTGCACCTCCGCACCGCCACGAAGCTTTCCACCTCAGGGTGGCATTCCGGAGGAGGTAAGATGTGCTGGCCGAGTCTGGTTTCTATGCGCACACCAGATCGCATGGCGAAGGCGAACATGGTCAAGACGAGTTTCAAGGATGTAACTCGACAAACTTGAGTTCAACACGAACTTCAAGGATGCAGTGACGTACTTTGTGCCGCGATAAGACAGAGAAGTTTCCCATCCGTGCAGTTCGTGTCGTGTGCCCTGACCTGAATCTGCCCCTGCACTTAACTTCTCGTGATTGCTCAGCATTTGGCTAGTCCTGAAAGCACGGATAGCCCGGTTCTGACGAAACGTAGCAAGAATGTCGACGAATGACACGGACACGCCGGAGATGCCGGCCGTTATGCAGAAGATTCATGCACAGTTCGAGGTTATGCTGAGGAAAGGAAACATCGGGCAACAAGTTGCATACCGCATGACAAAAGACAGCATGAAAGAGGCTCGGGCAAAACCAGTGTCGCACTTTTGCAGTGGATAACATTGGCGTGTGACCCCTTGACAGGCCATCAACAACTTAGTCATGACGCAGCCGGCGACCACGGAGCAGAGAGTTATCACCTGCGTCCCTTTAGAGAACACTGAGGGGTGGCTTCCCTTGTCGGCGTTCATGTTTGATCACAACATGAAGAACGGGCTTCATGCAGCAAACGTACAAACAAAAACGCACTTCTTGGAGTTTCTGTTGCGTGGCTAACGCCCCAGCGAGTCAGTGGACGTGAAGTTTCCTCACTGCCAAAGTGCCTAGTCTGCAGCGATGATGTAGCACAGGAACTTCAAGTTCAATGCCCCTGACACTAAATAGTAAATCCAGAGGTGATCGATCTTTCAGCGAGCACGGAGACGACTTTGCTGTCGGTGTTACGGACGGACAAACGAAGTTGACGATCATGCAAGCCATTGTCTGCAGTGTTTACCACCTGGAATTGACAGACGAAGAACTGCACGACGCACAACTCGTGTTCACCCTGAACTCGTTCCGTTACATCAGATGCAGCTTCTCCTACCACGCAAATCCCGCTGAGTATCACTACCAGGCACTTCGCTGCTTGGCCGCACATGCACTCATGTTGAGCATCGCAATGTTAGTTTCATAAATTCAAACTCCGCAGAAATCAGTGTTCCGTTGAGGCAATGGTTATCTTACTGCAGAGAAGCAAGCACCGAGTCCGCTGGTCTTGGCTGCAGAAATGGCAGCCGAAATCGAAATTGAACAGAATCAGGGAGGAAGATCCAAGAAGGCGCCCCTCCGGGATGCTCTCGGCGCTGCGGTTGCCAACTATAACAAGAGAGTCACTGTATCCAAACACAAAATCAACACCGGACGGAAGAACCTGATTATGAATCTGCTGCTCGGCTTTTCTCTTGTGTAACAGCCCGCAGTGCAACCTCTCCGCTCTACTTGTTCAACACCATCCACCACATCTGAGGCTCAGATCGACAGCCGAATTCAGAGAAATCATCCGAGCTCACTACGACGACTACAAGCATGAAGTCTCAGGATTGGCGCAACCCTAATCAACCCTTAAGCCTTTCCTCAACCCTGAACCGCTTCAGCTTGTGTTTTCCTGAGCGGTCTTTTGACAGGTATGCCGATCGACGTACTGGCAGCTGATTGGTGGCTGCCAAATCAACAGAGGCAGGTTCAACGCTTCAGGCAGAGTGAGCTATGGGGGTCCATCATGCAAACAACGGACGGATCTGCGAGCGCGTGGGCGACACGTGTCATCAAGGACGTCATATTGTTCAGTTAGCAATATGACACAAATGAAACAGGGGTATAAATTCATTCGTATCATGGCCAGGACTTCAATCGCGAGGTGACCACGAGATCCAGCACCAAAGCCAAGGCCGTACTGTTCCACAGAGTTCAATTATTGGGTTTGCTTCGATGAGCGTGTCGTAATGTGCACATGATGTAGCTTGGCAGAAAGCAGCACAACTCTCCGAAGAGAAGCAGATGGAGCTTCACGACATCGTCTTGCTGTGGTTGTACATTTTGCCGAAGTTGCAGAAAATGTTCCCAACGGAGACAGTTGTGCAGCAGCAGGAAATGTTCGACCGCGGGCTGCCCGGCAGTTTGGTTTCCTTTAATTATTATCCGATTTGGTTTGGTTTCCTTGAACTATTACCCGATTTGTTTTGGTTTCCTTGAATTTATATATGTTTGGCGATGGTTTCCTTGAATTTATATATGTTTGGCGATGGCTTCCTTGAATTTATATATGTTTGGCGATGGCTTCCTGGAATTTACGGAAAATCAAGGAAACCATTTGGCCGGACAGAATCAATCACAATTTGGAAGTTGGCTCACGGCCGAAAGTGTGATTGGTTTTCTGGAAAATCGATCGCGTTTTGATATTGCAAAAATGAATCGATCACGTTTTGGCTAACGGCCCAACACCGAGATTGTGATTGATCATTTTTTGCAATATATAATTGTGATTGGTTTTCTGGAAAATCGATCGCGTTTTCGAAGTTGGCCCAAGACTGAAAATGTGATTGATTTTTTAAGTTTTTGTTTGTGTTTCCCTGATTCGGATTTGGATTTGGTTTGGTTTCCTTGAACTTTACCAGATTTGGTTTGGTTTCCTTTAATTTATATATGTTTGGAGATCGCTTCCTTGATATATTCAACATCAATTAGGCTTGGATTCACTCCATGTGCTGTGGAATGGAGGTGCCGCAAATACCTTCCAAGTTGAAAAACAACTTCGGATATTAAATCATGAAAGCAAACCAGTCAATTCCGGCAGGGTGGATCAGCAAAGTTAAAGATAACACTGAGGCTACTGGACAACGAGCTCGCAGCATCCATTAAGTCGGCATCGAACGGATTCAGCTGGGAGAGGCTGCCCTTCGTTCTCGAGGCATGAGGGAGACCCGTAAAAGGGAACCCTTCTAAACCTTGCTTCTGGCTCAAGTCTTTGGTATAAGTTCTTTTTTCATTATTGCCGTTTCCCCTTAAACCAAACTCTCAGGCCAAGGGGTGTGTGGTCAATGACTTCATCGCCCAATCGCAGTGTCGCACGACTCGAGCGTTGGAGAAGGCAAACAAAGCCGCCTTTACCTCGTGGAAGGAACTAGTTCTGTCGGACGAAGCCCAATACGAACAGGATTCATTGCAGTCACTTGATTGAATGCATCAGCAATTGCGTGAGAGTCCAGGGTCTAGCTCGTACGCACGGTGTGCACCTGAGGCGGACCGCAGACATGGAGAAGGCGAGGAACAACATCGTGGAGCAGATGGGGGACACGAGCCGAATGTATACAGGAATCCGCTTAACAAAGCCTCTAGTTAGGTCTGAAGTCAGTTTGTTGCAGGAGGCGCACGAACGAGCATGGAAGAAAGTAGGCTTGTACATGACGGACAATCTGCGCTTGTTCCACACCACTACGCGTGACATGGAGAGCACGGTATTGCCCTCGGTCCAGACATACATCAGGCAGGAAGCTGCCAACGTAAATGTCGTGTGGTGCTCACTGCCGACTGCGGGAATCGTGACTGCAACGAAAACAAGTGGCATCCTCACGGCGATCACGAACATATTGGCCTCCAGCCCTACGAACAGCATGGCAATTGTGGTGTTGCCCAATCGTGCGCAGAATTTGCTCACCGAGAGGCAATGCGGAGTTTGGTTTCATCTTCATCATCATGATGTAAGTAGTATATGTGTTTTCTTTTCTGTCAGGTTAAACGAAGCGACCAAGGAGGACTTCGCCAAGAAGGAAGAAAGTGAGGAGGAAGCAGACGTGGACATGGACGCAGAGCAGAACGACGACGACGACATGGAGGAGGAAAACGAAGACGATGAGAAGGACGAAAAACAAGGAAAAGTCGAAAGAATCGAACGTACGCAAGGTTCGCTTCATGTGGGCGATCCTTGGTCTGAACATGCATTGCACTTTTTGGAGCTGCTGACCAAATTGCTCGATAGGATGAAAGAGTTTTGTGTGTGCCGACAGGAAGACTGTGTGATTGTAAGTAAGTATACGTGAGCGGGTTCAAGAATCTAAAGAGGATTACCTTAGCAGTTAGTCCATGAGAAGTGAGAAATTCATTCCAGGCAGTCTTTGATGCAGAAGGATAGGAACCTGACCGTCAAAGACATCACATGGATCTTCCAGAAGGCTGCTTTCATGCATTTTCGCGATCATGGAATTGAATCCAAAAAACCACTGTTGAACCGAGGATTCAGTGTACGGGAAGCGCTCCGGGACTTTGGACCCGGGCCTGCATTTTTGGATCGCGGGGGGTGGGGGTATAGGCGTGCCGCTACCCCATGTGATATCATCAGTTTGCAAACCAAGGCTGGCCTCGCAATTCTCGTGAAGGGAAGCGGAAGCGTCTTCAGGAACATGCCGGGCTGCAAGAGCGGAACAATTTACGACGTAGAGATGCTACCAAGGAACGACTTCAACTCGCCGGAGGCAGGATGTTCCAGAAACTTCGCAATCCAGTTATGAAATCTTTCTCTGAATTAAACCCGATTGTCGCAGGCGAAGTCCGAGCTGCCATATCTAGGAAGAAAGCTCACCGACGTACAAGAACTCAAGCAAGAGGCAGGAGGAACAAGCTTGGTACGTCAGACGTTGAAGTCAATGGTTCCAACGAACTCGAAAAGCGTGATGCTGGTGGACTTGCATGGATACGACATTTGGCCAGGACTTGCGGTGATCGAGGAGAACTGCCACGCATCCGACCGAACCATGACACTGGCATCTATAGTGTGGGATAGAAATGCTTGGTTAGACGAAAAACTGGCCAACCACGTATTCCAATCTGCTAGGAAAGGAAAACTGGCCTTGCCGGGGTGGCCGGACTTTCAAGGACTTGTGCAGAGGATGCAGGCCCTCACGGACACGGAGCAGACGCAAGGCCTCTCCCTTCAGGTATCCGTCGTTTTGCAGTCACCAAGACGTCTCCTCCTGCTTGCAAGCCTTGCAGAGAAATTCCTCAACATGGACGCGGAGATCGCAGAGGAAGCTCAAAGCATCATCCAGGCACACAACAAGAAGTACAACGCAGAGGAAACCGACATTGACTTTCTGTACACAGAGCAGCATCCTGGCTTTAATAGTCAGTCAGACTGCCTTGCAGCCCTGAGAGTTCGGGATAGTGTGTGCAGCCCACCATCACGGGTCAACAAGCCTTATATAGAAGGACGCTGGTGGGATAAGGACGCTGGCCCATATAAGGTCGATCGCATTTTTGCCTTTTGAATCAAAAAGTTTCACGGACGAACGAAACGCGATCAAAAGATTTCTGAGATGTGCAATTTGCCTTTGAAATGTTTGGATTGCACACCACTGGCTACAAAAAAGTCGGGATCACGTGCGAAATGGGCTACACACCCGAAGCAGTCATGAGCATCAGTGCGATCATGTTCGGTTTCTTATAAGAATCTAGCTCCTAGATTGCAATTCCGGGACCTGATTGTATAGCTCGAGGAGTGATTCGCCAAAAATTGGGGCAAGCTGTCGGGGGATTCAGTGTGACATCGGTGTTCTAATACTGTGCATTAATCGACTTATAATGGGATAGAATAATAGGTGTGTTACACGTTCGCGTGTGATGGCCAGCACTCACAGCCGGTACGCCTCGAAGATTCAGGCATACACCGAGTTTGTCGTCGGCAATTAATGCAATCCTTAAAGATGTGCGCGTGTGTCTAAAATAGTGTTGATATTTGTATAGCTATAAAAAAATGTATGGTTGAAAAGAAGTATCTGTATATATATATATATACACATATATATATATATACATATGTATACCACGCATTGTGACATATAAATTCGGAGAAATTATGTAGCCATGGACTCCGGCCATCTGCATGCTGGAAGCTGGCGGACGATGACGTGAGCACATGCTGCATCCGATCTGCATGCAGACGATCTGTTTGTTTTACTGTCTCTGCCAGCGAAGTCCCATCTGCACAGTATATCGCAGCAGCACATTCTGTGACATATTGCGCACATCAGATTTCGAAGCCAGACTCTTAATCCGACGGATAGCGTCTTCCCCAAGATAGTTGCTGAAGTATCTTGGGTTGCGGGGCTTCCAATCCAATACGCAGTGCTCCAATAAATGGAGTTTGGGCCTAAAGTGGTATCTCGGTAGCACTCGAGCTATTGCACTTCGTGCAAGCTCGTTGTACGCAAAACGAAGCATCAGGTAGCAATCCTCGAACTGCTGTGCGGCCGCATTGCCGAAGAAGCGACTTGGATGCATACACTGCCATGAAAATTTTAAATTCGCAACATAGTGCTGACTGAGTGCCCGTTGTGTATCATCAGCATCTCCATATCTCGAAAAGCCGTGGCAGCTGCCAGCAAGTGCCTGGGTGCATGCACGCTCATGTATGCTGAAAGTTTAAGTCTACAAAACACATGCATATAAGGTATGTTCCAAGTTGCTCCAAGATAGAAGTCGGTGCGATCTGCTCGCACACCGTTGTCAAGAAAGTGCATGCCCATAGCAGCATATATCTGCAAGCAGTCGCAGAAAGAATTCTCTGCGAAACCTCGATATTCTTGTTGTTGCGCAGAACTGCTGTTGTAAACATGCGTCTGCTGGCGCGATCACCAAGTATCTGAGAGGCTTCAGCCCAGGATCTGTAATCTTTCCACAACAAATCCAGCCGCTTTTCTCGCGATGCGCCCGGCAATATCGTAGTGTCGTCAGTAACCTCCAGCAACATGCTGCCGAGAAAATCAACAGCCACTGCCAAGTGTACCATATGCATGTAGTCAGGTAGCAGTCCAGATGGGTCCATGTCAAAGGTTTTGTTAACTGTTCTCTAAACATCAAGTGTAACAGTGCTTATATAGCCAAGATTCTGGAGGGACCAAACCCAATAATCTTAGTCAATGGAGATTCTCCGTGTGCTTCGATGAAGTCCTCCTTGGTCAAGATCATAGTGCTGCGGTGGAGGGCGTCATGCCCGAAGCAGGAATAAAGCAGCTCCACGTTGTTGGGTTCCCCCGGCTTGGCTACAGCATTGATCCACTGGATTGCCGAACAGAAATGACATGTCATCTTCTTGTTGTAGAAGCCTTAAAGTTGGATCTCACCCGAAATATATTAAGGGATTGAAATTCAGGTATAGGGTCCTGTTGCGGATGAGAAACGATGCAGGCCCATAGCAAGCTTGTGGTATTCCCAATCGGCTTGAAACCCATCAAAGATGCAGATATAATCGCCGCAGATTCGTGTGCCTGCCACTTTTGCCCTTTCGGGCATGTAGCCCGGCCCGAACTCCTTCCCGAAAGCGTCGCAGCGAGGGTGGACACCCGAGCCTCAAGATTTTGCAAGAGTTTGTAGGTGTGCCGTTAGCAAATTTATTGCGCTAGCAAGATAGTCGAGTGGCTCAGGCAATTAAAGCTCCATGCTATAATGGTCAGCAGCTTGTCCCGCGCAGCCGTGCTGCAGTAGGTGGCATTCATACATGATAGCCTGGGTGTGGCCCACGTAATTCGGGGCTTATGTGCATCGCTCCATGTTGATTCGACCCGAGGTTATAATTTGCGCGTCGAGACACAGGAACCGGGTGTTCAAGGTGGACGTCTCAGCTTCAGTCTTTGGGACCGTCACGAGGGTCAAAATCTCGAATTTTTGTCTACCTTAGTATGTGTGCATGATACATCGACCTCATGAAGTATGTCACTCATGCTTGCGTGATGATTTGGCTGAGAAGCGATAAGCATCTGCGCCGTCACCATAAAGCCGTAGCGGCACCACGTAATCGAGATTGCAATCGGGGTCCTGCATGCAGACAGACCACACCAAGATCAGCAAACTCCCCACCCAATTCGGCCCAGCTGCATCGAAGGCGGGGTGCGGCTTCACAAACGCGCTCGTGGCTGCCAGCTCCTCTTCCCAATATGAACGAAGAGCCTGAGCTGCATGTGCATTGCAAGCCTGGGATGAAGATGTCGGTGCATGAGCATGCTTGTTCGACTAAGAGGCCCCTGGGGGTCCTGTAAGAAGTGAGAACAGGTCTTCTCGTTGGTAGAATGATGCCACCATCTCGTGGGGGAGGTACATCTCGTGCTTGATGGTGGTCCTGTGTTCGCCCCGGGCATCAATGTACTCCTGAGAACAACTAAGTCATGGCCATGTTTGCTAGAATGTGTGTTAAAATATGAAACATTGCATGCGTCCCAGCCGCCATTGGCACATCCAGCTGGAAAGCTTGAGGCAAGGCTGCTCCTGGGATCACGCAGGACTAATCTAGATCAGTTTCGATCAGAGGGCATGCGCTGTAAGTTTAGATTGTGTGTGGATTGATTGATTGCCGGGCTTCTCCAGTCTTGTTTCTTGAGCCATCTCGCGATACAGCGACCACTCCCATAAGACTGGCAGGAGTCCAGAGCATCCAAAAGTTCCAGCGTATCCTGCCTGAGATGCATGAAACTGACAACTTCAGAAAATCATCGCTCCATGCGACTCAATTGCGACGGGGCAGCGGAATCAAGCTATGAGGCAGCTCGCGCAGTCGGCCTGCAAGTGCTGGGCAGCAGCTGCAATCCAGTTAAACGTGCTAGCTGCTAGCTGCTGCTAGCTGTTATGTTGTAAGACCGCAATACAACAGCCTGGCCTAGAGATTTCCGTAGTCTGCTCAGATTGGCCTGCAATCCAAGTGTGCAGTTATAAAGACACAGACGACAGCATGCATGGTGGCACCTCCCCAGACCCGAACATCTCCCAGGCATCATGGATCGTCTGGTCCACATACTCCTTCATGCTGAAACCTGGATTCGCCCTCAGTTTGGACTCCATGGCGGCAACGCTTCTGCATCATGAAGCTGGGACCTTCAGGTTCTTCTGGGGCTTTGGTTCAATCGTCAGCATGGTTTGGGGTTCAGGGGTTTGTGTCAGTTCAGGGTCTTGGGATTCAAGGGTTTGCGTCGGTTGTTGGGGTTTTAAGATAAGGGTATATAGAGCTTATAAAGGATTGGCAGGCAGTGACTTTGATTTCCAAATCATGATCGAGCCATGTTCTACCGAATTGGCACATGTGTACATTTACATGCACTCTCGATACAGACGCTTGCATGCCTCCAATCTTGCGGAATGCCGAGCAACTTTTGGCTTCCCCGGTGTCGGTGTTTGAAACTGAAATCGCTGCATGCTACAGGTCAGGTTCGAGACGGCAGAACATGCAGGTTTTGCAGGTCGACCTAGGTTGCAGTCATTCATCGAAGCATGACAATGACAGCCATCCCCGACCCATCTAGCATCTACAGCTGCCGATCTGGATAGTTCGGCTCCCAGAGCACTGCATTTGCAGTGCCACATCTTAGGCGCGGCGGGCTCGTTTGGCCGGCGCTGCGGCAGCTGAGGAATCCCACGCTTCGGTGTCCCAGCTGCTTTCGTACTCAGCATCCGTAGCACCGCCATCTTTGACAGCTGCCTTTTCTGCTTTCTTTCTCTCTGAGTTCAAGCCTGCAGCATGCTCGTATTGCAGTGTAGATCGAGACTCGAGTCAGCTAGCTTGCATGCATGCAAATACCGAAGACTGTAAGTGCATTTAAGAAGCGGCGATAGTGGCCGGCAACGATATCCTCTGCTGAGAGGACGGCCTTGTTGGCGGCCTCGATCCGTGCTGGCACGTGCTGGAATACATCATCCGAAGGGGCCAATCTGCATATATCGAGGGTTTGATAATCTACTAGGCTTGGGGTAACTAATCGGGCTTAAGACCCAACCTCGATCTCGGCTCGTTTCTCCTCCACCTTCTGGTAAACATACTCATCCTCGTACCCTGCGAAGACGCATTCGTTGATCCTGGAGGCACATGCATGCAATGCATAAGAAAGACATCTACATGGAGTGGACTATATATAGGTGGTCTGAATCGGATTAGATCGAGCGAGGCACTCTGCATGAATCCTCATGTTTCTTGGTGCACGTCTTGCATGTGCTTGATGTTGGCCTGCAGCACCGATCGTTGAACATGCAACGGAATTAACCCAGTGGTTCTCCTGATTTCGGGCGTGAATGCACGGGTCTAGAAGTTCTTGCGGGTTTGTATTGCATAAGGGATTGTGGTTTCTTGATGCTGTGAACTACGCGAACTAGAATATAAATGTGGGCCACTACACTGGATCTTGAATTGTATATCAGACTACCGCTGCGGATTCTAGATAATCTGCGGTAGAATGCTACATGTCTTGAAGCAAATAATCAGGATCCAGGCCTCCTGGCGCTCCAGACCCGAACGTGTAAGGTTCTGGGCCACTGTTTTTGCTTTGGCAGCCAAGGACAATATCCTGGACAACGTGGAGCTGCCCTATAGCTGTTGCATGCTGACAACAGAAGTTCGCACATGGCTGCTCGGCAAGCGTCTGGCTCATCGTCTTATCAAAATCACGTTTCCTCACTTCTTCATCCGTCAGAACCTGCGAAGCGAAGTGATGCTGTATGAGCATTCCAGACAGGACTGCAGAATTTGTATGGAATTAGTGTTATTGAGTGGTGTACATCTCACAGTGAAAACATGCTGTCCTTGGGCTCTTTTGTAGCTTTCTTATTCCCCTTGTCGTCCAGACCCTTCACAAAGTCGGCAGCTTGGGAAGTCATGATCTCCCCGAGCTTCTTTTTCGTGGTTTCGTCGGCTTTTCCGATCCGCTTCCTGGCTGTGGTCTTTGTGCCCACCTTGTTCACGTTTGCACCTTGGTCGTCGTGTCTCTTCTGGGTTCGCTCCCTCTTCTCTCTCTCCCTCTCTCTCGCTCACTCTCTCTCTCTCTCTCTCTCTCTCTCTCTCTCTCTCTCTCTCTCTCTCTCTCCCTCTCTCTCTCGTGGTTCTTCATGTCATTTCTAGATATCTCTAGATATCTAGATATTCAAGTATGAAGACATCTCTGAATTCGTCACAGCTGCTGATCTCCTTTCCGTACTCATACACCTTATACAACCTCCAGGAGGCACTGCCTTTTGCTTGCGGATGCTCCCGCCCAGACTGTTTCGCCAGGATATCTTCTTGAAGAAAGCGTCGGCCTTCTTCTGTATCCCCGTATTTCTTCTCTAGTTCGTGAAGAGGGAGTTCGATGTAGTGGCCTTCGTTCCGCTTCTCCGAATACCTGAGATAGATCTTGAAAGAATGCAACCGCGATCGTGTGAACTCTGATACTCAGTAGATGTGGATCACAGCAAATGATCAATGCTGCCCGAGCACTCGCTGTAGATCGCTTCGATGTGCATATCGCCCATATTCGGGTCAAGCATAAATGCCTTTAAAAATTCGAACCTTAAGGATGTTCCAGGGTCAGATAGTCACAATTAATGGATTCAATATGGATAGCGATCTCATTGCATGCGTAGCTTGTTACTATCCGAGAAGCTTCCCTGTGGTGCTCCTGGTTGCTTCCCACTTTTCGAGTAGTCCCGGGGGGAGTCCTGCGTGGAAGTCTCTATATGCTGTTTGACAATCATGAACGACCACTGCAGCACTGCTCTCCTTCAGGCTTTTCCATGCGCCGCTTCATGGCCTCGCGCTGCCGGCGACGTTCCCCGGCGTCCATCTGGCTGGGGTGTGTCATGGCCTGCGTGCAATCTTTGGGCTTGCTTTCGCGGTAGAGATAATGTGGGCTCTCTGGCTCTCTGTCCTGGATCGATTGCCGGGTCGCTTCGTCCAAGACTCTGACCTATAGCTGGGATTCATGGCAGGAGGGGTGCATGCATGCAACACATGCACCGAAATAGGTATAGGGTCCGTGCCCTCCTCACCTTGCCGTCATCGTCCCGCACGCCCACCGGGCTGATTGAGGACTTCTCCGACTGGACGCTGATGCTGGAGGGCGCCCGCAGGATGGATTTCCTGACCCGTGTCTGTGAACTAGCTGTCGCACACTACACACACACACACATACACACGCACATACATATTTATGCACGAGCGGATCATGTGCAACCAGGGGGCGGCTTGGGGTAGGAAGCCGGAGCAGGCGGGTCGGCAGCACCCACATCCATACCCTCATCATCCGGATACCCCGAAGTCGGTATCCCTTCATCATCATCATCAGCCCACTCCTCACCCTGATCGGCGTCACCGGACTCCTGGCCCTCCTGATCACCTTCTTCATCCCAGCTTTGATCCTCGTCTTCATCGCCAGCATCATCAGGATCAGGTTGTTCCTCCTCATCTTCCTCTAGGTCCGCCTCCTCGCCATCCTCTCCCTCATGGGCCTCCTCGACTTCGGTAGAAGGCTCCAAAGCACCTGCACAGAAACCAAGTTTCAATCTTTCTCTGGTCTTTCTCTTTGTCTCTCACACCTTAAACCCACCTAAG
>CAJNDT010002680.1:499574-823270 GCA_905221615.1 Symbiodinium sp. CCMP2592 | reverse complement strand
TTTCCCCTGAAAGTTTCTACTTGTAGATAATACGAATATTCTATGCCCCGGCATCGTATTCTATTCGAAGCACGGTAACATGGCCGCCACATTGGCCCTACGTCGCACCGACAAACCTGATAGACTCGTAGACCAGAAGTACCAGGCCTTCAAACTTTGGATCCACCACTTTAAGCCCTGCTTAAGGTACTAAACAGCGACCTTTCTTGTGGCGCGGATAAGCTGAACTTAGACTTTAAACACAGCCTGTGTTGTGTAAACCATATACTCTTAGAGAACCTTGTAAAGAAGAAGCCTGTAAACTATTCCAACTGAAGCCAAAAGTTTCGCAGGCCTAGGCCTAGGATCTCGACAGCTATGCCCTTCCGCACTGCACCCCCAAACCCTGAGTACGAACCGCGAATTACCGTTTCTGTGCAAGGGATAGCGCATCTGGCCCTGTCCGGCCTTGCCGCACTGCAAGGCGGGGCCTGGGACCATTCGAAGTGAAGAACTTTATTCAAAAACACGCGTGCCGTTGAGATCCGAAGATCTAGGGCCCAAGTCCCGAGCCCCTTTCCAATGCCAAAGGTGGCAGGGAGCTCCTCGGGCGTCTTGCCGGAACTCGACCTGGCAGCCATTGGGACTGAACGGCACAACTTTGCATGGACATTTGAGGACATCGAGAGTCTGGATGCACTCGAGGAGACAACGTCTGGGCACCTCTTCTTCGCCTTCGACTCCTTCACCGTCAGGCCCGACCCGAAGCCAGTGGACTTCTTCTGTGCTTTCTCCTTGTCAACCGCTGCTACAGTGTGATACAGAATCGCTGTAATTATCCAACGTAAAATCAGATAGATGTTCAACTGCTCTTTCATACAGAGCTGTATCATGAACTTGCCCCTTTCTCTCACACCACGCAATGCTCAACAACAGCCTAGCTTTTGGGCCTTTGCTTCATACAGCGCTGTGTGGCCATGTCGCTTTATGTATAAATCGCCCGCTGCATGAGCTCGGTGTTCAAGCTTAGCAGTGAGCTGTTCACGGTGTTCGTGCATACCCACACATCTGTCTACACTGGACAACTGGAAACAAGCTCAAGATCTGAGATGAAGATCAACCGCCGCTGATGTAATGGTGGGTATGCCCGTGGGGCCACAATGCTGTAAAGCAAGAGCATCTGTCAACCTCACACCTGTCGGCTGACATAGCACCGGATTTGCAATCGACCATCCACCGCTTTCCAACCCTACATACTCCAGGTGTCAAAGTGGTTGACGCATGCTCCTAGCTCGGGCTTCCTATGTACATTTCTTTCAGAATCTATTTCGTCACTCGGCTTGATGCACGAGCTTTTTCTGCAGCTCGCCTTCCACGCACCTGTCGATGCCACTCAACAGAGCAAAAATTGAAGTTGGTAGATGCTTGAGAGCTGCTTCGCTTGAGGAGAGCTGCAGCCGACTCGATGTTTTGATACCAGAGGCCACCGCTGTATGTGTCTCCACTGCACGATCTTCATCTTGATAGGACTTCCTACAGCCAACGTCGCTTGGTATCTCAAGCCCGCCAGTGCCCCGTAACTGCGATGCTTCTGCATACCCACAGCCCGGAAAGGACCGGCCTGTGTGCCCAGTGTCTACTTGAGGACCTGGGCTCAGCAACAAACTTGGTCTACGCACTTGAAGCAGTTTTGGACTTTACGAAGCACGGCAGATCTTTGCTTGTGGCTCACCTGGCACCTGCCTTTTGAAGCACCGGCAGAGATTGGAAGCTTGTGTTTAGTGGCTTGCTGCATGTACACTAGCTTTGAATTGAGGACGCACCTGAAGTTGTGACGAAACCAAGCCGCCACTGCATTCCAGCGCTACTTGCTATCAACTGCTGCTGAGTCACGTTCGGGCAGAGAAAACCAAAGCAGGAGACTTCCTCCTTGACGATGGTGTATCTGGAGGACAGCCGCAGGACTGCACAAGCAGCGTTACGAACAACAGACCATTCCCCAAGACACTGAACTTAAGTTGTGCTTCCAGTCTGTGAGCGTCAACAAATTCTCGCTTGCCTGCCTCGTGACAACCAGCTAAACAGCACTCGGAAACCTGCTGCCAAAACACAGAGGGGCCGCACTGGAAGTGGGATTAGTCGAGATGGCAATGTCCAGAAGACCAGAGGCCTAGCGCCGCAAGCAGGGCATGGGGGGGTTAGGATTTGTGGTTCTAGAACGTTCTAGCATGTTTAGCAATTTGTGAGCCTATGTGCAACCCGTGAACGACAGCAAGTCAAAGACCGAGTTATGCCGCCAGCTTCCTCGCCCCTGTGACAACCCGAGTGCCTCGAAATCCAATGTCAACGACTCCAGTGTATCGCACTGTTGGTCCACTCCCGTCACGACCCTGTTCTTGCCTCAGTGGAAATCGAACAAACAGCCTTTATGACTGGTAATTCGTCTTGCCGGACTGAGGGTTCCGGGGCCACGACGGAATCCCGTGCAGAGCCGTGGCCGACGGCTCAGAAGCTGTGGATCTATCAGCTCCGGCCCTTCAGCTTTGACCGGCAGCGCGAACTCGAACTTCATCTTGCTCGTGCACTTGTCCTTCTCCTGACAGCTTTGTGCACCGGCAAGTTCGCCCAAGCCTGAAGGTCTACCTCCTCTGTGAACTGAGTGAACGAACTCGCTGCAGAGGAGGCTCTCGAAAGACGTCGTTCTCCCCCACGCTCTCCACGCAGAACAAGCCTGGGCGGATGTTCAGAATTGGATGGTGCAGTGTGCGTCGGCCCACTGCAAGTCTCTTGTGCAGAAGAGCCGTTCTCGAGAGTCTAACAGTGGAACATTGTGGGACCTTTCACCATTTCGCAGCCCAGGGACGATCTCCTGCGGCACGATGGCCAATTTGGCGAGCACCAAACCGGGCGACCTGCGCTTCATAGGCTGGATGACGTTATTTTCTAAAGCCCATGCTGAAAACTCGAAGGCCGCTTTGGCTGTCTTTGGCTTGGCGAAAAGAGGCAGCTTGTGAGCTTTTGTGCATACCCCGTCCCACCACGACGAGATCGCCACTGTCGCAATCCTTAAGGGACAGCTGTGTTGCTGAGAGCACATGCATGTGGGGTCGTTAGAGTCTTCTAGAGACTTTAGAGCACTTGTGCTAGCTGTGCCAGCAGCGGAGCTTCAAGAAATCATCCCAGTGCTCCTACATGGAGACTCGCTGCCAGTCTCGTGCCAACTAGGAGCAGCCAGCACAGATATACGCGTTCGTTCTCTGCTTCGATCCTGGCCGACACAGACCTCGGAGACTCGGAGGCTTGCGAAGGGTGGAAGCTGAGCCTCCGCGGGGAAGAAGGCAATACTCAGGAGGTCAACTGATAGCAGGAGCGCAAAGTTGAGCCCCAGGTTCTTTACCGAGCTGGCTATTGGCTCTGCTGCTAGCGGGCTCCTCCAATGTTGGGCAACTCGGAACCATCGCGAGGCACAAGGCTTGACCCCAGGAACGGCTTGGCGAAAGTCGAAAGTAGCGGCCCCAAGGGAACTTGCACTGGACTCAGGCACTTGCTGAAAATGAACTGGTGACTCGGGGTGCGGTGGTCAAACATTGCCAAGTGGCGCTGACACTTGCGGCAGGCTCGGCCGGATCAACAGGGCTAAAGCCTAGGACCGAGAGTCAGTGCAAGGCGATCTGCGAGCTTGCAACTCGTATCGTAATCGTCGTATAGGCAACAGACTGAGAATGACCACCCAGAAAGCCGGGACACTCAGCTCTTGCTTGAAGCCTTCGCCCTCACCTCCAGGGGGGATGGGGCAGAGACGGGTCCAGCAAACACTACAAGCATTCGTGAAAGAATCATACTAAGAGGCCACATGGTCATCTTCAAACTGTACTGTAGAGTCGGATGTTGCGCGATGCAACAAAAGGAGCTCTGCATCCCATGAAGTGTTGAACCTCAAAGCAAACAGCCCCTAAAATCCGCACCGGATACTAGAAGACCCTTGAAGGCGAGGCGCAGGTCTTCTGCGGAAGGGCTTTTGAGAAGGAGGTCTCCTGCACCATCGATGATGCCAACAACTATGATCAACTGCCAACCTGCCACTCTTTTGCCAATGTTAACGGCTTCATGGCTCGATTTGAATCCACACCGTACATTCTGCCCATTACTAGGCATCACGTACCGATAACATAATACTCGTTCATATCTACTACAACACAGGTGATACAAGTGTGCTTTGGCGAATCTTGCAGACCAGGTCAACACAATTCTGAGAAGTGGTTTCCACAGCCTCGTTCGCAGAAAGTGCTTGTGCACGTCGGAAGCAAATGTCCGCGTCAGGAATCTCCAGCGTTTTAGCATTCGTCGAATTACGACCGTTCTGGGGTAACCTGAGTTTACATGGAAAACGCAGCATACCCCTCAATGGAACGCTCTCCATCGTGAACAACATTGAACGAGTCATCACCGGTGGGAGTTGCGCTGACTACATGTTGTCTTGGGACAGAGGGGGTGTGCCCATACCGACACTCAGAATTGAATTCTTATGGCTCCGCCGGAAACACTTGGCACAAATCCGCGAGATTCCGCAAGTCGTGCATGACCCGAAACACCACTTCAACACGGCTAGTCCTCTGACTGGCCCTTGCGTGTGCCAACGCAGAAAGAGGACCCATCGTTGGCGAAGAACGTACCTGATGGCAGCCCTAAACAGCCACAGCTGAACACAAAAAGATTGTCGGTCGTGAGAGATGCTCTGAGGATCCAACACTGTGAGTGTAAATTGCAGCCAATCATTCGGATTGACGCAATGACATTTCTTCTAGGTTCTGGAATGATTGAGAGTGATTGATTTTCGGAAAGAGAGAACATGAGAGATCATGAGAAAACCTTCAAGTGTATTGCGACCTGTTGGAACAACTCGCCCGAACTAGCGAACTACGATGGCAGCGTTCTTGGCTACTAGTAGAATTTGACTGCCGGCTTCTTCTCTGCTTCCTCTGGAGAAAGTTTCTTGCAGGGCCCTTGTCGCTCTCGAGCTCCGTCCGGGGACCCAAGCCTCCGTGTAGCCACTTCAGCCCTTGCCAGGAGGTAGGGCAGCTTGTGCCTGCAGAGCACGAGACGAAAACGAGCTAGATTGCAAAGCGGCACTCCGGCACCGGTGCCGGGTACTTCCGAGCCGCAGCTCCAAAGAACTCCACTTGCTCCAAAGCAGGATTCCGGCCTTTCACAAAGATCTGAGTCCAATGCTTCTCGTTGTCGCACCAGGAGACGGCCTGCCCGACAAGTCTCTATGGCCCCTGTTCCAGGCCTTAACGATAATGATTCGGCCCACAGGAGGCCTCTATGGACTCACTCCGGCTATCTTCTTGGCGCAGAGCTGAGTGTCCCAAGCTTGGCTGCAAAGCAGCCAGACGCGACAGTCAGAACACGCACAGACTGGCTCCGTGCATGTTGCGGTTTTGTAACCGACAAATCACTGCAGGTGGTACAACCACGACTGAACGGATTCCCGCATCAGCTTCTGGAAGAAACCATCAAGCCGCAGAACTTGCAGCAACTTATTGCGTGGACTCGGGGGCAAGATCTAGGCCTGCCCTAAGCTTCCAAACCAGAACCACACATCAAGCCGGTCGTGTGCCTTTGTCCCAGGTTTCGGGGTGGCGTAGGCACGCCAAAGGCCGCCTTTCACCTCCGATAGGCGCAAAGGAACCTTCGATACCTTCGGTGACCTGCCTCTGTTCTTGCGCTCGCGCATCTTGTCTCGCTTGCACACAAAGGCTCGCAAACTGCTTGGGATGCCCATCATCTGAACCATCACACCCCAGGGCCTCAAAGCTAGCGCACCCAAAGCAAGCCCTAGGCCTGGTTCCAGCCGCCGCCGCAGCTCTCTCCCAAGTGGATGCTGTACTTTGGGCCTCTGAGCTCAGCTTCTGCGGCCGTTCTGAGCTGGTGTGCAAGGTGAAAGTGCCCCCATGCTGCCCCTCTCACAACTTCTACCTCTCCGTGTCCCGGGCCTTCGTGTTTCCAGTGGGAAGTGCAAATGCCTCAGATCCGACATCTGCCACGCGTGTCCACCTTGACGACCCCCCGAGTTGTCCGTCGCGGCGACATGCAGAAAAGCTGCTGTAGAAGGTCGGGGGATTCATGAAGCTCTTCGCCTGCTGGAAGGCCTCCGCAAGCGAAGGTCGATTCAACAAAGTGACAACCCCAAGCTGGGTGCCGTTTCTGATGCCCCGCCTCCAATATGGCCGAGGCAGGTCGAGGGTCCGCCACCATCAACCCCTCTGCGAGCCGTTCGGGAGCGAGGGGTCAGTTCTGTGTCAGTCTTAGGTGAGCTGCAGCGAACCCAGTGTCTCAAGCACTTCATCCAAGGGTTGGTTTTTGGGTGACAAGTTCAGGCGTAAGGGTTCAGACCCTACTGCATGCCGGCAAGTAACATCTTCCGAAGCACTTTTCAGCGAGCGGAGATAGATGACAAGGAGGCGTGCCTCCTGCAAGCAGCAACTTCTGCGGAGGAAGAGTCGCAGTCAGAGATCTGCCACCAACATGGCAGCATGGCAGCCGACACAGCGGAAAGGCAAAAACGCGAGGCGCTCCTCTGGGCTGAAGATCTTTGCAAATTGGGTGCGCCTTCTGAGCTCAGATTTGAAGACTGTCTGAGCCCATGATAGCCCGTCTAACTGCGTGACTGCGCGTGCCGCGGTCGCGCAGCACCCTTGTACACTTGGAAGAATCAAGCAAGTCAAAAAGTGCTTGGAGAAGCAGAGTTTGACGTTCCGGGAACCCGGCGCAACAAGTTCCCCACTTGTTTGAGCTGAGGAGCCGATCGATAAGCAGAAAGTTGGATGTTGCCGCTCCCGGGCACTGCCCCTGCAAGGCTGACGAGCGTCGGCATGCTTCGATAACTTGGGGGCATTGTAGCGAATTTCGATGCTCAAACTATGAGCTGTGAGGTTGCTTCAGGGCTTGTCGCGCGAAGACATGTTCACACCGCTCGTAAGCATCTCTCTTGAAGCTTGACGCAAGAATGTGTTCGCTCAACCTGCGGCTCCAACATCAAGAGCCAAGCTTTTTGACAAACACACACGATTCCCGAACTCTTTGTACTGACCCTCATGATGGTAAGCAGGGCTCCCAAAAACAAGCAGTGGGTCTGGGCAGATCTGGATACGTTTTCAATAATAGAGGGGCCGAAAAAAGCGCATGTGAGGATCTTAGAGAGTCAAAGTGATGCAGCCACTCTGAAGGCGAGGAGCACTTGATCTGTGTAAGGTTGCCTGAAACTTCTACGGAGCGACGAATCGTGATGTGCATGTAGTGCTTGTGGCGACAAGAGGCTCATACTGAAGTGTGCATGTTGCACAAGGAAAAATGGTTTTCAATATGCAGGCATTCTTTGCCACAGGCCCAAGAGCCCCAGCTCCAGCCCATCTCAGCCCTCAAGCAAAGTGCGCAGCCCCCCGATGCATGCCCAGCATCCAGGGCCTGCCCGTCCAAGGCCAGTGCTGCGGCGCGGCTCCTCAAAGCCTGACATTTGTAGTCAGGTTTGACACTTCCCTGCATCCGATGCTTTGGTGACTTACTGGGAAATGTAGAAAGTTTCGGAAGAGATGAGGACAAGCAGGGACTGGCCTCAATGTCCCAAGGGATGGCCCCATCTCCGAGCCGCTTCAGCACCCAACCTGTGAGCTCTGCTCATGTTTGCCAGATTCTGTCGGACAACAATGACAAATGATGACAATGCTTCCACACACCCTTGTGTTTCCAATCGGCCTGGTGGGGAGCCGCTGCCGCAGAAATTCGGAGGGATGGCCACCGGGACGTCGCCTCAGCGTGTCTTTCCGAAGTAATTGAGGCAACGACCCCCATGCTTTCCGATATGCAAAGTCACTCTCTGAGCAGAGGCAGGTATCAGGTGAGTTGCGTACGTGGAAAGGAAGTCTTCCTCGACGGAACTTGATGTGTCTGTATGAAATTCCATACCTGCGTCGGGATCAGTGAAGACTTGACCAAACAAGCTTTGTGCATGGGAGCAAACAGTAGAATATCTGGAAGGAGGCAACAAAGTTGCCGGCAAGCTTCGATTCCACATCTGCCGTGTCCTCCTGGTAGTCAACGATGCCTGGGCTGAGCGAAGTGTGGTGTGCACCTTTCGCCTGTCAAACCTTTTCGATGCAGACTCTTGCGGAGCTGACACGCCACTTGCTGCAGACTTCGTTCCAAACATGTAACTCTGCCCAGCTGCTGAAACTCAGGCTGTTCAAGCCATCTGTCTTCCAGCGGTCGCCCCCTGCCATGATCTCCTCGCGCCAACAGATGGAAAAGTGTCCCTCAATTCCTACCGCCAAAACTCCTGTCCTATATACATAACTGCCCGCAACAAAGCGTCTCCAAGAAAAGGTTTGAATATGACCTTACAAGGGTGTTCCCGGACAACACTCTGCTACATTTCCGTCACAATTTCAAGACGATCGAGGGGTGCAACGCAGGACATGATTTCGTTGCAGAATCGTTTCGGTGTTTGGTTTTCACGACTCTCAGTGCCCAACATAGCCAGCCCATGTGCATCGAAGATCGCATCGACGCCGAGTCCGAATCTGAATTTGTCCAGTGCAGCGAATAATAAGCCAATGCGTTATCGATTCGACCACGCACGCGCGGCTGCCGCCGGAACATGGCTCATGCAGGTTGAGCGGCACCAATTGTCAAATCGTGCAGTCTGACCCGCTATGTGCTGACGTTGTGTTGAAGACTCGCACAGATCCGGCCCGAGGGGTGTGGTACAGCGAAGCTTTCGCGTGATTGCAGACTGACACACAGATCTCCTTGAGCTGCTCGATGTTGCGCGCATAGGCCCGATCTGGCATGGGGACAGTGCTTGGATGTGCTTGGTACAGGACAAGCTGCCGATGCGTGCTCAAAAGTCGGGCGCCGGACTACCATTAAGTCATTAAGTACCATGAACCAGTTGCAGCATCACGAGACTCGTGGCACTCACAAGTCGAAAGTCAACTTGCCGACAGTCCAAGCTAGGCAGGAAGGCGGTCGGTGATGCGCTTGGTATGGTTGGCGCTGTGCATGAACTTGCCACTGAAGCGGCCGAAGCCTGCGAATCGAAGCGACAGCAGCGGATTCTGCCAGTTGCAGCCTGGTAGCTATCAACCATGCAAAGTGATGTCCGACAGGCCCTGGCCTTTCTTCGGGCGATGGATTGACTGGCCCGGCTTGCCCACGTTCGGGTCGTTCTTTTTGCAGTACGGATAGCCTCGTTGATTTCGACTCGAGCCAAACAGAAAGAGATGTCTCAGTCTGAGGCGCATCATGATCCAATGCACGGCAAGTCAGCAGGCAACCTATCGGCCTATCGGACCTCAGACCTCTCGCGAATCACTGAAGACATAGCCCAGGGCGCAGTCCCCGTAGAGGAGCCCACCCAGACGGAGGCGATGATGAAGTTCGTCGTCCTCTGAACGCGACGAGGGCACAGAGGCCTCTGTGGTATCGTGAGCGAGGTGGGTTGCACCGACCCTGGGTCCGGTCGCTGACTCCAAAGACCTGGGCGGCCTGGCAAAATCTTCCTGGCGCCCAGTCGCCCGCCTCTCCACCCCAGCCAAAGTAGTTGTTGCCGAATCCGTTGATCTTGCGCCAGTGCTTCAAGCCTGACTGGGTCTCTTTGGGATGAGCCCAAGTTCAATTAGACGACAGGTGATGAAGCAGCAAGAGCTCGGTCTGCAGCTATGCGGATGCACCGGAAGGAAGGACTTGCAACATCATAGGTGCAGGAAGATGCAGTCAAGAAGCTCATGCCGACAATGCCACCCGCACTGGTCAAATAGGGAGTCTTCCACTTGTATCGATCCTGGTCTGATCATCCATCCGCATGCTGTCAACAGGCTACACGACAGGAAAAAACATGAAGAAACACACTACTTCGTTCCGACACAAAACCGCGACTCACTGCAGAGGTCTCAACAGACCACTCAACACGAGCAAAACACATGCATCACGATTTGTCACCTGGGCGATACTTGCGGGCATGCTCACGCTTGTAAGAACCCTTGTATAAGCCCTCATCGAATCTCAGCCCGTAGGGTGCCTTTACATTTCTTAGCTCGACCCATGGTGATGCCCTTGGAAGTCCGAGCTTCAATCTCTGCAGAGAGCTGCGTGGGAACGTCACACTCGGAGTAGTCGACCCCTTTCTCTGGGAGGTAATCGATGTCCTGAGATCACGCGGTCGTTTCAAATCGGTCGGGTATAAGTTTAGCAGTTCGCGAGCCTCGACCAAGCCAATGAACATTTAGCACTACTCGACATTTTGCCACAAAGCCCTAAGCCAAGCCCGCAAAAGGTGTTAACCGAATGTACTGCCTTATTGAACATTGGGCGGACTCTTGCGCACAGCCCGGCCTGAATGACGGCACAGTCGAAGTCCAAACCCATCTCCTTATCAGCTCTGTGTCAAAAGCAGGTGCTGAATCCTCGTGCACGGACTCTGCTCTTCTTTCTGTTCCAGTCCGCAGTCGCCTAAGTCCGATCAAAATCCGCTTCAAATCCAGCACCATCAGCACCCCGGGATCCCCGGCCCATACACTGCGAAGCCGCATTACTAGCTCATGGTCTCAGTGTCGCTTCGGATATCCGGCGAAGCGGTGGACTGCGCAGAAACGACAGCCAGTCCAGCGTTGAAGTTCCAGCCACGGTTGAAAGTCTGCACCTGGCACTGTCGCCGCTCCGATGCTAGCTGGTCACCCAAGGAAACTCCCCCGGTACTTCAACTCTCGTGCTACCATTGTCAGTTCCCGCACAGCAATAGAGAGTTGGAGGCAAGTCACGTCGAACTGCTCTGCAACGACGACCACCCATCCTCATAAGGAAAGACCAAGAAAAAGCACGGTTATTTGGTATGATCGGGTCAGCAGAAGCAGGTGAGAGTCGCGGGCTCTCGAGAGATCTTGAACTTTGCTCAGACTCCTTGCAATCGGTGCTCAACCTGCAGGCCCTGTCAAAGCCCTGACTCCAGTTCATCCCCTCATAACGAAGCCGGTTTCAGGCTTTCTTGGTAATGACTGCAAAGGCATATCCTCGCCAAGCATCTTTGCACAGTCTTTGGCGACCGTCCGGACTCAGCAAACCACCGCCAAAACGGCTTGAAGAGCTTCCTCGGCGACCGCTCGAAGACGACGCAATGCATCATTAAAGGCTGCCACAATGCCTCGACTCTCGGGACTCTCGGGGTTCCGAGGCAACGGGCGAAGGATGTCAGCGAAGGTAAAGCACTGGTAGGGGTCTGCTCCTCCATACGATTCTCAAGCTCGAGGTGCCTTGGAGCCTAACCCGGGGGAATATCTGAACTTAAACTTGACGTCCCAGATTCAAGTGGTTCTCACGATCGCGGAATGGGATGATCACGACAACAGTCTTCCCCTGGTGGCCTGACAAATCGGAGGTCAAGGGATGTGCGGGCATTTCTGCATGGGATTCGCATTTGCTTCTTCACCCGACCGCACAAGCTCTACATGCTTGAGAGGCTGGCCCCTCAAATAGCCCAAATCAGAAGACTGCCAGATTCGATCCAGTTGCCATCTTTGGGCGGACTTGGCGGCAGCGCCACGGCCTTCGACATCCATCAAGCTGCTTTCCAATACTCGCTGTGAGTGAGAGAGAAATATCTGGCCGTGGCTGGGAACTGCCGAGCTGAGCCCTTGCCCTCGAAACCCACCCCCGTACCTGTATGAGTCTGTGCGGTTTTTTTGGAGCTTTTGCAGTCGGTTCAGAAGCTTGTGCTCACCTGCACTCGGCTTCGACCCTAAGGATGCACCATTCAGCATCTGGTGCACCTTCTGAGAGGTGCCCTGGGACTGCCCGGCATAGATGTCGCGGTAATTGACACAGCCTGGCCAAGCAGCAGGAACATCATTCTCATCAACCTCGGACTCTGGCAACCTCGACCAAACCACTCAGCACAAGCAAGTCCCGAGTCTCCGTCACCAGCATATGTCGAGTATCTACAACACATGCAGGCCTTTGCAGCTGCAGTGCTTCTTCGAGTTGCCGCACCAGCCGTTGACAGAGCAGCAAGCAAACTCTCCTGCATGCTCGGAAGCATTCGGAAGCGCAGTAATGATACACAGGAACACATACGGCATGTACGGCTGATTGTTCTGGTCTTCAACAAGGACTCAGAGCCAAAGTATGACCCCGCTTCTTGTCCTGTGGGTTCGCACTCCACCGGCTTGCCGTCTGGAAGTGGCGCCTCAGGAAAGAGCAATCCCACGAAGCACCAGAACATCCCAGAACTCTTTGCATCTATCAGCTCACTGCGCAAAGTTCATGCGCAAGGCGTCGTCGTGAATGCAGCAGTCTGCCATCTTCTTTACCGACAAAACCACATCACCACTGTTTGGGGGAAAAAAGCTCCTGGATCTGAATGAACCTGCATGATCCTGCATGCACATTGTGTCCCGATGTAGACAGCTTGTCTGACTTGTCCACATCTCTGTTCTTGTGCCAAGTGACAACAGCCTTGCCACACTTCTGATCTTTCCGCCACCGCTGGTAATTTGTCGCGGCACCTCGTTCGGAGACCGAACACTAGGAAGCTGCAAAGAAACTCTTTCAGGTGAGCCTAACTACACAAGTCTTGGTGGCTTTGCTTTGGGGTTGTCCTGTTGTTACTTTGTCGGGGTTTCTTACTGGAAGACACAAGCAGCGTCCACACAAACTCCCACACGCAGATTATGCCACGTTGCCAGCAATGACAGTGGTGCTCGGTGCAGCGGCTGAGCCGCGCAGAACAGTTGTTGGCGCAGCCACTTCGGCCTGTGGAAGCTTATAGGGGTACCTGGAATGAAGATTGTGGTCCATGCTTCTAGTGCAACTTGATATTACAGCCGTGGCAAAGCGCTCCAGCATGACCCCGGATACTGCATGGAAGCAAGTCGCGCCGATGCAGTCACGATCGGGCACGAATGTGGTTGGCATGGTTGGGGTGATAGAACCCTCGACGACATTTGCGACCGCTGCCTCTTCACTGAGAGGCTTCTCGTCGGCTGCCGCTGATGAAAATGGAGGTGGGGGCGGAGGCGCAGGTGCTTGGTCAAAGACCGGATCCCCAAGAATGGCTGCACCTTGCACCAGATTCTGCCAGGCATTCTAAACCACACCCACAAACTTAGCCACCCGTTGTCTCCTCTCGCAGAGTACACCTACTTCCTGAAGCCATGGATACTGCTGATCGAGCTGGTGAAAGGAGACCAAATCCGAACATAGACTAATTGGTACTTGTAGCAGGACAGTTGCCGGGGAACTGCACCAAAAAGGGAAGGGCCAGACAGTAGAGGACTGTAATTCTTCACGAAAAGCCGAGGTTGCCCTGACAAAGAAATGCCCCGCTGCGTGAAGTCCAGTGGGCTGTGAGAAGCTGCAGTTAATCCCGCCTCCGGCAGCACCGTTTCCATTCCCGCCTGTTTGGCTCTGGCCTGCCGCGCAGGCTCTGGGGTTCTGGGCTGGTGTGAGCTCATGTGTGAATCTGAGCATGAAGGTATGTTGTTGCATGAGCAGCAATACCACTGCTTGTTTCGTCTATTGCCTTGATACCTGCCCGTGCTTTAGTATTTGGGGCCTGCATGCTATGTCGACCGTACATGCATCTTCGTGTCTCCGCATGGTCACGCATGCGTGTGCATGTCTAACTCGCTCTGAGTCTCCGTTCGTATGCTTACGGGCCGCGTCCTTCCCTTGGTGCAGTTGCAAATGCCTTCATCAACACTTCCTTCTCTCATCTCCTCATTGAGGTCACGGATGGACATCCTCGGCGAGCACGGGACCGCGAACTTTGAAACAGTTGCGGAAACGCCGCATCATCGACAGTTCACTCAGTTGATTGACATCAAGGCGCTCCAGGTCCAGGAGCTTCCTCGCATAGCCAAGGCATGCAAATGAAAGACGCTGTGTCAGAGTGGCTCAAACATGACTCAGCCGACTTGGGTAGACTCTTCAACGTGATCTAAATCATTTCATGTTCATCAGCTCATCCGAACCCCCCCAATCCAGCCTCTCAAGCGCGCGCATAGAGGTTGGAAACTCAGCAAGTCTATTGATCATCCCGCTGTCCAGCAAACTCACACCTGAGCATCACACCCGGATTCGCTTCAGGCACCTTCGAATCTGCTTGGCATGGCAAGGATGCCAGGCTGCGTTTTCTGCCTATCGGGAGCCTGAGCTTGTGTACGACCTGCGAAAGTCGGGAACTCCAGAATGTTGGCAAATCTGTCTCGCTCGAAACCACATTGAAACAACTGGGAACCAACCAAGCACGTCCTTCTCCAAGCTCACTCACGCGAGTCTGTCTCTTGTTTATCACTCGTGTCACTTCTTTCCAAGCTCCGCCAATCTCGCGTTGCACCCCCGATGTTAGATCAATCTCGAACGGTCTTCCTACCCGGGCTTAGGTGTCCACAGCAGAACAACTTTGAAGGTAAGTGGCCACCATGGACGTGACTGGGAGTCCTCAGTGCAACATGGTGTGCCAAAGCAATCCGACACAAACCATTCAAACGATTTCCCTCAGCGCCGGAAGGCTTATGACCAAATTTGCTGCATCTGCAAGGCCGAGTTTCCACGAGTCTGCGGTCCGCCTTGCGGACAACATGAGCATCAGCACCTGTGGTTCAAGCCGTTGTGGAGTTGAGTACATGCTCGCAGGAAGCCTTCAGGAGATGTCTCTTCTCGACCCGGCTCGATGGCACTCCGCTGGCTTTTGGGTTGGCAGATTTACTTTATGAAACCAACACACGATGGCACGGTGGATGCAGAAGAATCATTTCAGCCTGCACCGCGCTCAAACCCACATTCTGCAGAACCGCATTCGCATCTTCGGTGAAGATCCAGTTGCTTCTGAAACTTCTAAGCACGCGACGCACGCTGATGCGAGCAAGGTGAGCAGAGTAAAGAGAAATGGCAGCATGGCTGCGAGGATGTTGAGGCTTAGTAAAGTAGAAAGGAAAACCGGGGGGAAGCGCACTGGGTGGCTGCAAATGTTGCGTGCTACCCATCCGGACTACTGCAGGTGTATTGCGCTGTTGGCATGAGCTTCCAAGAAAGGTACAGAAGACCCCGGTAGGCCGGGCATCGGAACTTAACTTACAACACTGTGCTCATCACAGGCTTGGATTTTGCCAGTCTCTTTAAGGTCAGATGGGCTAGGAGACCCTTGAACCAATAAACAGCACATGTGCACTTGAGTCGGACAAAACTTCTCCAAAGATACGTCTGCAGATATCCAACAGGGATAGAAGCACGCAACAAAATCTGGGATCCCTCCACACAAAACGAATAGAACATTTCATTGTCTAAGATCTAAAAATTACAAAACTTCGGATCAAAACACAAACAATGATCAAACACAACAGGGATCAACATCGAGAGTAGCAGGTGTCATAGCAGTAGTTTTTGTGGTGGTACAGTAGCACTAGTAGTCTTTAGCGTTAGTTAGAAGTAGCCGCAGTAGCGATCTTCGTCGG
Organism: Symbiodinium sp. CCMP2592; assembly: GCA_905221615.1. Taxonomy (NCBI): domain Eukaryota; class Dinophyceae; order Suessiales; family Symbiodiniaceae; genus Symbiodinium; species Symbiodinium sp. CCMP2592. Next base: position 807,785 of record CAJNDT010002680.1, on the reverse strand, counting down.
ACTGGTGGTGTAGTAGTATGATGAGGATGATGATGATGATGGTTGTTATCACTAGTAGACATTTGCTCTGGTAGCCTTGAATGGTAGCAGTAGTAACAGCAGTAGCAATCTTCGTGGGAGTAGCGTTGGTGGTTGTCGTAGCGCTAGTAGTATGAGTAGCAGTTCCTTCGTTCCTTCCTTCGCTTCCTTTGAGAGAGAAACACCAGAAGTTCGTGAGTGTTCACGGGCTGCAAATACTGTAGTTTGCAGCATTTCTGCGTGTTTAGCTTTATCGATTCCTGTTCGATCATTTTGATCTCTATCCCCCCGCGGGGACCCCACTCTGTTCAAGGTTGTCCTCAGCACTGTTGGCCCACATGCCTACATTCTGATGTTCACTGGCACCCAGTGACCCGCAAGCTGCGTCCTGGCTAACTGTCGCACCCTTCCGCAGCGGCTTCGCGGCGGCCTTGTTGCACATCGTGTGTGACCTGAGAAGCTTCAGTGTGAGGAATACGCTCGACATCCCTCTCCGGCTGGGAGCTGGAGAGCCGCAGGCGAAGCTAGTAGCTAGCATGCGAGATGGACAAGTTGACAGATAGCTAGATGGATAGAAGATGTACAGTACGACTCAACATTATTGCGCTGAAGAGTCGATGTAAGCTTGAGAATCAAACAGATGTTGGAAAATGGACAGTAGAACATTGAAGCACGAGAGTGTCGATGGGACTGATGGGACTGTGAGAACCTTAAGACTCAAGAGTATGGAATTGGAGTCTATCGAGACGCACAGCTGGGACGAGCTTGCAAGGGCCATCTCGACCATGGGTATGTTGCAGGACTTTGCAGGCGTCAGGACATTCTGCTCTGCTTGCATGATGAGGTGAATGCACGTGAAGTTCACAAGCCCCCTGCGATGCGAGGTCTGGCAAACCTGAGCCCAAGAAGCTGGACGACTGGTTTCGGCTCATTGACGCGCTGGCTCCCTAGAGTTGTGTCAAACCTGCTGAAGCCTGAAGCCTCATGTGAAACCTGCCGTGTCGATTGACAGCTCTGTGACCACATCCCGTCCCGCGAGGACCATGTCAGTGGGCCTTGGATACTGCGAAGCTTCGCATCCTGACGGGCAAATCTGCGCAACACAGTACCTAAAATTGAAAGCACGGAGTTCACACAACTTGCGCCACAGCGGCTCCTGCACGTCATCACCAGGCATAACCACCTGCGGGTTCACTTCAGCTGATGCTGCAGCAAGAAATCGAAAAGATGCTGCACAGAGTCTCACATGGCCAGCCCAGCTACAAAGTACTTCTTCGACTGGCCTTGACGCTGCAGGCGTACAGCTCTGCGCGGCTAGGGGTGCGGATCTGGCAGCCGAGCCAAGCAAAGCGTTGGGCAAGATGAACAAAGCGGCATCAAGGGTCGAAGCGACCTACAGTGACACCAGCTTCCTTCAGAAAGCTCGAGTGCAGGGCACCTTGGTCAGCGGCACCAGCACCATGCCATCCACGTCGAACTGGACGGGGGCCTCGAGTTGAAGTTCGCGATTGCTCTGGGAACAGCAGTAGCCAACGGCTGTCCGATGAAGGCTAGCAGTTGTATTTCTAGAGCGGTTGCAAACCTACAAGTACCTGTCTCGTGATGAAATCACCGCCACCACCGCCTTCGCGGATGACATGCATGTGTCCTGAATGGTAGCCGTGCAGTCTCTACAATGTCTCTACAAACCAGAAATGCTGCTGCGTCGAACTTGGAAGAGCTCTGTTGGCCATGTTAGCACCAAGGGTAGCGACGTCTTCCAATTCCCTGGCACGCTGCAGCACTCTTCAGAGATCGCGGCACGGCGATCTTTGGGTGCAGTGGCGATGCGGACCTGCAGAGCGCGGAAAGCAAGCCCCAAGACTCAAGACGCAAGTTCGGCTCCTTATGCAACCCTCAAGGAAAGCCTAGCGCCTTCTCCGAGCGGACGTCGAAATCCCAGTCGAAGAGTGCCAGGAAATCCAGGCCGAGGATGCCCGCGGTTCCAATTGGGATCTTATTGGACAACAGGACAGGCAAAGACACAGCGGTTGCAACTGCTTGGGTCAGGTCCTGGGAACTGCTCCGAGGAAACTTCTGTTTAATGGTTGGGGTCCTCCTCGTTCGGATATTCAGCTATCCGCCATGCCAGCGGAGCCTGTGCATCACGTAGACTTAGCCTGACTTCCTCTCCTAAGGCAGCACAGGGGGACTGGAGGCAACTACTTCCGGCAGTCCTCATTGGTCATAGCTTCCCACAAGTCATGTGCTCACGTACCACCTTGTTCACGTTGTACATGCCGAAGAGTTGATCTCCCCATATCTCCCCCCCCGAGCAGGTTGCGCGGTGTGGCGGAAGGCGATTGACGCGCGAATTTCAAAAGAAGGCAGCAGGAACCTAACTAAGTCACGAGCGATTGGTTGAGCCTCATGAGCAGTGAGTACTCTCCCTGCATCCCCTGCTTGCATCAATTACGAGCCTGGTTCAGTGACACATACTGTACCTTATACCTCTTGACACCTACCAGTACTGCCTTGTTTGGAACAAACTGACGTCGCCTCACAAGTTTGCGCTTACCGGGGGCTGCCATACGGGGCACGGGGTGGAACCGAGGGTCCGTGCCGGCAGCTCTCCGGGAATGGTCGCGAGCTTGACCTCAAAATCTGTAAGAAATGTCTGGGCGGGCGAAGAGAGCTGAAGTTCCTACAACAGTTCTTGTCTGTTTTGGGTCGATGCAAACTTCCTCATGTCCTGATGCAACCAAGCTCGGACACGGCCCGGCCTCGCCGCATGCAATCTTGCCTCCGGGGCTCTCAGCCGCGAGTGGTCATGTCTTTCCAACATTCCAAGCGCAAGACACATGCAATCACTCCCCTCAAATCCCTCAGTCTCTGAGGGTCCCCGTGGTTCGGCAGCTCCTGACACCCTCTGCACCCTCTTCGCGTATTGTACCGATCCGCGCGAGCCTTCCGCCAGGAAGGCCTGGCTCAGGGCGATCTGCCGAATCCCGGCACCGGCGGCCTTCGACAGGCTTTTCTCAAAGAGCTGGTCGTTGCATTTCGGGCTTTTGGTCGCTACAAGTAGCCGCTAGAAGTCCTTGCGCAATCTTCCGCTGATCTCACCACTCCTTTTGCGCTGGAGTCTGCCAAGCTCCGCAGGTGCTCGGTGAACCGGTTTTAGACAACTGTTCACGACACTTGACCAGTTGGACCTGGAAAGATGCATCTTGAATCCAGACTCATCGTGCGAATGAACATATGAAGTATTGCGGCAATGCCAGGAGGAACTGGTCACTGCCATGAGCTGCAATAACTCACATGGGTTCGTGACAGCGTTGCGAACAAGAATCTGATTGAACTGGTTCCGGAAGGGTTCAACCCCTGTGAGCTTTTGTGCGAGCTGACGAAGCGAACAACGCAAGACAGCTTCATCGTGGAACACCTGGCAGACTGGATCTCTTCGATTGCGCCCAGGGCTGGGAGCAGGGAGCCTTGCTGCGCACACCCGCAGGACCTAGGCGGGTCACCTTCTCGAGAAGAAGCAGGTCTTGCGCGGTGAAACTCTCGATTCCTGTGGACAGTCTCCGGTGGCATCTTCCAGGGAGACATGCACTAGAAATGGGCTCCCAGGAAGCGACCTCAAGCCATGAAATGCATTTCATACCTTTGCAAGATTCCTACGCCCTCTATTCTAAACCCAACATTCCGGCAGGAGGACTCTCCTGAGGGTTCCGACGAATCAACGGTCCTTGCGGCTTCTGCGCCGCAACAGCCCGTTGAGCACTTCAACGGCTCAAGGGCCACTGTTGAAGGGTTTTTGTTTTTACAAGTAGGATTTAGCGGTTCTTCTTTTTACGGCTTACTCCTCTATTGACAGTAACTTTGACGGTAGGTAGGGGTTTACGGCCAGGGTGCACCAGTCTAGCCTCGGGTTCACATCCTTCTCGAAAGGGAAAACGGCGCAGAAGCCCCAAAGACTCGTAGCCCAGGACAGCCATTCCCACACCAGGGCCCTTGGGGAAGGAGAGTGACGCGTATCTGATCTGTAGACTCTAAACTCTAAACCCACGAGGTCGAAAAATACTTCTCTGGCCCAGTGCTTCGAATCTTGGCTTCAATGAAAGCTATTTTTCAACGCATTGGGAACGCACGGCATTGCATGCTGGCGATCGACGCCAGTGCAGCCGGGTTCTTCGGTTTCTGCGCGATTTCGGTTGTTCTCCGATTGTGCTTGCTCGGCACCTTCAGCAACACACAACGACTCCTAGCCGCCTTGGCATGCCGAAGGCCGTGATACTGCTGAGAGACTGCAACTCAAAACAACAATGTGCTCGAGCGAAGACCCGCGATGTCCTACGATTCGCAGGATGTCCATGTGTAGATCGCTCGTGGGAGGCCGAGATCTCAAGACTCTAAGACACCTGTCCGATCGCATATCCCGTTCCTCCCAGCTCTCATCACAAAGCAGACATGATCTGTTCAGAGGTATGGGTCTGCTTCGCAGTCCCTGACCTGCTCAGATCGCAGGCCACAGCGGCTCTGTATCTTTGGGGTGTTCAGTATCGTGTGGGTGATGATTCGCTCATGATGCGGTGGAGGTCTTTGCATGCTGTCGAGAGCTCCAGGCTGGTCTGGCCCCTTCCCCGTGACAGGACAGCAATTGACCTGTGTGATGCATCTGAATCTGTCTCTCAATCTTGTTAGTGTCCTCATGAACGAAACCGTGGTCCGTCTATTCTATGTGACTATGTGCAGTCATCTTCTGCTTTCCTGTCTGGGATCGACTGGACTGGATTAACGGTGCTGTCGACACTGCTGCGACGATGGCCCATGGATGATGTCGATGATGAGAGCCCATGACGATGACGAAAAAGCGGAATTTGCTTGTCAAAAACAACTACTGCTTTCGACATAATAGCGAGACACAACAACAATAACCATGGTCATCATCGTCACGACCGCCACCATCACCTTGATCGCAGTCATCATCTGCATCGTCATCATCCTGTCATCACCATCACCGTCACCTTAATCATCATCATCATCATCATCATCGTCATCATCATCACCTTCATCACCGTTGGCCACACTAAGATTGTCGAGGATGAGCGTAGCAGAAGTAGCTCTCATTGACACGACCGTGAAACCCGCTATAAGAACAACCAGTGCTACACGTTCTCCTCCCTGCTGCTGGCAACTCCGCTGTCGCTACCATTGGCAGCACCGTCTGTGCGACGACGACGATGACGGCCATTCGGAAAACACTTCTCACCTGCAGCTCAACCCCTACATAGCCAGTGGAAGGCCAAAGTCACTGCAGCGGGGAAAACGCGAAGCTATGCCTTCAGCCAGCAGTCACTGTGTGCCGTTTCCTGCGTCACCCTGCGCCTAGGGCACGCAGCGGTAGCATTTGCGTGGCTGGTGCAAAGCTGGCATTCACCGGCATCCAGGTAGCTTTCGTGGACCTCAGCTTTTGGCTTCGGTTTGGTACCCTAACGTGAGTTCCTCCTCTTTCTACCCAGAAAAACTGTATTCAGTTCTCGGAAGTAGAGAGAACTGCGTCCCAGCATTTTGATGTCAATCGAGACGAACCTGAAACAAACAACAACGGCGAAAATGTTGGACATCGTATGATCTTCCATGCTTAAGCTTGTCCGAAATCCTAGGAGGACTTACGGCTCCCACACGAAATAACTCCTACGGGTATGCAGCTGCAGTTGGTTTGTAGAGGTACGTATTCGCCTTAATATATTGTTGCAGACTTTCCTCCAAGATGCTCTATTCCAAGTGATTGGACCCACGTGGTATTTGCAGCTCGGTCCCGGTGGCGGAGGCCCTGCGTCGGGGATAAGCTGCTGAGCTGCTGTGGCGCCGGGCCAAGAATGAAATTGCATTGCACGGTTGCCACTGTCGTTGTGACCGAAACACGACTTTCCGGCATCGGTGCACTACCACGCCCAGCTTAGCTCAAGCTTGACAAAAATGCCATGGGAACTGTTGGGGTGGCTAGCAGTGGAGCCGTCCAGACTCACCATGCACTGGTAGTGCTGAAAATACCATACTCATATAAACAAAGCAATAGTACTTGTTAACAAATGAGCAATGACAAGTAACATCATTATCAAAGGTCAATGCAGAAGTATCAAGCGCTAATATCCTTGGTACGGTATGCTGTTTGCTGATGGTTAACATACTTTCAGTTACCCGCCCATCTGATTCCACTCGCCTCCTCTGAGCGATGCGTTGCTTCACCTTCTCCGGCGGGACGAAGAGGTCGCTCAAGTAATGGAAGCCAGAACCCCTGAGATGGAGGCAACACTGACAGCTTGAGCTCCTATCCCTGCTTGCTGAAGTCGAGTCGGTCGGCTGCTGGGCGTAAAGACTTAGCTCTGCTTCGCTTCTCCACGCGTGTCACGGCTGGGGGTTGCGCTCTGCACTTGCTGGCTTACACTGGCATTCCCTTGTGCTGTAATCTCTGCGGCAAGCATCATCGAGTTGCGGTGGTCCGGGTGCGGATGCCTGGCAATGACGGCCAGTTGCAGAGCTGGAACTACCAGGTGCAGCAGAGAACGAGCATACAAGGATTAGTAAACCGACTGTGTCCGATTCTTGCCAGCATTTCCGCAAGCCCTAGCAGGCCCTAGCAGTCCCTCATGTGAACTTGATGCAAAGCCGGTCCCTGGCACAAGTCTTATGCATGGCCCAATGAAGGCGAATGGAAAGGGGCCAGGCCTCACTTGGGCCTCGGGGACCGTCTTGGGGGCCATCCTACCCTCGATCCGGTCGCGGATCTTCTGCGCCTCCAGGGACACCGAGACATAACGATTCAGCTGTTCGGCGCTTCTGCGTGTTGGGCTGCATGCGCTCCTTTTCTATCGTTGCGCCGTGCAAGTTTCGCATTGTACAAGGTCGGCACCAACGTAGCAAAAAAGACTATGTAGACTGACCCTGGACTACGACTTGCTTGGAAGCTACCTGACAACGTTATCCTTGTCTGTGACTGAAAACCGAAATACCTGCAACTGTATGTGCCCTGCCAGTTTGCAAGCTGTTGGGAAAAGGATGGAGAGGATCTCGAACCACGAACACTCGCCTCTCGAACAACAGCCACTCAAGCTTAGATCTCCTGGTTTTGGCCTCGTCGAAGGAGCTGGTCACCATGTCAGAGAGCCGCTTTAAAGCATCATGCATCTTCACCCTGGGATAAGCTTCGAGAATACTGCTGGGTTACATTCGGGCCAGTTAGCAGCTTTACTGCATCGGTTTATCCGGAACGGGTTTAAGGAGGCTTCAATGTGGCTGGCTCCAGACTTACCCCCGGCCAGCCTGGGCTCAGGTCAGATTGAAGCACTGTGCTAAATCAAGGATGCACATCTTCAGAGACTGCATGTCTGGGCTGAGAGCCCGTTTACGCCACAGAGGCACGCAAAATCCAAAGCGTGCTATGCAGGCAGGTCGCTGCTCGTGCATGATCATGATGGAATCGATGGCCCTGGCGTTCCCTTTCAGTCTGAGGGCACTGTGAAGGAATTCTTCCTCAGCTCGAAACTTGCAACGGGAAAGTGCCCATGCAGCCGATGCCACCCCCAAACGCCAAATTCTGTGACTAGTGGTGGCTCACCTAACTGCCTGAGCTGTGTGACGTTGCATGTGGGGATTTGCAGTATATGGCTCAGAACCAATCCCTCCTGCAGGGTTGACATTGTTTGATAGTTGTTGAAACGAAACACTCTGCGAGCTATAATTAGTTGCTAGTCAAGCCAAGCGGCATAGGACACTTCTCCATCTTGATCGTCATCCAGCAGGCTGAATAGCGTGTAAGCTTCCTTTGGTTGTGCGCTCTTGTCAGGCAAGCTGACAACAAATCCATAAGCTGGACATTGAGAGAATTTTACTTACGTTGCTACTACTGCAGCTGCTGCTGCTGCTGCTGCTGCGACTACTGCTACAACGACTGGCACCAGCTGCGACCCATAACTGCCCTCTGTTACCTACACAGCACAATCAACGACTACTTGCTTCTACTGCTGCTGCTGCTGCTCATGGGAAATTCGTACAAAGTTGACGCGCGCTTTCATGGAAGTTTCATTGAAATATCCGAAACAGAATTCCAACGAAGCTTCTAAGCTAGTTCAGTTCGGTATGCCACGTAAGTCGCTATCATGGGTACCCGACTCACCATTAAACCCAAACTTGCTAAAACCTTCTTGGGCTTCGTATGACAACCATTCCACCAAGGTACGTGTATCTCCAACTCCAAGGCTTTTAGCCAGGCCTCCACGCCCGGCTCCTGAGTTTGACCACCCCGGAATTTGGTGTGAGTTGACGCAAAAGCTTTAAACTGTAGATCAACGAAACGATGCTGCCAGCCAGCATTGCATGAGAGAAGGGTTGAGGTTTGCTACATGACGAACATACCAAGGGATTGCACAGCCGAGAGATTCGATAAAACCGCTAATTCATTCTGCAGTGACCGCGTGACATGACGGTTTTTCGGTGGAGCGCATGTCTTGTATCCTAAGCTCAGGAACCATTCTGAACAAGCACACTGCAGGCGATCATGCCAGTCAAACACGCGCTGGCCTACAACCCCAAAACGCAGACGATTGTACGATGGTGAAATGCTGAAAAAGGTGTGGAAACCCCGGGCTTCAGGGTACCCCGACCCCGGAAGGCCCTGGACTCCAAACCTTGCGTTCGTACCCGTTCGTATGATGCGGCCCCCCGCCTGAAGGGCCGCTTCTAGCTCCTCGTAAGAGAGGCGCCCGTCGCCCGAAGCGTCGGCCTGTGAATGTCGCTTCACTTGCAGGCTGCCATGCTTGTTGTCTCGCTTGGCTGGGCTTTGCAAGTACTATCATGACTTTCGATGCGATTGGCCTGGCAGTCGGGGCTTAATTGAACTTCGTGGCCTACTTGCGTGGGGGAGCAGCTTTGAGAAAGGATTCTCCGGCAGGGGTTTGCTGCTATGAAGCCGCGATCTACTCCTAGCACGGAGCCGAGCCGCAGGAGCTGGCTCATGGATCCAACATCTACTAAACGGTCTTTTCAGTTTAGCATAGTTTAGCTTAATGTCCTCTTAAGTTTAGGGGACTGCATGCCAAGCGGCAGCGGTGAAGAATTGGTAGACCTTGCACGGTTCGCCGGTTTCGCAGTGTTCTTCAATGCAGTGGCAGCAACTGTCCGAATCTTTGAGCGTGTGCGGGTGTGCGTCTCATCTCAGGAGTATTCCGGAGTACTTCGAGCAGTGCTTCCAAAGAGGGGTATGTCGGCGTGCTCCCCATCTGGCCTTCTGGCTGAATGCCTCCTTCTCCTTCATCTTCCGCAGCACCTCCAGCAAGAGAACCCCTTCTCAGACCAACTACAGGACCAGGGGTCGTAGGGAAGTCGCTGGTTCTTCCGCTCAGGCTGGAAGGAACTCCATCTTTCCAACGTGCTCCCGGCCTCTGCCTCACCGTCTGAGTTGGCAGCACGGATCCTTGGAGCATTGCGAAGTCCGTCGGTACGTCCGCAAGCATTCTCCAACCCAATCTCGCAGCACTAGGACAGGGCTGCGATGCGCTGTGAGAATAAATGAAGTAAATGTCTCTCCCCACTCATGGCTGTGATTGGACGCGATGCTGTCTTCGACCAGACCTTGACAACTTTGCGCTATGACGGCCTAATTGTCAAATCATCACTGCAGCATTTGCCAGCAGCTGGCACGCCATCACATGTCGTCAGGAAGAAAACAACCCACAACAAGGCAACACTGGCCAACTGCCTGAATGCCTCCGAACGCCCCAAAAGACAACGCTTCAGCAGAGGAAGCATTCGAGGCCCGAGGTGCGTTTCGTTCAGGAACAAGGCGCCGATGACACGCATCACCGCGAAACCGATGACCTCAAGGCCAAAATGAAGATCCATATTTCAGTTTACCACTGCTTCGTAAACAGTGAATCTGGGGGCTCATGTTCGGCGCTTTTCCGCATCCAGCGGACTGTGGCTTTCAGCTCCAGACTTACAGAAAAGCCCTGAGAATAGCTGCTGCAATCCGCAAGCATCATCTGAAACACAAGACAACACAAGACAGAGAGGAGCCATCATAGGCCAACGCTTGGCTGACCCGCCATGGACAGAGCTCTAGATGGCCACGAGCATCGCTAATGCGAGGTGAGCAGCGACTTGATACGCAATCCAGAAGAGACAGAACCTTTGTTGAGTCCAGGAACTCGCTCTGAATGAAGCTTGGTTTTCAAACGATGTGCTCTGGTTGTAGCCGAATTTACAGCTCCTTGCATCTTCGTCCGGCTGGCGGGCTACATTCGGGGTGGCGAACTGCATTCCAACTAGGTCCTGCGTGCGTATGTGAGCTTACCATTGTTCAGGAGATTTTTCGCAGCTGAGCACAAAGGCCATTGGTCCCGAGGTTGTAGCTAAGCGCCGTAAGAGGCTCTCGATAGGCACAAACTGTTGCTGTCCCTCCCCAATGATATCTTCCTCTGATACCAGTAGCTACTGCATGATACTGCCAATGGCAATTTTCCCCTCTTCCTGTCCCCAAGTCCTAATCCCCTAACCCGAAACCCTAACCCCCTTGGTACTTCCAGCTCCGGGGCCACTCGCTGACCTCGTGGATCAAGGGCCGCGCTAGCAAAGGCCTCATGGCGAAAGCTTACGGAGCTCTTGTTAAGGAATTAAATTTTAAGTTACCATAATGGGGATCCATAGTAAATGGGGATCTATAGTATATAGTACGGTTTCTTTATTATGGCAACTTACACAAATCCCTTAACAAGGCGAAAGCTTAACTCGGCGCCAGCACACCCCAAACGAAGGCGGCCTCGCACCCGAAACCGATATTTCCTATATACAATGTAATATGTATTATATAATATGTGCATGTCGCCCTCTCCGACTGAGATGTTTCAATCAGAATCTCGGTTCCAAGTGGCCAGGAGCCCGAGAAGGTCGCCTCGAAGACGGAGTACGTGGCTTTGACGGCGTTCCCGTAGTAATTCTGGGCACGGCGTGGAGCCAAGGGTATGCTTAAAGTTTTAAAGCCGCGACCCTCAGCTCCCAGGAGTGTCTCAGTGTGTGTGTGTGTGTGTGTGTGTCTGTGTTGTTTTGTTTTGCGTGTGTGTGTGTGTGTGTGTGTGTGTGTGTGTTTGTGTGTGTGTGTGTCAAGCTCGAGCTCCATAAACAAGCTGGTATTTGCCCAAGATGCATAGACCCACATTCGGTTCTCTTCATCGGCCGTGGTGTCCAGGACATGCTCGACAAGCAGCTGTGACATGAGGACACCCGTGCCAACCATAATGATGCCCAGTACCTGCATAGAATGCAAGCTACGCAGGAGGTTCAGGAAAAACTCGACTGTGTGCAGACCACCTGCGAGTTCCTTACATAGCTGTGGTGTGACATGGCCACCATAAGCCACGGCCCACTGCCCTGCCCTACAGCCGCAGTCCCGCTACTGGGCAAGCATGTGCACCGAGGTCGCGGCCAGCAAAGCCCACATCAATGGGCTCAAGCATTTGGACTTAGCAACGTGCCGACAGAAGCGACTTCAAACGAGGTCTGAGGTCATGCCCTTGTACCAAGTAATACCAACTGTAGAGCTTTCACCCTGAGGTGGCGACCAAGACATCTCCGAGCAGTCGGAGCCTCAGATTATGCTGCATGCTGGGCGCCTCTATTGCAGACTTCTCTTCTGTTCTAGCAAGAGGATGACAAGCTCACGGCCAGCTTGGTTTGGTGCAGCAGCAGAGGACTCCAGTCAGCTCCAATTGAACATGGGATGACTATAGCAAGCTGGCAGCTGCTGCAGATTCTTGGCGAAGCGCATGACTCGAAGAACCCTGGCATACAACAGCTCGAATCTGCTCTCTCCTCATGTGCACGGGTGGGTGCTTTCGATTGTGATTGACCCCTGACTGGAAAAACAAATACGTCAGCAGAAACGCGTTGGAAAGGAAGCACATGACACAGATGGTCATGTATACGAAAAACAAATTTTTGATATATATATATATATATATATGTATACATAAAACTTTATATGTATATATGTACGTATCTTGCTTTCTTGCTGAGGGTTATGGGTCCCCAACGGAACCCTGGCTCGAGAGCATGCCCTCACAAGGTTTGCGACCGTCGGTCTTCAAGGCCCCTTTCGGGGTTGAGCGATGCCCACGTTCCCCCAAATGTGGCTGTTGATCCCTCCAAACACGCAACACATGACCTAAGACCCTTACCCTGAGAACCCGTCCGGGCACTACTTGGGTCGTCCGTGTCAGTCCAGTTCATCTACTATGTATATATATATATGTATATATATATATATATAGTTATCTCCTGGGCTTGGGGACGGGTCAGCGTCCCCGGGCTTCAAATATATATATATATATATATATATATATACACACATACATATATATATATATATATGTTCTATATATATATATATATCTCTCTCTCTCTCTCTCTCCCGGGCTTGGGGATGGGTCAACATCCCCGGGCCATTCAGGCCCCCCCGCTGTGTTAGCGGATTGAAGGGGAGTGAGGAGTGCTGTCAATCCTGAGCATAAGGCTAAAGCCGTTACATTGCATACATAACAATGCCTCAGGATGTTACAGCATTCGAACACGTGCTAGAACATCCCCCGAATCCACAGCGACTGTGTAGGAGTAAGGCAAGCTAAGAATGCCAAAGAAGTTGTCGCTGTGATGTCTAGAGGTGTTCCCCTGGACCTCAGTTGCCCAAATTTGCTTGAACACAAAGTAAAGACTCCCTCGGGCTGCACCTGTGTCTTCGAAAGGTGATGCCGATGGATTCCCCCGCTCTTTATGTCAACAATTGCACAGCAATTATATATATATATATATCTCTCTCTCTCTCTCTCTCTTATCTACATATGCATACACACATCGACAAATACTTAAACACCTAAACTAACTGTATATTGTTATGTATATGTAGACCCTTGTAACTGTATATATGTTGTATATTAACTACATACACGCATACCTATCACATGCATTGAACCGCGCCAGGATAGACGACGTTGAATGGGTAGCAAAGGCACACACGGAGATTTTGCGTACACGGGCTGTTCCGCCGGCCTGAATATTCGCATCAGGCGGAAGATGCGAGTCAGTCGCCCAACGGCGAAATTTTGCGCATACCCGGCATCAAAGGGCTGCCTCAGGCACTGCTGAGGCAAATGCAAGTGCAAACCTTCAAAGTGTCAGGACTAGGAAAACCAAATCATGGGCACTGCTAATCCTGGACCCGAAAGGGTTCAGTTCTGCGTGCTTCACATCCCGGCAGGCCACAGCACGTAGACGTCGATGCTGGTGGCTACCACGACAAGCACGTCAAAGACGCCGAAGACATCGCAAAGAAATTGGAGCTTGTGCTGGTACAAGCGCCATGCAATCTCCAGAACGAAGATCTTAGCAAATCAGGGATTGCTAGTGTCGACTTGGGAGGTACGCTTGCAACCGATTACAACTTATAGCAACCTCTTTTCAAGCATCATGTCCAATGAATCCCGAGAATGAAGCGTGAACACTTTGCGAAAGACACCTTATTCATGAGATCCAGCTGCTGCATTGAAGACATGGTCCACTATGAAGAAGGCCATCTCCTTACCGCCAAGCAGGTCTGTAGGCAGCGCTGCAACACGCTACGATTAGATGCGGCTACGGCCGCCAGGAGGTTGACTAGCATAAGTGCAGGTCCTGCAAAAATCAACTGATCACACCATCTGTTTCGGCAGGCGAGACGATTTTCGCAGCAACTCCATAGGTTCCAAGCTCAGGGTGCTCCGTTAAGCTCAATGAAATCGAAATCAGACCGGAGTCAGACAGATTGAAGTTTTTAAAAGTTTCCGAGTTCCACACATGCACCACCAGATGACTTCCCAGAAAACAAGCTGAAAATATGATATGATATGATATGATATAATATGATATAGCATAATACGATATAGTAGAACATAACTATTGGATAGTACAGCAGACACAGCTTGGACGCTCTGACTCAGCGCAGGCGGAGTCGAGGGCGACTATAAATACAACATACTAGAATGTAATATGAAACGGTGTAATACAGCACAGTATAATTATGGTAGTATAATGTACTAAAATATGGCTATATGGTCTAATATAGTATATTGTAATGTAGTATGAAATGGAACCGGGGAGCTGCACCGGGCCAAGACGAGGCGTCCGGATCCTCAAGCCCAAGGATGACCGCTGCCTCTCGGCTTTAAGGTCTTTGGGGTGTTGAAGGCGTGTTTTCGGGCGTGTTTCGGGATGGTTTGGTTTTGGGGATGCCGAAGTTCGGGCCCCTACGCGAAAATCTGAGTTTTTGGTCGTCCAGTGCAGGGTCATGGTGGTAGATTATGAGCTAGCTCCGGTTTCTTCTGGCCCTGCTGCAAATGCGATATTCCTGGTATACCACTTCCACTGCAGCACAGTAAAGATGTCAGAACTGAACATCGCTCCATCCTGCTTTCAGTGGCCCTTGGACATTGAACTTCTGCCCCGAATATCTCTGGAGACGGAAAGCTATCCTGCCTGGGAGCCCCTCCACTGGGTTTGCAGGAGCAGGATGAAGGTATACAGGACCTGGGGTACATCTGGACCTGCTTTGCTCATCTCGTTCCGACAAAAAATCGAACCATCGTAGGACTCTGAATCACTTTTTCGAGAACAGGCATGCACACGTGTGGACAGCATGTCGAGCAAAAAGGTTGACTTCAGCAAGCCGTGGCCTAACACTTAGCAGCGAGTTCTTGCAGCACCAAGAGGCAACCAGAAAGCTAACCACGGCGTCCACGACCTCCGTCAACATCAACTCTACCAAACGACGAAAACAAGGACCGGCTGGCAGAACGACGAAAGGGAGTGGCCTCCTGATTCTACCCAGCGGCTGGCGAGTGTTCGTGGCAACACCAACAGTAATTGATGATCAAGTAGTGCCAATAACAAGAAGGTCGAGGCTGATACAGAAACAGCATACTACAGATGCGAGGACTGAGTCTGAGAAAAAACTAAAGTCAAACTCGACAATATCGAAGACAGAGTGATGCTAGAAGTCTACTGCTTCGAAGGTTACTGCCGTCAGAGTTTAAGACGAAGGTGTTTCAGTCCAAAGTGCCGACTCCTTAAAGTCGATCTCTACGCGTGTGACCAGCCGGTTGTAGGTCGTCCCCTGAGCCTCAGCTTTCGCAGCTTTGAAGGATTGAACGGAAATGCTTGGACTTGGGCTTGCTGAGGTGCACGGAGGCTCTGAAAACTGCTCCAAATTCTTGCTCTCGCACCGAAACTGCCCTTCTGTTGATGCTTATTGGCAGTTGGCAGCCTCTACAGCAGCAGTATCCCAGCAACTTGTGTTAGCGGATATGACGATGACAGTGTTGCTACGTTTGCGCATTTTGGCCCCTGCGGAGCCGCGAGAGCTACGTCGCAAGGCTGAGTTGGGGAAACGCAGGGTGAGGCTAGTTCGGACAGGGTCATCCCTCATCTCGACAAGGCGGAAATGGCTATCGGTCCTTCAGGTTTTGGTGCGAACTTTGTATCATCATATCATTGACACAGTTGATATCGTTCTTGAAATTTCTTTTCATGTCGCTGGCATTTGGGTATGACTGTCCTGCCTGTAGGTGCTGCTAGGACTGAGGCATCCGACTGAAGTTGCTCCAGAATCGATAGGGATGCTCCCACGCAGGGCAGGGCCCGTGCCGGCATCTTCTTCCCAGAGGGAGGAACCCATTCAACCTCACCTGGTGCTACGTGTGCATAGCTGAGTGGCGAGAGTCTTCTCGGCCTTCTCCTGCTCCTGCTGATAGGCGCTAAGTCAAAATTAAAACTAAAAACTGTTTCAGTTCCTAGTGTTCTCACATATCGGCATGAAGTGACCATGTGCAACGCTCAATGTCAAGCAAATACTCTTCCCGTCGTTTTGTCACACGAACGAGCTCTTTCATGCACTGAAGCTTCCCAGCTGCCTTCTGCGCCTGCGCTTCTTGCCAGGCCTGGGGCGCAGCTATTTGATCGGAGTTTGCCTTCGCTAAAACCTATCGTCATGAGAGTTCTGGATTTTGTAGACCGGCGTTGCACTCCGGCAGGCCCCCCCGCACCAAATTGAATCCCCTCATTTGGCGGCTTGGGCCCTGGAATTTAGTTCCCTTCCCAATTTTGTGTAATGAAGGACGGGAGCGCACAGAGCAAACACAATGTTTCCACTTCGCCACTCGATTCACGGCTGAAGTACGCACAAGGCAAGAAAGATCCCCTGAATATCGGGCAGGAGAGGGGAGTCGCCTGAACAGGCATGGGCTACCAATCGATGGATAGCTGTAACAGTACCACGTGCTGCGCTTGCGACATCTGGCACCCCTGCTCTGATGAACAGCGGAGCCCTCGTTTTGCATTTGTTAGGCACCTTCTCCATCCTGGAGGGGCGCCGGTTTCCATCTACCTGCCAGCAGTTCTCCCAATGCGGGGCTGACATGAAGGTATGCAGCACTGTTGCCGACTCATGCGCAACATCTTGCTGTAGGCGCTAATCTGGGCGGCATGTGCAAACAAGCACGATGCTTCCGGCTCGCCGAATATGCGTCACGTTGGTTACACAGCTCGAAAGGCTCTTGATTTTGTCCATCACGGCGGAAGCAATCATTTCAATGATCATGCTGCCGCTTACCAGTCTATGGTGATACTGAAATGAGGTCGTCTAGCTCCTAAGACTGAAACGCTCTGGCTAAGCGTGTGATTTCCCCTGTAATTGACTATGTAACTGCACAGAGCCACCGTAACACACAGTAAAGTCAATGAGCGAGAAATGAATAACACAGCCATGGCAGGCATCCAACGACGGAACGTTTTCAATTGACAACCACGAAATAACAGTGTTGCTCACTGTATAGAAGCCACCATGACTCTCACGTCTGCCTAAACCCGTAGCATGCAGCAACTTGAACCTGGTCGTGCTCTGTGGAAGCCGTGTTCAGGCTCGACGTATCTGCAAAGGACCAGGAGCAACACTCGACTACAATGCTGCTTTCATTCTGGACCGCACAGCGAGCAGAGGATTGCCAATTTCAGATACAGCATGATACAGCCAAGCACGATACCAAAGTGACTTCACGAAAGCTGCCTGAGGAGTTGCGGCTCCTTGATGAAGTGGCATTCGGCAGGGGTGGGGCGTCGTTGAGCCCTGACGTGGGAGAGTGAAGTCAAAGATGAGAGTTTTTTGAGATTGTCAGTCAGTTCGCAGTCGTATAGTGGGGCATCAAGAGTTCTTCAAGGCAAGCCGATTTTGGAGAAAAGCGCCATTGGAAACGGTACTGGATGGAAACTTGCCTTTGCTAGCACAGTGCTTTCTGGGAGTTGCCGTTGGAGTCGGAGGGTTTCCGAGTGATCTCGGAATTCTGTCGAGGTCGTCTGGAAGGGAGGGGATATGAGGGGATTTTCAAGCACTTTTAGAGTGGTTGTGGAGCGTATGAGGCTGTTTAGGGGTCGTCACCAAGCCCTCCCGCCCACACTGCAGCGAACAAGCCTGCAAGCCAGGTAGAGAACCCGTCAATGTTCAGCTTACAATCGACCAAACCTATGTAGAAATCGAACTTTCAGGTCATCTGAAAGCGCAACCCCGGACCCAAGCATGAATAGCAAATGAAAACCTCAGCAACACGCTCCGAAACCACCGAAAACATAGCCACAGCCGAAGAACTAGCTGCTACGAAGAGACAGGTGAGAGGGTGCAGGCTACAGCTGGACTATCATGGCTTTGATGGGATGTAAGGGACAAAGCCGTTCTGCGCGACCCTTGCCATAGCAGGAACCAGTCAGGGGCATCCTACGCTTGCAGAAACCCCCTGCCTGATGCCGACTTTGAGTCCGATTTCGCGGGCGCAGGCATGGCCAGGCCTGTCTTCTGAAGCCACGGAGTCTGGACATGTTGAGTTTATAGCTTGCGATCGTTGAGAGATATTGGAAGTGGAGATTCATATCTGGCAGGTGGCCTCTACGCACACCCGGCACGCGTGCCAATGCTGCACAGGCGGGACATGCAAGGAGCACAAGCCCTTATCAGCTGGAAGAACGAGAGGCCACTTTGAGCTGCTGCACATGTCTGCAGACGCGGGGCCAGCCATCCGGAGATCGTTCATGTGCTTCTGTGTGGAGCTGAAATTCCTCAAGATTTTAGCGGCTTGCTTGATTTGTGTCGGAAGCGCGTGTCAAGGCACCCGTTTGATACTTTTAGACTCGGGGTGATGCCTTTCTGGTAAGAGTCCAGCACAGAGTGCCGAACGAAGCTGACGCTATCTGCACTTCAGGCTCTGTTCGGTCCGTTCGGTCGGCAGGTTGATGTCGTGATCTAGGATCGGTTAGTCCTCATACTCCCTACCATTACCCCCACTTCATATCACATTCTGAAATCTGCATTCGCATCCAGGCATGTGAAGCTCAGGCACATCGCAAGCTGCTCCAGAGCACCTAGGCAGCGGCATGAGCTATGCAGTATCCACCTAACGTCTACCAACCACATTGAATACATGTGCACATATAGTACACATATATATATATACATACACATACTCACCCATATGTATGAAGAATACGGGGTCGAAGTCGACCGCTGCGTTTTGCATATTTTAGGAATATGCTGAAAATTGTGTGTGTGTGTGTATGTGCGCGGTATCAATCTTATTATCTATAGTTTAACTATATCAGCTCTGTCATCAACATTAACATCTACATAAATTCTGTATTACTTGTCACACTGTGCAATCATTAAATTGATGTTAAGCTACATAACCAACATATAACTAGATCAGTTACGACTACATCTACATCATCTATCTTATTAATAGTTCTACCAATCTTAACAGGTGCGATGCTTCACTAATTAAGGCTATTAACAGATATGCACTTAATACAATAGCATTTGGTTCATATTTGGAGGTGATGCTATGTTCTATCAATGTTTGATTTAGTTCTTTGGGAATCCAGAAGTCTACCCTTCCAGCATTCGATAATCAATAGTTTAACAATAACTGGCTTATTGCATGTTTAGTGTCTTTGGTTAACTTGTCTATAATCGGATAACCTGAGCTATGAGGCTATGAGTTGTCTTTGTCTATTAGGATAAATTAGTTTGGGCACATCATGTGTTTACAACTAGTATGCAACAGTGATACAAGAGCTAACTTTACAGGTTCATACATTGGTTATATTATCATTACCAACTTGTTCGTTACGATCATGTAGTTGGTATTCTACATCCCTGGACAAGTAATGCATGTCTACTGACACTGTTTCACAACTAATGTTAACTGTTATAGTATATCTTTCATATAGTCTGCTTACAATAGGTGGTTCAACCGGTATTATACTTGGTAATTAGTGCTGCTATTGATATAGATTTTCATGACTCTTATTATGTTGTTGCACTTTTCATTATGTCTTACCATTAAGTACAACCAATGCTGCCCCATTAAGACTATTATGTGTATTGTCTTGTGCAGTATAAAAATGACTTACTAACACTAGATGAACAGCTATAGGTAGTGGCATTGGCATGAATGGTCTAGGTTAGCTGTGTGTAGATGTTAATACAAATCAAGTTGTCTAAGTTTCTCATGTGTGTTCTAGTGATGTTATGTGAAGGCTTACATCATCACATCTCAGTTGTTTCTAATGTTTAAGCCTAGTAGAGTACAAGACCAAGGAGATTACTTAATATAGTGGTTGGAATGATACTAGTTCAGTTGGTGAGAGGTTGCACGTTAATTTCATTTTGTATCACTACAGTCCTTTCCAACCAAGATAGTTTAATAAGTATTGGGGAGGCCACCGGGAGCTTGTCAGATATGACTCACCGGACAATAGAACTAGGCTATACTAGGCTTGAGTACGGAGCACCGCGAATCACAAACTGTATACGGCATGAGTGACCAGTGATGCATGAGCGATATATGTGATGCAGCACACGCTTGACACGCATCGGCTTCTTTTGGAACGCGCAGCGATTCATTGAACTGTCTGTCACGTAGCCAATGTGTCTCAAAGCGTCGAAACCTAAAAAACCCAAACCTCCAAAACCAAAAAAAAATGCCATTCTTTCAGAACTCTACCATTTGTGTACATTTCTACTGTTATTCTGGAAGAGCACTGAAATAATGGTTTTTTGATTTTTTTGGTTTTGATTTTTTTGTTTTTTTTTGGTTTCGTTTTTTTGGATTTGGTTTTATAGGTTTGTTAAAGGAAAGGGGCTGGTGTTTCTTAGGGCTTGAATTACGGCAACGCCCCTAAGCGCCAGAGTTGATAGTGATGTCGTGGAGGAGGCGGACCTGAACTGCGCAAAACGCAGTGGTCGAGTTCGGCCCCCGAACCGAATATTGGCAGGCATCGGGTGAAGTCTCCACCACAGTTGCCACCAAACTAAAACAGCAACATCCCATGAAACAAAACAGGCAGCGATCCGAGGCGCTTTTCTGGGTCTTGGCCTGCTTTTCCAGGGCCTGGTCCAGGTGCCGGCAGAGGGCGGCGTTTTGCCTGGCCAGCTCCTGGAGATGTAGAGTTTGGGGACTGCGGTTTATGAAGAGGGCTTTCATGGACTTTGCTTTTAGTACTGGTGGGGTAGCCGTATAGGGACTATACAGTAGTCAATACTTTGCGGAGACTTTTTGTTGTCTGCTTTTCAGGGAACATGATTCTAGGTGTCCGATTTCTGTCTGCTGTTTCGCTGTTTCCACGTCCTCCGACAGCCAGGTGCGCAGCGTCTGCGACTCGTCGCCATAACACTGCCCGTCCTCTCAAATTTCCGCGATCCCCGTGAAGGACATGGGGCTTTGCTACTTCCGCAACTACACAATCAGTGCAAGACGGCCTGATAGAAAGGGTACATCTCTTCAGCTTGGGACATGCATGCTCCATGACTGTTGTTGCTGTGCCTATAGTGCGAACATTCTCTTGATCGGACGTGCAATATGCAGTGCATCAGCGCGTATACACGTCTCGGCACTGCTCCTGCGAAGGCATGTCGGTGGCGGCCCTCAATTGACACGGCAGTTGTGTAGTATAGCGGTCACTTCTTGAAAACATGGCAGGGCTTCATGTTGACGGGGTGATGAGCTTCTTCCGAGTGCTCGTGTGCCACAGGGGGGTTGTGAACTGATGCCGCACAGGTGCGGTCTGTCCGGGATACCCGGTATATCCCGCGGCGCTTCAGCCATCAAGCTGCAGCACAGCGGGCTCAACCCTTTAGTATACTTTCCTGTTTGTGAGTCTGCTTGTCTGTCCGCTTGGTGCCTTTATTTGGCGTTGTGCTGCAGGCAGCTGCAAAAAGTTTCCAGTCAGCTGCTAAGCGCGGCACTTGCCTGGGAAACATGAAACGGCGAGCCAGCCTATGCGGGGAAATGCGGGGAACTGGAGCTTACAATCCTGCCTTTCATGCTGTGGGGTGGGATTGTGTGGAACACTTGAGCCACAGCAGCAGTTCCACAAGGATCGGTGGCCCAGACTGAGCCCTCTAATCCTGTAAGCAGGACGACCTCCATCTTTCATGTCCACTGCTCTTCTGCTTATCACTGATCAGCTCGCGGCCGACGGCAAGCGCCGCAAAATCATGAACGGGCCTCCTCCTGAGCCCAGTCCGGCGCACCACAGAAGCGAGCCTCTTCGGGCAATGCGTAGAAAGTGCGCGTGCTTCACGAAGCATACCAAACTCCAATCGCGAAGACTTGGACTCGTGCAACTCTGCAGAAGAAAAGACGAGCTTCTAAAACTCAAAACGTAGCAGCATGCCCAAATCCGGCCAAAACAACCGAAACATTCTGACATGGAGGCCTGGAACAGATTGTTGGCCAGCGACTCCTCGCGAACGAAACCATTAGCGAATTTGGTCTACACGCAGAAACACAGGCAGCTTTCGACTTATGTATACTTAAAGTCATTGCACACGCAAAGCAAAGTCTGATCTCGCTGTCAGGCAAGCCATTTACCCGCTCATCCATCTGTCTTGCGGCCTGTCTACAGCTCCAGAGGCTTCTGAAGACGAGATACTACCAGTACAGGTAGATCAAGCAAATCTCTGGACTCTGGTGACGAGGTCATGGGTCACCCCCTACAAAGGTATCTCCTTCATCACCGAGTGGTAGCAAGCGGTGTCCACCACAAACCGCAGTGGTGACATCCCTACCTGACCAGTTTGACTGAGCACGGAGAAAATAATCACCTATATCTTCGATGCATGTCAATACAAAAGAGGGCTTTTGTCACAACTTCATACCTTTGGTTCACAGACCAGGAGTCGATCAACCGGCTCTCAAACCCCAGCCCTTTGCCCGCACCATCCGCACCCCAGAAAGCGGAGTGCACAGCAAAGGCAGCGCGAGTCAGCCAAGCAGCTGGTGGAACTGCTTTTGTCTGCACCATGCAATGAGCAAACGCCCTTCTCTGGACGTCCGTCATGCGCATCCATGTGTAACAGCTGGAAAAGTGAGGTATTCGCGAATGACCGTGTCAGTACTACCCTATCCTATGACTGTTCCATCGTAGACTTATCATCATAGTTGCCGCAGCTGTCTTCGTGAGCGGCAGCAGCAGCAGCAGCATAGTAGTAGTCGCAGCCGTGGCAGTAGCGGTAGTGGAAGGAGAAGCAGCAGGAGAAGATGGCCAAAGCAGCAGCAGCAGCAGCAGTGGTGGTCGTAGTGGTAGTGGCAGTGGTAGCTAGTAGCAGTGGTCGCAGAAGTCTTGGTAGAACCAGTAGAAACACCTGTCTCCATGCGCATATGTGTGCGTATGTATAGAAACGTATAATAACCTGTTGTTTATCTATTTCTTTAATTCGTTCTGCATATATATATATATATATGTAGAGATTATTTCTTCATGTATTTTATAAACATGCCAAAATGCATTTGTAATATACTGTTTAAGCCAGATGTACTGTCACCTCCCCCAGCCTCTAACTCGATCGTGATCACTTTGGAGCTCGTCTCCAACTGCCATGAGACGAGGGCGGGGTTGTATGTGGTTTACATGGGGGCACTGTATTTGGGTCCCCAATTTTCAGAAACTCCCATATGCAGCCTCTTACATATGGGTGGTTGTCAAAATTCTGGTCCCTTTTTGGGTCCCTATTATAATACGGCACCTTAATTTTGACAACTACCCACATGTAGTTGGCCACTCTGTGCTCCGAACCCGTCAGATCCAGCGGCGAAGCGTCTCACAAGTGTCCAGCTACAAGTAAGTCACTGAAGAGAGTCGCTGCCACAGAAAGTGCTGTAGGGACTCGGGCTCGACCTGAAATCTGGAATGCCTCGCGAAATCTTCAGCCATCGATCGCAACAGCCGTAACAAGTTCAGAGACCTCCTGAAGCTTGAATGTCAAGACCCGAAGATCCCTCTCAACGCATGTCTGGGCGAGCTCCGTAGTCGCTGACACCGCGCAGCCTCGCGGGCAGGTCGTTTCTGGACTTTTGTGAAGCTCCGTGTCTCCAACAGTCTCCGATGCCCTGAAGAACAAAGGTTATGAGTTGGAGGACTCAAACCTATGCAGGCTGATGCAGTGGTCGCATAAGTCGTGGAGCAGGCCACAAGCCTAGATAAATCCCAAGCGATCTGGAGACAAGAAATGCGACCACTCAGCCGGCGGCAGGAAGATGCGAGCTTCCTGAGTGGACGGTGTCCAGTGCTGTTGCCGTGGCTCAGGATGGCCATGTCGGTCTGAATCTAAAGCTGGTAGAAGGGCCATTCGCTTGCGATGTGCGGGTAAATGCGGCAAGGCGGCAGCAGAGGAGCCCGCCTGTCGTTTCGCATGATGCTAATTCCCACGCTGGCAAGACTTTAGTCGTCTCGTTTGTAGGGAAGCCTGTCAGTGGTGGTAGCTACCAAGCTAGCTCTATATGCCTGCGGAGTGAGGAAGTGTGAGGAGTTGCATTACTTGGTCACGCCGCCCTGCAGATGTGTATGCTCATGGCAAGCGCCTGGCTTAGGAAGGCGTGCTTTGATGTCTGACACAAAAATGTGTGATCCCGGAACTGCCGGCCGATGGCAAACGGGCGAAGCCGATCAGAAGCGCTCTGAGCTGCTCCCAATCGCGAACTTCGCAAATCGCTTCCGCTCGAGGCCTCGTGCCGCCACTGCACAGTGTTGTACCGTGCACAAAACTGCTAAACTCACGATTTTAAACTGCCTTTGGCAGTCCAGAGGACTGGGCATCCTTGGTGGAAGCATCAAAACCGCCATGGGCGGCTGATAGCGGCTCAGACACACTTTGCCGACTGCAGTACATTTGGTCTCGTCTTTTTTTGTGTCAGCAAGATGGGCCCGCGGCTTCAAAACACCGCAGTGAATGGCTTCCACGTGCCCCATTCAGGGTGTGGGCT
This sequence comes from Symbiodinium sp. CCMP2592, assembly GCA_905221615.1. NCBI lineage: Eukaryota > Dinophyceae > Suessiales > Symbiodiniaceae > Symbiodinium > Symbiodinium sp. CCMP2592. The sequence continues at coordinate 783,399 of CAJNDT010002680.1, read as the reverse complement.
CTTGCCAATCAATGCACTGGCCACGCCAGCATGTTCGATATTCTACAAATTTCTACAATCTACAAGATTATATGCGCCATTGCCCGCAGCAGGCTGCAGCTGGAAGACTTCTGAGGAGAACGATGGGGATTGTCCGGGCCCCCTCGATGCTTCTACGAATCGGCGTGCGACAACTGCCGTGCAGCGCGTGCGCCACTGCCCGCTGCGGAGGGCCGACGCTGGTCGCGGACGAAGGCTCGAAAGAGCCCCAAGGCCTTCCTCGGATTGCAGGTTGGACCAGGGAGCAAAAGCAGGTTCAGCCGGCTTGTGCTTTGCTTGCCGTCGGTTTCTTTTTTTCCGCCGTCGGCTCGGGATGGTCCGGCTCTCCGACTTTACTGTGGTGAACTGTTGCAGGTGCAGTCAGTGCTCAGAATTATCAGCGTGTATATTCTCCAAAGGTTCAACGTGCCAGAGTAGTACGATGAGGCCGGCTTTCCGATTGCAAAGGCACCTGCAGATCCAAACCACTCCAAATTTGGAACCGGGCAAGTGAACTCCGAGCGGCTTAGAAGGAATGCCCGCCGTGGCATCCTGGCCGAAATCTACTGCAGGCGATCAGGCATAAAGCCCTCTCAGGTTACATCGCTCAGCGTTTAAAGTAAGGGTTTACTAAAAGCGAAGTTGTTTGTTTGGCGAGGCGTGGAAGATGTGAAAACTTTGACCCTGGATTACCTGGATTGGGGATTGAGGAAGTTGCGTCTCAGAAACACGGTTCCTGCACCGCCACCAGCACATCCAACGCAAACCGAACCGTAAGGCAAGAATAAGATTCCAGACATTAAGTATCTTGAACTTCGAACATACTGAAAAGCTTGAAACCCCCAAGACTGCGCGCCAGAAGACCAGTGCCAAACGATACTTACAAATCAACAGTATTGCACACTGCTTATTATTAAGCCCAGAACCCCTTACCCAAGCCAAGCTAAGAGATGTGCTGGCATCTGACTATGCAGAAAACTCCCCAATCAATCCACGTGGGCACACATGGAACATGTGCCTTGAGAATCTTTCCGACCTCCGACGTGTCCACACCCAAGAAGGCAGCTGGGCTCTGTTTTGCCACCTGTGTCATGGGACAGACGGAGACGCTTCTCCTCTTGCGAATGCTTCATACTTTCGGGCAAAATCTGAAACGATGCATGGCCCCTCGCAAAACAAGTGGCACCACAAACGTGTGCACAAACCGCAACTGAAGACTACTTCAATGCCTCCAGCGCGTTCTCGGTGAAGCAATTCTCTGCCCAAGGGTCTGCACCGGCCGCGACCAACTCCTTTCAGCGATTCAACTGATTAAACCCCATGCCACGTGTTGGACCTGCACGATCAAACCTCTGTGAAAAAACGCTATGCAGCACCCGACAACTGTCTTTGGAATTCTTGATGTTCCGATGCAGCCATTGACTATGCGCCTTGGCAGCTGCAGCGTGGCCGGCCAATGCTGCATAGTGCAGCGGTCGATCCTTCATGTCATCCTTGCGGTTCAGAGCAGCATAGGATGGGTTTATTGAAGCGTTTGGTGGTTTGGCGATCGAGTGTATAGGGCGGTTGCATGTTCGGGCGAAGATGTGAAGCAGCCGTGGAGATCGACGGGATGGAATGCCGGCACTGGGCGTGGCTGTTTGTGCTTGAGTAGCTGGTACAGGCGCCAGGCGACATGCTGCGCAGGACTCACGACGGCACATTGTACGCCCTTCTCTACTACGAGGGGCCGAAGGATCCATCCATAAAGCTGCAAAACCAGCAGCAAATCAATTCCCATGCCGACCACGGCCCGACCTCAACGTTGGGATCCATCTTCGCCTCCAAAAGAGCCTCCAGGCGCTTGCCGACCAAATGAGCCGGGTTGGACATGCTTTCAGAAACGTTTCACACTCCTACATGCCGGGTGAGGATGGTCTCATCCATGTCGGTTTCTGGAAGCAAGACTGTGCGCAACTCCGACGCATGAAGTCCAAACCCTCACACCTGAAGCCGTCCTTTGTCTCCAATTGCATCAGAGCGGCTGTCATGGCTGACCAGGATCGGCACGCGATGGCGATGTGCAAGGGCATCCTCGCTTCGGGAATTTTAGCCCTGGTGCCTTGCCTTGGGGAACTGACACTGTCTGACACTCCTCCCAACGTTGTCTTTCATGGTGTCGCTGGACAGCCGCAGGCCGGGCAGGCTGCAAATGTCCTTGATGGCCTGCACGTCATCATTCCTTCCGCAGGCATGGAAGAAGGCGGGCGTGGAATCGTCTCGGAAAGCTTGACCACACGCTCCAACACCGGACTCCCTCTTTTGCTTTGCCAACGTGTCCTGGCGGCTCTTCGCAGGACGGGGCCGGCAAGCCACTGGTGAAGCCCTTGGAAGCAGGTGAAACCCATGGCAGGGTGCTTGGAGTATATCAGTATATCACTGTGCACAAAACTGCGCGGGGACGCTGGTCACCACCAAGCCACGAAGTAAACCGCGATAGTAGCTGTTGTTACTCTCCACGACCTCGCCATCTTCATCCTGGGCTCTCAGGATCTAACGTTATGCCCTGATTCATCATCGCGAGTCGTGGCATCGTCCTTGGACCGTTTTAGTGGAGGTCCCTTTCACGATTCACTAAGGCTTGTCTTGTCACGGCAGAAGTGCCGTCAAGATACGTCGTCCTCGTTAGCGCCACTCAGAAGGCTCTTTAGCAGCCGGTAGATCACCTGGACGTCGAAGTCGCCATGAACCCAGTTCCCGCTTCGAAAGGCCTGGCTGCAAGCCAGCACACCATCGCTGCTGGCGAAGTAGATGCCTTTGTCCGTGCCCACCTTGGAGCTGGTCGCATGACTCACCGTGTGATAGTTATAGCAGCCTAGCCCGGGCCCACCTCCAAGATCAGCGGACCGATGCTTAGGTTCATTGTCTCGTCTTCTTGCAGTTCGGAGGTTTTCGAGAGCTGACAGATGATGCCCTCAACTTCGGTCTTCACCGACTTCCAGCACACGTCGGCATCTTCATCGTCATCGTGGGGGTTCACTCCGAGAATTTCCACAAAGAAAATAGTCGAGTCTGGCAGGTGCTGCGCCTCTGCAAACAGCTCTATAGCAGACATTCGCTCGTGCCAGAAGTTGCTCGAGGAGAAGGTGACTGCATATTGCCTCAGCTGGTCTTGTGAAAAATCCGAAGCATCACTCATTACTCACACACACACGCACTGCTACATGCATCTCAACACTGTGGGAACCTTTGCTGATGCGAAATGCAAGTGACGGCTTTTGGGGCCCGTCAGCCACCAGTTCCATGTAGGAACAGTTGCGCTCCTCCGTTAACTCCTTCACCCACTCAGACACATGCTCAATCCGCAGGTGCTCGAACTCCACGGGCCCCTCGAACTCAACGTCCAAGCCTCGCGTCAATGCGAAGCAGCTGCAGAGTCATGCATCACGGGCAGCTTTCCGACTGTTTGATCTGCAGCAATCACCATCATCAAATCAAGATCCCCTCCAGTCCAGGAACGGTCAAACCATGGACAATCCTCGTCATCTGCGCACCATGGGCAGCTCGCCTGCAAGGCAACTCATGGGGGGGGGGGGGCAAGCTCGTGCCAAAACGTCGCAGCCTGAACTCGAAGGACCGAGCCCTGACCGAGCCCTCTGCCTCCAACTTCGCCGTGAAGACGCGCAGCTGGTTCAAAGTCACACCGCGCAGGGCCATTTCTGCTACCTGTCGTCAAGACGATGTGGTCTGCGGCCGATTACCCTTAAGAAGCCAGGGCAAAGACTTTCACCACAAAGCTTGTTATGCCAAACAGCACTTCTAGTTTTCATCGTCTTGCTCCCATTACCAACCCGGCAGCCCGGCACGGGAAGGCATGGGCGCCTCGCAGCCCTTGGCCTTTTTGGGCAATCCGAGATTCGCCATAACGCGAAGGCGTACCATCATGTTCAGATTCTCGAATCGTTTCCTCGCTTTCACGAAACAGGAAGCTTACAAACCCGGAAATGCCCAGTTCCATTCAGTTGCTTCCGCTGTCCAGCTGAGTCGCGCGTGCTTTCTGAAGAGGTTGGCTTCGTGGGCGTATTCCTTCTCACCTGGGCTTGCCAGAATACAATGCTACAAGTGGTACGCAGTAGTCCACGAGCTGGTGGCAATGCAAAACAATCCACAACTTGCCCTTGAAAGGGATGGCCCGTGGCTGTGCGTCGAGACACCGTTGGACCGGGTTGGCCAACTGGGGTCCTTGGCATTTCCGTCGAGAGAAGGGCGTCCCATTTTGTCCAGGACCATCTGACCATGGGCGTCCTGCAACAGTTCTACACGAAACGAGATGCTTGAGCGTGTAGCGGTGTAGCACGTCGAGCCATAGGAGATATCACAGATCGACGTCACACACAGCCACGTGAGAGGTCCCGTGGTTTATAGGACTGAGGGTGCCAGCTTGGGAAAATGGGAAGTTTCTAAAGTGTATCCAACTGACATTTCTGAAGAGACTGTGAATCCCCACCGAGCACGAGCAATGCACAGGTGGAGCTCCATCCCCGTCGGCTCCTTTTTGAGGCCTTCTAGCTCGTTGACCTTCGCCTGAATGGTGCCGCTTGGCTTGGGCACGGCAGATTCGCCAGGTAGCTCCGAACTCAACGACTGCAGAAACATGGCTTCAGAATGTCGCGGCGTTGCCTTCGTTTGTTGTTGAGGGATCGGTCCTGACTGTGCAGTTGAGCTGCTACATAGTTTAGGATCTGCCTGCGATATTGCGGATCCGAAGCTTCGCTGGAGCGAATGTCCCAATTCTTCACGGCCTGCTCCGGTCGAACGCTTCATGTCCACTGCCACATCTTCTTCTGCTTCACAGAACATGCTTCAGACTTGTACAGCTGATCACTTCACTCCTGACAGGCCTCGACCAACGGTCCACCAGAGACATAGGTGGAACCGACACGTCCTGCAGAGGTGTAGAGGACGAAGTCGATGTCGTTGTTAGTGGTGTAGTGCACCTTCTCTGCGCAGAGCACAAAAGGAGCAAACTTTCGGAGCGGAACGCTCAGTGTGCTCGGTCGGGCCTCAAGTCCGCACCACGTTCGAGTCAGAGAGCCAGCCTGCGCGGCAAGAGCTCGTCTCGGGCCATGTTTGCCATGGCGACTAATAGCGAGGCCTGATAATCGACAACCAGAACCGTGAGGTCCACGGTCTTCAAAGTACGGATGAAGGGACAGTCCTCGCGACCAGCACATAGGACGTTCTGCTTTTCACAGGCTGCTTTTCCACCACAAGAGCGAAATTGTAGCGCCTCGCTGCTGTGCAGCTGACGCTTGCAGACAGACTTTGAGAAACTGCTTAGAGAGTCAGAGATGCCTTAACGTGCGCTATGCATCCAAGAACGAACTCAAACTGTCAGTTTGACCAATCTGTACAATCCACCAACCGCCCTCGATGCTTAGACTTTGAGGTTTGGGTCGTGGAATAGTGGAAGCAAGGGGACGCAGCTGCCAAGAAGAAAAGCCTGAGGGTGCCAAGGCACACGGAGTCAGTGAGAATGCAGCCTACGAGTAGTCCCCTCTCTGTCTCCTAGTGCAGCAGGAGCGGTCCATGAGCTTCGAGCCAAAGTTCTCTCCGAACTGGCAGTTCGCGAAAGTGCAGATCCAAATGGGGGTGTAGATGCCTTGGCAAGAGACTCAAGGAGTGCAAGGAGCCTAAGGAGCCTACGCCAGACTGGAGGCTCCCCGAAGCACTAGTGAAGCGGCGCTGCTCAGGGCCCGGTCCATGGTCATCTTATCCACTGCCTGCATGAAGTCCATGAAGCGTCCTCACGGAAAACGGTCTACCCTTCAGCTGTTGCAAATGTCGGATGTGGCGGTGCATGACACCGGAGCCCTTCTCCCCTCAAATGGGCAGCAAACTCCCGAACACCCAACAACTTCACTAAAAACACCTTAATGCAAATCCCCACTCCGACCCATCAGTCCTCCCCACCAGTGGCTGAACATGATCTTAGCAGGCTGAGGCTCCTCTGCCACGAACTCCACCCAGCTGTACCTTCCAAGGCATTCTGCAAGTTTTCTCAAGGGGGGTCAGGGCTGAATCCCAATCTTGGATTCAGCAATCACATAAGGTGCAGCCAAATTGCCAGCGCCGATCTTCATCCAAATGCTCTCCCTTGGGGTCCACATGTGGGATCACCTTCTTGATCACCTCATTGTTGATGTGATACCTGCAGTTCCACACATAAAACAAGACACATCTTCACCCACCATGCACATGGCAAACAAATGAACTCCAGTGCACACAACCAGGATGCATGTTGAGGCTCGTCCATGGGATCAGTTTCCCATGGCTTGCTTTCCCCTTGGAGTGCTCCGTGGTGTGCCTTGGAGGACAGCAACACGAAAAGGGGCTGCTTACTTGCCGGATCACCACTTTGGAGGAGGGTAGGTCAGGGAGCTCATTATAAACGCAAGTGGAGGCTCTTCTACGATATGATTTCCGATTCCTGCTCTGATTGGCTGAAGAGAAAGGCAACGGTCGTTGCATGTAGTTTTTCTACTCTCGTGCTGCCATATCGGAGCTTGACTTCTTCGCGAGGCAAGTTCTCACAGAGCCCTTCCAGAACCCACCTCATCACTTTCACAAGCTTCTCGACGTGTCGATAACCGCCTCCGGGTAAAGGCTAAGCTTGCCACATGTACTCGGATCTTTCAACTTGAATGCGGGTTGCTTCAGCAGCTCGGTCTTGGTCAGATACTGGAGAAAAGTCCGGAGGCTGCGCAGCTGCTTTACGGTGATGGCACGTTCTGCGACATCCTGACGAACAAACGGCACATGCTCCCAAATGCAATGTCTCAAATTCATGAGAAAGGCAGCGGTATGGTGGGACGCAAGCCGACTGGATCAACATTATGGGTCACGCACACCAGACAATGAAGCATCAAGACGTGCACGACGTTCTGAAATGTTCTGAACTTCGGTGCAAGCCCGCCCCTGCCCCTGTGTAGAAATAAAGGCACGAGCTGAAAACCGGCCTCGATGATGCAGCCGGTCTTCTCTTGCCGGGTTGCTTTGCCTCCCTCGTCTTCCTCCGTCTCACCCTCGTCACTGCTCGCTTCGTCAAGGTCTGCTCTTGAGGTCTCGTAAATGTCATCGAGGCGGGCATCCAGATCTTTCCACGGCAGCACCATGAGGAGACACAACTTCGCGAGGTCTCCACGCACAGCTTAGATGCAGTGAGGCTTGCAGGGTCCAGGGTTTTGATTGAAACGTGATCATGTGAAGCTTATGCTCAGCATCGCCTGACGTGAATCGCGTGCTTGCTCTGCAGCATGGAAGTCATCATGGCGTAGGCTTCATTTACTTCAACTTATGCGCAAACGCTCGCAAAAGCAAGTTGGAAAAGCAGCGCCAAAGGACATGCTGAGTTGCACAATTGCAGCTTCCTAGGGTTTCGGGAGCTTCTGAGTGCCCAGAGTTCCAAGCGAAGCCAGTCTGCAGTCGCCTTCGGCTGGGCTGCCACCGGCGGCTTCTTCATCTTCTTGTCTTTGAACGGATTCTGCCAAGCGAAACACGGTGACGACTCTATAGGCAAGGTTTCCTAGCAAAGCCGCGCCACGCTGCCCCTGAAGAACGACCCTGCTACGGTAGGACCTTCTTCTGCTTGGTCTCCTCTTTCTTTGGAGGGTGCAGGATGGCATCGGCACCCTGGCGCAACAAGTGGTTTAAGTGCTCACGGACCTGATGACGACCGCAACAAGAGAAGGTTGCTTGCTAGCGCGACACGAGGATCTGCGAAGAAAAGAAGTGCGGCATCACAGGAGTAAAGCTCCAGAAAACGGACAATGGAATGATCTGACGACAGTTGCAAACAATACTTGTCATGTGCCTTTATCCGAATGCCTCACGTTGGTTCAGATGAGGTGACACTTGCCACGTCCGAGTTCTGCTACAAGTACCAATAGTTCTGGCATCTATCATCATTTGCATCGTCGTTGCCTTCATCAGCATCATCATCATAATTATCATCACCACCATCATCCCCAGCAGCTGCCGTTTCGAAGACGGAAGCCGCTCAATGAACAGTATTCATGCATCCCACCGCTTCTTGTTGAAATATCAGCCATATTGAAACTGTCATGACGAAGGCTAACCACAAAACATGAGCAGACTTTCATAGGACTCAGCAAACGATACGAGCAGGAACTTAAATTTTCCTCTATGCAGAATTTCACGCAGCATTGGCTAAGTTCGACACCTGTTCTTCCAGGAGCTCCAGTAATGATTCCTTGTCGACGCGCCCCTGACCAGGGTGAAGGCTTGACATCTGGCCGCCTGGGTTGAGATCAGCATTCACTATCGGAGATATCAGACTGGTGAGATGTTGTGAGGGCTTGCTTGGCTAATCGATGACATGCCTAAGCTACACACGACAATCGCAAAGGGACGGACGAGTATGTGCAACCTCCACGGGCACAGACGCGGCGACGCTCCGTTGCCCTTTGAAAATCCGGCCTCACAGTTGAGGCCCAACGCGATCATCTGCTTGCGGAGGTCACGAGCCTGCAACATCCGGGAGCCTTTGCCGTTTAGCCGAAGTCGGCCGTTTGCAGTTTGGGACAGTATAGGGTGGGAGAAGCGGGGTGGTGAAGGGTGGTGCTGATCGGATTTGGCTCATGACCGAGTTTTTGTGGCATGTGTTGGTTATGGAATGTCATGATGTCCTGGATGGGGCGGGTGAAAGCGTTGCAGGATGTTGTAGGCTGCTGTGGCTCATGCTTGCGCTCGCCCTGTTGCAATCTAAGCCCTAAGCAGAAACAATCCTACAATTTGCGAGTGTCTCGTCGAGTCTAGTCTCGACCAAAGAGGCCAGGCAAAAACGAGATTGTCGGAAGGTTGCCCGTGACTCGTGACCAAGCAAGGCCTCGTGAATGTCGCAAGGCGGGCTCTGAGCTGCTGCAGAAAAAACACCCTCAGCCCTTGTATTTCAATGAGAACATCTAGACTATCTAATCTAGACTCAAAGCGGCGAGCACCTTGAGCGCTCGAAGCTCCTCCAACTTCTGCTGCACCTGGGATGCAAAGCATGGTTTCTTGCAGAGGATACTCACGCTTCTCATGATGACACAATCCCAGATGAGCTGCCAGAGCTGTGGTGGTTCTGCTTTGGGCCTAGGCTTGAGGGATGCTGTAGTTCCACGTAGGTTGCTGCTTCGGTCGCTGGGCTTGGAGACTAATCATCTAATTGGGCAACACTTCTGCATCCTCCGTTTCAGTGTAGTGTGACCTCGGATTTCGAGTGTCGGCCGTATAGTTTCCAGCACGGAAGTCGATGTAGGAACCTTCGCCCTTGAGCTGGCCTCGCGTGGCAGCTCTTCTGGCTTCGCGCTCTCCGGCGGTGGGCTTTCCTGGCACCATGGAGCAGGGACGGGACCGTTTTGCCTCGCGGGTCTGCTGGGGTGCAGGGCTCGTAAAGGCCTGAGTTTGTCCATATTTTGAGGCTTGTCAGAAATGCAGCCCTGTCGAAGTTTGAAGCCTCTCTTGTTGTACGTGTTGTCTGAAAGCTATGATACGGGTTGCCCTTGTTTTGAAGACTCCACGGCTGAGCTTGTCGGCTGTGGATGGCTGTGGTGAGTGAAACCTACAAGAGTGCAATTCCCCCAATCAGATTCTGTTGTGTACGTAATGTACGCCGCTGTCACAAGCGGCTTGTTCCCCGGGCACCTCACAAGTCCGAGAGGTCAGGCGACGGTCCACCCAGCTTCTGCGTCTTCCGCAACCAAGGTGGCACACCCGCAAGGTGATCCTGCGGCCATTGCTTCGAGGCAGGAACTTCGGGCGCCTTCTCCACAACCGGCTCCGGCTTTCTCCGCTTCCGCTCTGGCTTTTCTTGGATGGGCTTCTTTTCTGGCTTGCCAGTTGCCGCCTCGGCCTTCTCCTTGGCAAGCTGCAGAGCCAGCTGTCCGGGCTTTATCATCTCTTTCTTGTCGGAGATGTGCCTGCGATAGCGGTTGTGCATGGACTGCCAGCTGTGCTTCGTGACTTTGGCTCTTTGTGCTCGCTCCCAGAGCTCGCGGCCCTGGGGTCGCAAAGTTGGGTTGGACTTCACCCAGCGGATCAGCGCAGCATCATCCTCTGCTGTAAACTTCTTCCTCTCTGCCTTGACCTTCCCTTCTCGCGGCCCGGCACCATCCGCACCAACGATGCCAGCTGCTTTCTTTTTGTCAATGATGTAGTCTTTCACCTTCTGCAACTGTCCATTGGCCACTGAGTCGAGGATGAAGCGCGAGGAGACAGCACTGCGATCTCCAGCAGGTGGTGATCCCTCGGGAATGATGTTGATTACATGCTCCGTGGGCTTCTCCACGAGACAGCCACCGCCTTCCCTCACCATGGTCCGGAGCCTTGCACCATCTTGGCACGGAGGCACATAAAAGGTGAGCTGCTTTCCCACCTCCACGAAGATCTGTGATGGCGGAGTGGCCTTGGCCTCCTTCTTGAGCTCCCGCAACTGGGAGGGTGCCATTGCCGGCCGACCCCGCTTCATGCTTGCGAATAGTGGTCACACTTGCCTGCCTAATTGCACCACCCACATGCACCGACGTCTCCACAGTGTCATATCCGTCTGCTATGTCATGTGTTTGGAACCACGTCATGCGCGGACTTGACCCGCCTGCCTAATGTCTGGAGCAACAAGCACACAGAATCGGAAGTCGCATGATTGCCTTGCAAGGTCCACAAACGAAGACAAGCGCAAGATCACGGGCCTCGGCCTCAGTGCCTTCCTCGGAGTGGCCCGTTGAGAGCACCCTGAGCAGCACAGATATTGGCATTCGGAGCCATGTTTCTCCTGCTCCAACTCTGGACTGCCACACCGGAAATGGCCTGCGACCTTCGGTTTCCAGAAGCTCGACCAGAGACCTCTCAGAGTGAGGACGCTCCCGAACGCCTGCGCCTACGCCCTCTAAGCCTGAGCAAGGCGTCTGCTCTCAGGCTGATTCGTGCTGATGCCTGAGACTGCGGCTCCCGGTCCACGCGGCCTTGCGTGGAGAGGCCCAGGCTCTCGAGCCGCGCCCGGAGCTCCCGCACCTCGCCACCACACAAATGAGCGAAGCACTGGCACTGTCAAAGGACCGGAACTCGGACCTCGAAGCATCAGCCGAGGCCAAAGCACGCAGGCTCTGCATCTCCTGAATTCGCTGCTCCAGCTCCGACCTGAAAACACAGTGATAAAAACCACTTGTGCTCTCGGCGCGCGACCTCTGCTCGTTCTTGATGAATTCTGTTCGGCGAATGGAGAGCATGCAATCTACGAGTGCAACCGAGTACACAAGAAAGGCTTGCGCCATGTGACATCTCCGGGATCCGCACAGGTCAAGCACTTTGTCCTGGACGCCTGCGCGACGCAATGAGGTTGTAATTGAGGATAAATGCTGAGAGCGGAACGAGAAATTGAGAGGGGCAGGACGTGCATGCCGGCGTCAATATGACCCAATAAGGGTTCTGTTGCGAAACTCTGATGGCCTTGTCGCAGGATGATCCGCCGGCGCCATGCAGAGCTCGTGGCCGCGATCGTGAAGCCGGCCGCCTGGGCCCCAGCATGCTTTGCAGATCGGTCCTTGCGTCTTTGCCTGATATGTTTGCCCTACGGATCTGTGACCAAGCTTGGAACTTGGTTAACATTATGTTTAACTTCTGGCCAAGCTCGGAGCTCATGAAAAAAACATGACATGCAGGGGTCCGAGCGGAGACGACTTGTCGGCACCATGGGCTGCCTGTGCAGTGGAGCTTCACCCCCTTGCCAAGACTACTCACAAGGGTCCATGTTTGCATGTGTTCCAATCTACTATATATCTACTCACTCTTGCATTCATAACGTTTGGAGACTGTGCTAAGCCTCCAGCTCCGAACTCCGTACTGAAAAGAGTGGGAGCGAAAGCGTGGTTCGATACATGACATACAGAGCATATCGTATCCAGGCTTTAGGCTCCCATCATCTTCCATCCCTCAGTCCCCCAAGTAACCTGCAATGTGGGCCGGCAGGCGGTCTATCAAATTGCATTTCGTTGCGTCGTACGGAGGTCAAAGCCAGGCTTAATGGATCTGCAGTACCGTTTGTTTGAAAATCCTCCGAAGGCTCTGTGGCAATCAGTTCCTGTAGGGATTCCAACAGTAGCCCACTCTACACGCTAACTATTTTGTACTGTTCCGCAAACTCTGCTCCACGTTGTCATCCGCTGCTTGACTCTATCCTGAAGGGCCCTTCCCACTATCAGTAGAAGTTTCTCTTTGGAAACAGAAGACCACGATAAACACCGACTGAGTTCGGGCTGACCTTACAGGAGTTCGAGGAGCTGCTTCTGAAAAGCTCTGACAGCAACCAGGCAATCTCCGGACCAGTTCGCCCTATATAACAGTTGCTGCGCCTCGGTTCGCCGGTGTCCTAGACGGCGCTGAGGGCACCGGCGCCTGGTATCGGGTGCTTCGGATCTTACGTTTTGGCATTCTGAAGCAGCTTTGGTTAGGCCATGACGCCTGTGGAGTCCCTGGCAAAGGAGGTTCTGAGCACCCTGCGCTCGGTCTGAACTCCGGTGAAAGCCTGGTTGACAAAACCGCTTGCGCTCAAGACGAACCAGAAAAATTAACTAGCGAAGGCGACACAGACTTCCACCAGCTCAGCTACTACGGTATGCTGTCATGATGGCATTGCCCCTCTTTCTTTGGCAAGTCGATGTGAGGCCAGTTGGGGGGGCAGGGGCAAGCAAGAGTGTATAACCCAAGTCTGCGCAATTTGAGCCCGTCGCATTGCTATCGGAGATTGCAGCTCCATGGCGGCCCAAGCTTGGACTAGGGCGGCCAGTAATAGTCACTTCTTGAATCATTGAAGAATCTCCACAGGTACGTCAAGGGGCTACGAGTCTACGACAGGCTCTGCAATTCAAGCTGGTCTCACGCGTTAGGTTGACGTTGATGGCTAGTGGACGAAACAGGAAGAGAAAGATACTCCAGAACTTACCTCTTGACAATCAAACTTTATATATAGCTTACATAAGACATCACCGTCGTGTTTATCTCTACACTATAGCGCTAGCCTCAAAAATCTCAGCGAGCATTCTTGCACCGGTCGAGACCTGTGTCAGCATTGGATCCTGAACCTCGTTTATCTGGCGGCATCTTCACCGAAACGACTTTTTGCGACATGCTTCGGGTAAGGACCGCCCCAGTAGTGTTGCTCCAGGTTCACAGCTTTCCGATTCTGTCTCGCACCCATCCATTTTCGCAGTGTAAAGATGGACAAGTCTCCGTTCGGCTCTTGAGCTCAGCTCTGCAAACTCAGGCAAGCCAAACATCACTCCACTGCCCAACACATGCACACAGGACCGGGCTTTCAGACTGCGAACCTCCATGCCAGTCAGGGCAGCTAGTGTCAGCCTTCCATCCCGGCACAGAAATACATATCTTGTCCACAATTGGTGCACTCGTCGTCTCTGAAGTCGGGAGCAACCTCTCGCACGTTGCAACAGGCGTTCCACCATCCTTCCACTGCGCAAGCAAACTCGGCCTCACCTCCATCCCGGCCCTTCAAGCCGGCCGCGAAGGCGGCTTTGCAATAGGGATTCTTGTCCGATGTGTCGAGTGGGCAATCACCACCTTTGCCCTGATAGCGTGGGCAGGAGATGACAATGGAGGAGACAATCTGGTTACAAAAGCTTGCTTGGGCCTGATTGGGGATCATACCACTGGCATAGATACCTCCCAAAATAAGCACCTTCAGTGGGGCCGTGCCAGGATCCGACAGTACTGCACCATGAACAAGGCTGGTGAAGGTGCTGCTGGCCATAGTGGTTTTCAAATCTCTCTTGTCGATACATGTCCTCCTGCAGTGGCCTGGAACCTTGTCCTGGTCTCTGTAAAACCTGTAGAATGCAGGAAGCAAGGTGCTGAGTGGCTCGGTGCGACAATCTTTCTGTGTCTCGTTGCCAAGCACAAGATCGGACAGATCATTCTCATGCCTTCCTGAGCGAGCTGGCCTCGCTCCGGAGACTATCGTCATGAGCGTTGCGATGCGCGCAACGGAGCGCAACATCTTCATGGACGTGGAGCCTGAACTGGACAAACAAATACCGCTCAGCGACTTTGGGCCAAACGCGGCTACGAACTGGGAAGCGTTGAAGTGTACTTCTTCCTCAAACTGAGTCATACTTGCCACGCCGTCTCAGATCTGACGGTGCACACGTCAACTCACGACGGATTTTTCTTGGCCACACTTGTCTGTACACGAGTCAACCTGGGGATCTGAAAACCGCGAACGTGAGCCCACAGAATTATCCTAAACATGACAAGTGCGCCAATGCCTATCCCTAGGCCCTAGCTCCCAGTGCAGTGGACGTGTGGTGGGGCACATCACTAAAATTGCAGACTCTCACTTTGTCCGCTTCCTGCGCACCAGAATTCGTCCACCATGCCAGCTGCTCGGATCTTACAAAGCAGTGTCCTACGACTGGCCACGCTTGCTTCGAAATCCCACAAGTTGAACTGACAGGTGTGAAGGGCAAGCAACAGAAATGTGTTGCACTCTTTTGTGGCCGCTCTGGCTCTTGCTTCGTGTCATCATCTTCGGGGATCTCGTCCTGCGCATCGGGAGCGGTTCGGCAAGCACTGAAAGAATGACTCGCTGGGAAGCACCGTGTTCACTTCTGCGCAAACATACATACTTGTACCGTGCGATCCGATACCATGGCATATCGTACGATATCATATCACATCATACCATAGCATGCGATGCTGTCCATCAGACCACAACACGGTGAACATACATACTAATACTGTCATGCGGCGAAAATCGATACAAAACGGTACAGTACAACAGAACACAAAGCCGTCCAATGACACACACACACACATACCTTGGTTCAATCGCAAACATATAGAATGGAACAGTGACCAGCGCAGCATTCCGAAAGCTGAAAACGGATTCAGCAAAGTCACACCCGGCCTCCTTGAAGCAAGGCAATGGCGCGGACCGGAGCGGGACCTCTGCCCGCCTCAGCCCAACAGCAGAAACTTCCACACCATGAAGTGTGGCTTTTTTGCAGATGACGGAACGTAGACTGAAGTGTGGCAGCGACCCTTGTAGATTGCAATGATGTTATTCGGCGATGATACGGCAAAAGTGGCATGGGTGATGCTAGGCCGTGCCCCTGGTGTGCAGGGATATTTCATTAAGTGCTGATGCTTCCAAAGCTCTGAACTGATGCCCCATGACTCCAGCTCTTTTGGCTGGACCTCCCCTGCTCCGGCAAGAAGTTCGACGCAAGCAGCACCCACAGTACAAAGAAACAGGACCGCAACACCAATCCAGGCCGTGTCGTCTGCAGGCAAGGGGGATGGTTGGAGTGACAAGGCCAAGGTGGTATGAGGGAGGGGGCTTCAAAATAAAATGGGAGCAGTCGTAAGTTTATTCTGGGCACGGGACTTCAAGTGCCAGGCATGAGCATGAGGATTTCCCTTGTCCCCTTCGAGGTGGCCCACCGCAGCGTACCTCTAGGGTTGCGTCCGTGAAAGGGCCACGTGATTGGCGTCTGCATCTGTGCATCATGGTCTGCAGCTGCACTTTTGTGCCTGCATATCTCAAACCCAGCAGCCGTCAGCGCCTCCTGACAGAAGTTCAGAATTGGGCTACAACGTGCAATCCTCGGCCGCTGGGCGGCTGCAAAATCGCTTTGACTCGATTGGAAAGGCATGCGAGCATTGACGCGCACCCGATCTGTCCTCAAAGCGCCGTCGCTGTGCAGTGCCAGTTGGGCCAGTGGGTGCCAGAGAGGTTTTCCTCAGGAGAGCATGCCGAAGATGCGACGTCGCAGGCGGATTTGCTGGCACCACGGAGACACAAGCCAACCAGCCGTCGGAGTGGCATTGAAGCAACGACATGGCGCTAGGCTCCTATCTTGATTGAAACTAAGCACCCATGAACAGCTTGGACTAATCTTCTGAACCGAGGCTCTCAACGAGTAGCAGCGCTCCGCCGAAGCAGAGGCATCGGCGTGCCTTGTCCAGCATCGCCTGGCAGGACGTGCAGGGGATGCATCCAGGAATGACCTTCCTTCCTCCGAAAAGGGGGTTTCGACGACACTAAGGATCAGAGATGCTGACTCCGAAGTGGTCCGAGTTGCTCGACGGAGCTCCGGTGTCGGCAAAAAGGACAGGACCTGATCCGGAAGCAAGGGCAGGCTCATCGAGTTAGATTCTTGCACAAAATGTCTGGCAGGAGACGGGGAAGGGTGCTGTCCAAGAACTGCAATCAGTCCGGCGAGCCCCACACATGCTCACCTTTCTCTGGGCATGGCATCCCGAATCTAAGACCCCTGCCAGACTCATGACCACAGCATGGAAGCCTGCAGCCTCGCAACGCTGCACATTCCGAACATGAAATCCTTTGGACGCGAAGGCGCCTTGACATTGCAAGCAGGGCCACCTTGAGAGACTTCAGGCGGCCCGAGGCATCCAAACTGTAGAGCTCTTTGGCCTGGAGGACACACGGAGTGGCACGGAGGGAACCCGGCTTGAGCCTTGCACCCAGTCGACACCCTGCGAACATGGTAGGCTGCCAGCTTTCGAGTGCTTATACATGTGCTAACAAAAGCCACATGAAACAACTGACTTGAACAGGAAGCCTTCTAAGTCTACTCCTACTTCTGCTAGAGTTACTACTAATCAAGCACTACTACTGCTACTACTACTGCTACTACTGCTACTACTGCTGCTGCTGCTACTACGCTACTGCTATTGCTACTACTGCGACTGCTGCTGCTGCTACTACTACTGCTACTACTACTACTACTACTACTACTACTGCTACTACTACTACTACAACTACAACTACAACTACAACTACTACTACTACTACTACTACTGCTACTACTGCTACTGCTACTGCTGCTGCTGCTGCTACTACTACTACTACTGTTGCTACTACTACTACTACTACTACTACTACTACTACTACTACTACCATGACGCGGACGGCGACAACTCGGCAATCCTCGGCCACGTCCAGCTGCAAGAAGTCACCGGCCAGGACCTCCGGATGTGCCGGAGCCAGGTCCTCCACGGCTTTTCGTCTCTCTTTCCGCTTGCGAAGGGGTCCCTGGAAACCTGACCGATGGCCTACCCCCCATGGCGGAAAAGAATCTCTCTTTCTGAGTCTTCCTCTTTCCATTCTGCCGGCTTTCAAGAAGGCGAAGCGACTGTTTCAAGGCGTCGGAGCTGTGGGCACATTGCTTCGGGCCTAGGGTCTGGCTTGGGGTCGACAAACTTGGCATTGGGCTTCGGAAAGGAATTGCTTGAACGTCTTTGTGAGGATGACAGGGGCTTGAAGGCAGTCTCTGTCTGTGAGGACCCTTCTTCTTGAAATCGAGGCGTCAGGTGATTTGTTGATAGATGCATGGCTTCTGCTTTACAGCGTGCAGCGGGCCGAGAGTCCAGAGCAACGACGCGCATGCCACGCCCGCAAAAAGCACCGTAGCTGCTGCCGACATCCAGCAGACCTCTCCAGAAGAAAACCACTCAACTCAATCTCAATCTGCTACAAGTACTCGGAACATCAGTGGAAGCAAGAGCAAGGTGTCCTAATTATGGACAAGCCGGACTTTGAACGAAGCAGTCTCAAGCATGCCATTGGGGCGGCTTCATAGTGGCTTAGTGCTGCTGGGCCGCAGAGTTCTTCCGTCCACTGTGGCCCAAAGCCTCCCGGGAGCGAAAAAAAAAGCATCCCGAAGCCCCCCTTAAAGAACTACAGTCGCCTGGGGACCGCAGCTCCTCCAAAATCCAGGAGACGGTCGCTTTGGACCAGTCTTTGCCTACAAAAACACAAAAAATGCCCCCCACACTTCCTGCGCCTCTCGAGTCTACTGGCCCTACTTGCGGCCAAGCCACTACCGACGATTGGCGCACAATGTCCTTACGTACAGGGCAGCACACTTGAGGAGTACCAGAACATAAGATGGCTCTTGCATAGCATGACGATTCCTGCATGCCCTGAGCCCCCGTGAACTTGCGACACGCACGTGTCAATAGCCATACAAGTCTCGATAAGTTTCCAACTCTTCGTCCGTCAGGCGCACTTCTCCTCAGCGTGATCATAGGAGTGGGGCCAGATGGGCTAGAATCCCGCCGCAAAATTTTAAGCAGGAGAGGAGCTTCTCGGTCACCGATGAGAGTCAGTTCTTTAAGCAATTGGGCTGCGCCACGGCTCGTCGCTCCCGCAAGCGCCGGTGGATCTCATCCAGAGATGCAAAGGCATCCTTCCTGCGTTGCAGCATGCCGCAATTCGGACTGAAGCCATCACCGTGAGCGACGCTCTCTCGAAACTTCTTCTGGAATCGTCTGCCCAGCCTGGCGCTCTTCTGCTGCAACAGTCCTGCAAGGATAGATTCGGGCTGATCGTATCGCCGTTTTAGAAGCAAGCACCCCGACAACATAGGCCCAGAATAGGACCTCTTGTCCCTCTCCCCTCTGCGACGAGAAATAGACATTTGTAAGATTTGGGGAGTCCTCGCAAAAGGCCCGGCAGATCTTCTTCCGGGGCAGCCAGGACCTGGCGGAGTCATTCTCAGCGTTGAGGCCCAGGGCGAAGGCAAATGATGAGGGTGTTGGCATGCAAGGGCTTAGGGCTTACTGGACTAAGGACTTCAGGGCACCTACATCCTGAACGCGAAGGCCTAGGAATGACTGCTTTTTTGACTTGCTCAGCATCTCTAGCTCAGTACAATCATGGCAGGGTCCACCCAGTCAGGGCGCCTCTCTCGTATCTCCTGCAAGAACGAATCAAGTTCCATGCCCCTCGCAGGAAAGGCGATAAGGGCAAAAAGCCCGTGAAGTCCTGTGCCAAGGCCATGCCAACCAATCTGAATTGCTGCCGCGCCTCTCCTGAAGACGAGTCTGGGATCTGAATGTAAAATCCGGAGAAACCTGCTGAAGCTACTTTGTGGCACGTTATCGACTTGACGTATTTCCCAAAACAACACTCCAGGATCCCGTTCCACCTGGATTGGCCTCTGTATACGACGAGACCCGCATGCATTGCCCAATGCGTTGCAGGCTGAGCAGCTCTCGGACATCGTCTCGCCAGCGACTGGGAGGGACAAACACCAAACAGGGGCTGACCAGCCGACTGCTCAGTTGTAGTTTAGAGCCATGGCCACGGGTGGTAAAACCATGTGGAAGCCCAGAAATTCACCCTTAGGCATTCCTAGGCTGCAACTTTGAACTTCTCATGCAGTTACAACGGAAACTAACTAGCATCAGCAATGCACGGCTTGCACGAAATACCTAGCACTTGCATCCAACATGAAGTCTGGGAGATGTCTGGAAGCCTACACGAGTTGGTACGTGCCCTCACGCTTCGTCTTGGTGCAACTAGCGGAAACAATACCTGAGGCAAGTGGGAAATTCTGGGCTGTCCCGCCCCCCCCCCCCCCCCATGGTTCCATGTCATATGTTCCCTCACTTCTCTGCTCATGACCCGTCTTGCCTGTCCCTCCAAAAAAATCCCAACACTGCGTTTGAACAGCACCAGGCCAGCACTGTCTTGCGCTTTATGTGTCGTTGCGCTTCGTACAAACTCACTGCTGGCCCATTGGACCTCCCCGTTTCCCTGTAGCCTCCATCAGTTTTGGCTTGCAACCTTCGCAATGATGACTCTCGATGCCTTTCAAAATCTAGACCCCCAGCCATTCTGAACTACTCAAAAAGCAAAGCTCTGCCAAGTTTGAACCCTTGCTGCGTCTGCTGAGGCCCCAATGCCCGACTCACAATCCTTTGCAGCCAAAGCGCCCCGCTCCGCCGCGAGGGCCAGGGCCAGGGGCCGATGCCCTGGGAGCCCCGGCCAAGCCTGCAGAACCGAGGATGAGAAGTTTGCTTTGAAGGAGTACCAGGACAAGAGCAGCATGGGAAGAGCCACTTTACATGAGGACTTGTCACGGGTTCAGAGGCTGGAGGGGTTGGTCAACACAATTTCCGTGCAATGTTCTGATGGCTTCTTGGCTAGTAGTGGTGGGCTCGCAACGATCAAACTCACTTGGACGTGCATGAAGTGTCCAGTTTGACAGGCATGAATTGTCCACAAACATGCGGTTGGAAGAACCATGGTCATTGGTAGCATCAAACAAATGAACGTGACTATGATGCCTTAGCAGTGGCCGCAGTACTGCCAAGCCTCTGCGAATCGCCGCTGTAGGAAGCAGCGCAGGTCTTGGACAAACGTATGTGGATGGTCTTAATAACGTAACTGACTTAGATAATACTCGAACTCGTTGGCCAAGCTAAGGTCTGAGGGGCACTCGAAGATGTTAACTCAAGATAGTTATGATTCGGTCCCAGAATCTGTCCGCGCGACTGCGCCCATCGCTCATTGCCGTGCTTCCATCACTAAACCACTAAACTGAAGAAGCATATCTCGTTACTGTGTCACTTCACGGCTGGTGAAGAAGGAATGGCAGACCGTTCAGAGAGTTCTGCTTGAAGCTTGCAGAATGCTGGAATGTGATGTGCAGATTTGATTCGCTGTGTTGCACCATCTCGCAATGCACACCAACTTGCTCGCACTTCTGATGCACAAAGGTTGAGCACCGATGCTCTGCAACTTACGCTGCGTCTTCTCCCTGGACTGTGAGGCAGTAGTGGCCTCGGCAGGTGAGTCCCGGAGACGAGGGGGAACCAGGTGGTGACCAAGGCCTCCGGCAGTTTGAAGGCTTGCTAGCTTTGATGACCATCCGGCGCGCAAAGAGGCTCGGAAGTGCAGCTGGGCCTTCCAGAAGTCTTTGAAATCCACACTGCCGTCTTGGTCAGAGTCGAAGACCTGCGCACAAACGCCACCTGCTGATATAACTCAAAGACGCACCAGCTGCTAACTACTCGCCCGTCACTGCCAACCACTAGGCCGCTCGAGCCGCACCGGGACGCACCTCCAGCATGTCGTGAACCTGCTCTTGGCTTACCTGCGCAGCTCACAGGCTCACAGGCAGTTTTCCCCTTTCCCTGTTACACTTCCACGTGGCCTCGACACCCACACGTCGTAGCGCCCGCTCGAGCTCCCGAGCATCAATGCCTTTGCGAGTCCAGGTGTGATGCAGCTGTTCTAACTTAGGATGTTCAACAGTGACTTGAAACTGAAGAGGTGGATGTGGGGCAACGGCTGATTCAAGCAGCGCCTGCTGTGTTATGTCGAAGCTTCGCTCGCACCAGTTGCTGGAGTTTTCCCCGCCGTGATGTGGGCAGCTGAGTGGAAGCTGAAGGAGTGACGACGCTAATGACGAGGAGGAAGTACTGCCGCTACTGTTGTCTCTTGTCCTACTGCTGCTATCAGCACCTTATATATTTACTTGTTTTTCGAAGCTGCTACTGATACTGCTGTTATTGATGCTAAACGATCACAGCCACAACCACAACGACATCACCATCACCACCAACAACAACAACAACAACAACAAGACAACGAAGGAACGATCGAAACAGGAACCCGCATCCGAACAGCACAAGACTCTACCACCAAGCCACCACCACCAACCACAACAACAATACCAACGACAACACAAAACCCCGACGACGACGGCGACGACGAAGACTGCTACTACTAGTACTGTAACTACCAGGTCTACAGCTGAGCCTGCCATTGCGGTTCTTCACCCTCACTGTCCGACCCACCACGATGACACTGTGCTCGCAGCTTGTTCGGATACCGTCTCTTGAAACGACCATTTGAGTGCTAATGTGCGGGTCGCGGGCGGCCGTTTCCATCCGCATCGATGCCCGCGAAAAGCTCTGCACCCGCGTTTGCCGCCTTAGAGAACATCAAACTGCCAAACCTCCGATTCAATCGTAATGACGATCTTTGCGAGGATGGTCAGTGTTCTTCGATCCAACTACAATCTGTGCAAACATCTGCCTATGTAGAGATATAGATCCCTGCATGCATCGAAAAAGTCAATGACAGTCATACACTCGCAACACTAGCAGGTCACTAGCATATTCACATGCCCCAGCTCAATACATGCAAGTACTGAGGGTAAACTACCGTCTAGCACGTTCTCGGCCACAGTCACTTTGCCATCCACTAGCGAAACAAACATGTCCTGCATTCTATTATTACAATCCATCCACCATCAGATGCAATGTTATACTACAGTATTTCATTGCATTACCGTACGGTGCATTATACTAAACTATCATGTTGAAATACAATAATGTGGTGGCCCGTTTTGTACCATGGGCCTCTTTAATGCGTTTTTTCCTTATTCAAGCCGGTACCTAAAAAACTGCGTCCAAATTAATACGTTTTTTTTTTTGGCCGGGGGAGGAATTTTTGGGGGTCTGCTAATGGTCTTGGGGCTCGTGCGGCCTGCGTCCCCTGTGCTGCTGCACTACTACTGTACTATTACTGTACTACGACCGTAGTACTACTGCACAGTACCAGGCCTCAAACGTGGTCGAGTGTGGAGGGGAGTGCAGGTTGGAGGCAGAAGTTTTCAAAATGAAGGGTTATTAGTCTTGGTAGTTGTCTTGGAGTGATCGGGGCTTGGTTTCGAGCTTTTTGTGATCCCAGACCGCCCTCCACCCAAGCCCCCAAACCCCGGGACCTCCCAATTCCCTTCTAAGTAACTTAATCAAAACCACCCAGGACTATTCAAGCCAAAACTTTTGGTCCGGGGGGGGGGGGCTACTATTCGGGCCGCGACATTATTGAGGTTGTGCAGATTTGCAAACTCTGCAAATATGCCACTATACCGATCCGACAATTGTCGCAAATTTTGGGAGAGGCGCGCCACCACGGCTCTGGCGGGACAAGTGCGAATTTCAGAAACATGCCCACAGCCCAGTTTTCGCAGATATGTGACGTGCGGAAGGTGTCCCTCCTGCATATCACAAGAAACATACTCCAGCCATCTTCGTTTGCAGCAGAACCAGACTGTAGTATTCTCTTGCCCCCTGCATTGGCGACAGGGCTGCACACTGCACACACACACACACACAGAGCTGCCCGCAATGACGGGGTAGCAAGCCACATCAAATCTAGACATGTATCCTGTATCAGACAACCATACCATCCCTTGCACGCTCTTGCAATTACATGCATTTCGACTTAAACGTACAGGTTACGAAAAGCTGCTGCATTCAGGCCTCAAGACTCAGCTGCGACCGTGAGACGGAAGGGCAAGCAAGAAAGAAGTCATCTGCACCCAACGTATAGTTGATAAGCAAACGAAAGCAGAAGAAACCAGAAAAGCCCAGTAACAATGCTTTGAGAGGGTCGAAAAATTTAGAAAAGAGTCGAGACGGTGAAGTGAACGGGTGATGAATCAGTGATGAAGAACATAAATTGGAGGAAAGGAACGAAAGGAGTCAACAAGCAAACAAGCTTGAAAGGCAACGGAGATTAGTGGAAATGACAAATCCGGCGACCTGTTATGAGCCTGCATGTTGTTGTTGGTTAGCGTGGAAGGTCGCAGGCAAGTAGAAAAACATGCTCATTGCTGGTCACAGGTTTGCCATGTACGCGAAAGCATTGCTGGTCGCCAGTTTAGCATGTAGGTGAGAATGTAGCCGCCGAAGTATGTAGATCACAAGTTCACGCTGTCCCGACATCTGACTTGAATGATCTGTCGCGGTCATCCTTCCGGCCACCGAGCTTTCTAATGAAGCTGGGGCCGCAACGCTGGCTCTACGACTCTACGACAGATTTCCATCCGGACCACGCTTGCAACGACAGGCGAAAAAAACGGAGTTACAACATGGGTTGGCAAATTATCTCGACCGTATACTTCCTAGATCACTTCACTTGCTTTCCAACCTGATTACGGCCCTTCTTCTCACTGCGTTGGCCTCATCCCAGGCGTGCGTCTTTGGGCGGCCGTTTTTCCAGGTACACACACACACACAAAAAAAAAAAAGAATCACACACGCACGCAATCAGGGGACACCTCTCATGTTGCAAGCGACCCCGGCCTCACGCAGGCTTCGAAAAGGGGTAGCGACAAATGCCCGCAAGGAATGCGCTCATGATCAGGAGCTGCTTGCCCAGCGCATGCTGTTCTGGGCTTCGAGCAGCATCGGTCATGCCGACCTGCCGTCCGCCGGCCTGACTGGCCAAGTACATTCTCATTCATGAGCATTGGGCAACTAGATGCTCAATCACTGATGGCAACTCTAAACCACAGTCACTTATCAACCGCTAAGGAGCTGGGCCTTGTACTCCCAATGCCCGCAGGACCCATATTCGGCCTGGCGGTGCCTCGTGGCGGCTCGACCATCATTACGAACAGTACGAGTAGAAACGGTGTTGCTCACACCACATTGCTGAGCTTGTAACATCTCCTGAGTGCGGATCTGGACCTTTCATGGGCTGGCAGCTCCACTGAAGCGTGACACGTCTGTTGATTCACGAAGGCCCTTCACCCCGGGCACCTCGTGCGACATTTAAGGCAAAAAACGACTCGTCGTCAAGTCAAAACATAGTTGCAACTCAGCATGTACTGTAACTTGTGAATGCAAGCTCATCCAACCCACGCTCAAAACGCACCTTTTGAATTGGCATCTTTACATGGGCACACCGCTCTGAGAGCTATGGCATCCTGGGCAGGAGTGAGGATCACCTTCCCAAACCTGCCCTCGGCCAGCCTAACATCTCGAATGGTTCCTTGGCTGGGAAGATTTTACAGCTTTGCATCTCCAAAATCACGGAAGGATTGAGTGTCCATTCGAAATGAAAGGGCTGTACAAGGTTGCGGCCATCCAATTCAATGCCTGTACATTGCTAAGCTGGGTACGGTCCTGTAGCAGCTTGGGGTCGTAGACCCGAAAGCCCTCAGACTGTGTCGGCATCGGAAAGCCCCAAAGGTGCAAGTCCACCCTTTGCTTGAGAAGCGCCGGCACCTGCCAGAGTTGTCTTCTGCTGACTCTAACAAAGCACACGCGTAATCTTAGGGTTCTTTGGTTGCTGCCTCGCAGCATACTCGTGGGGCGTTTCCAAAGCTTGGCTCAGCTTTCTCTGGCACCCATGCTTCACGAATGCAAGGAACTGCGGCAAAAGTGTGTGTGTGTGTGGCCTGCCCATCAGTTCGAGTGTCGCATTCCAGCGGACAGAATCGAGAGTTCAACGAATTTTCCATCATGCTTTATAGTATATGGGTATATGCATGCACACATGCATGTTTCTACGTGCCTCATCATCATCCTCAACGCTTCGGGGCTGAGGCATCTGAGGCACGACATCCTTAGGCGCCCTCGTCCTTGGTGCACATCCGTCTCAACACTTCTGCTTGCGCTGTGAAACTTGTGGCAAGGAGCTCACACGGCCGCACTTCCGTTCCCCACTGAATTGAACCCTTTGGGCCAGGTCGACCTGGGACGCCGGAAGCTGAACCCGAACACAGATCCGAGCACAGCGGCACTGTGCTCCATGTCTGCAGTCTCCGAGTCTTCCGGTCCATACACGCTGTGGTCCTGCACACAAAGACCGTTTTCGACTTGTAGCCTCCTGAGCGAAAGCTTCCGAACAAGAGTTGGGCTCCACAGATATACTGATACACTTGATCTCGTGATTCCTACAGTCCTACAGCTTGCCGGACACGGCAGTCTCAACACTTGACGCTCAAGCACAAAAGTAGTATCGTCGAACGAAGTGTGATCAAAGCAATGTGGCAGCGCTCCAGCACGACTGCGATGATGACACCAGAAAGGGAACCTGATAGCGTCACGGGACAACACATCACGCCCGGCGTCATTAGGGCCTATAGCCTATAAGTGACACTAAAGTCTCAGGGTGAGGAATTCCTTGGCCCGCAGGCACATAGTTTTGCAAGACCTTCAGCTGAAAAGTGTGCTGTGCATTAACAACCGCCAAGCATGGCAAAGGAGCCCAGCATCGTGGTCCAAACGCAGGCCCAGTTCCTGCCCGGAACAGGCTTGCAGGTTCTCGTACAGAACACAAAAACCAGTCCACCCAAGCTGTTCTACGCTCCCAGCAGCTGTAAACTGAATCCAGCAAGAGCCAGCAGGACGAGGATTTGTTCGCTTCGCTGTGCAAATCTTCTTGGCCTACTGCTTGTTGCTGAAACCCTCAGCACCTGAACACACTTCGAAGGCGCTTATATCCACGAGTTTTGGTAGAATTTCGTGTACCTCTACCTCTCCTCTCCTTTGTCTTATCTTGGCTGGTGGCGGCGGCATATTCTTCAACCGCATCGGGTGTCCTTTTCACCGCCGTATTGGCTCGGAGATTTCTTGAAGGTCAAACTCCGGCCACTAAATGGGGATCAGGCGGTTGGATCTCCCGGCTCAGCCCAGCTTGTCCATCAGAAAGAACCTGAAAATCTCTTTCTTGCCGCTCCGTGAGCGTCGCAATGACCGGCTCGGGTCGCGAGATGGGTTCGGTTTGGGCGATGCTGTCATCCTTCGATTGCCGGCTTGTTTTTGCTCCTGTGGGCGACGGAAGCGGCCTTCGGCCTTCGGCATCCTGTCCTGGAGCAACTTCTGCACCGTCTTGTCTTTGGGTCCTCTATCGCTCTCGCTCCTTTCCAGGTCGGCCTGTGTCCATTTTACGGGCTGCCAGTTGGGCGAGATTAACTTATCTCACTCCCGCGACTTTGAACGACTGCCTCGGAGCCTCACGTCAGTGCCGCATAGTTTCTTGTCTTTATAAAGCCAATTGCTGGGTATTCCTGAGCCATACGGCTCAAGAGTTCACGAGAAGTGCGGAGGCGGCTGTTTACACTCCCTTCAGAGCTGCGTCTTCAGTGCAGGGGTCTCAGGAACCCAAACCACGCCTCACCCCGATGACCAGGAGGCCAAAGGAGCGCAGGATGTTCGGCAGATCGAACCCTGGCAAACACACAGAGTCAGAGCTTGTCTCAGACCCTCTAAGACTTGTCGAGATGCCAACCTTCAAAGGAGGTGCCGCGCCTAATTGCTGGAGCCCAACCAGACTGGCAGCGATGTAAGAGAAGCCTAACAAAAGCGCATTCATCAGCCGCAAGTCTCGAGCACATGAAAAGCTGCCAATCTTTGAAGCTGTGCATTTTACTACTTGCTTTTCGCCCGATGCCCTATGTTACCCTTCCCAAGCAGAAAGCTGCTACTCCGTGGATATCGCAGGCACCGATGACTACAGTATTGGATCCTTGCATTAGAAGCCGGCAAGCTTTGTTCTCCGAGCAACCCACGAAGACCGGCACTGACATGGACCTGAGCCAGTGAAAGGACACGGCGAAACTCAGGCAGAAACTGCAACAAAATCATCGGCAGGATCTTGGTGAGCCCATGTTGAAATTTATCCGAGACTCCCCTGCCGCTCGTGTGACCAGAGCGCGACCAAGATGATTAGCAGGTTCAGGATGGCCTGGGCACCAGGGGCAGAGCAGATTCGCAACAAGCTGCGTGAGGTGCCTCGAAACCTGGACATGTCAAAGGCCTGCAGTAGTATGCGCGACGCGGGAGGGGACATCTCTTGCGTCATCCTCGGCTGCATGGTTTGCCCTGACCGGCTGCGGTCCAGATCTGCAACGTAGTGGAGCCGAGAGACATGTCGAAGTCCTGCCGCAAGCACTGCCTCGGTGAGCGGCTGAGCGGCTGAGTGGCCTGACCCTTTAAAGGAAGCATCAGGATGGTTCCGATTCCGCAGAGCGGCAGGCCCACCACGGCCATGACCAGGGCCGCAGCGAGGACCGACGCAAACAGCTGTGCCAGGATTAGCTCAACTGCGCCTGGCATGTCGGCTAAGTGCAGCAGATAACGACAGCACAAGACAACAGACCAAAGCAAAAGCACACCAACCTTGCCAAATGGCTGGCACTGATCGGCTTCCACGCAGACAAGAAACCCACAAGCTCACATGCGCCCAGGCACGAAGCGGGCGCAGCTTCCCTCGCAGGGCCAGAGCGAGCGTCCTGGCGTGGCCATCCGAAGCAGCAAACTGCTGGGGGTAGGCGGCCACAGTACGATTGATGCTGTCGACATCTTTCTGGCATAGCCCACATGCATTGAAACAAACTTGGAGACGAGGCTCACAGCAGGATTGAAGTGGCAGCCGAAGTTGCCCTCGCCAGTCATGCCCTGCATGATCACGGGACCCGGCTCAAACACGCATCGTCACGTAAGATGTACCACTTCGGGCTTCGTGGAATTGAGGTTCCGAACAGTTGCTTGACCAAAACGTATAAGGGACATGCTCATATTTCATGACGCAAGAGCCTGAAGGGGGAGGATTCGCAGTTGGTTGCAGAACATAAAACTCAGTCGGACTTTGTAAGCGGTATTTATCACGAAGCCCCACCTGACATCTGCGCAAAGATGGCGACTGAAGTGTGAAGCCCCGTGTTCAGCACTCGCTTGCATTTCTGCTTCCCGTCCTTGGGCTTGTAGGTGAAGCCTCAAGCGAGAGGGAACTTCAACGAAGTCCGCGAGATTAGGTGAGGGGTCCAGCAAAGGCCGGCAGGCAGAACAAGGCGCAAACATGAGCTGATTGCAATGTCTCTGGATGAGCATATCATTACAAAAAACGAGACCTTGCTTTCATCCTTTGCAGGCAACTGTCGCGAACACGAGAAGACGGAATGCTTTAGACCTTTTGGCAATCTCCAAACGGCATGAATCCATATTGTGAAGTCTATTTTGTGATGCCGAGATTATGCCGTCATGGAGCGTTGGAAGACTAAAGGCAATCTGCCCGGAGAGTTCGCAGCAGAAAGTAGCACAAATCTGACTCAAAAGACCAGATGCGAATTATCGCGAACCCTTGCCTGGACAACCCGGCATTGGGAGCCTGGCACACATCTACTGTACTAGGAACGCTGGCATACCCGCATTACATTGTTGGTGTGGTGTGCCACTGTCTGAGCCCGACAAAACCTTTTCGACAATAAGTGCAGGTCGCCTGATAAGACCGTCAGCATAAAATAAATTTATCCAATCCTCCTGCAGACTGGCCAAGAAACTGCTGGCGACGGCTGCTGCGAAGCCTGTGGCCAGAGAGACCTGGCGTGCAGGATGCGGTGGGGTTCGAGCGCAGGCCTAGTTTTACGGCACATGGAGCCGGAGGTCCAAGTTGCTATGCTTGGCCCTGTGCTGAGGCGCATGAAAATTTCTCTGCCCTTCAATGGTTTATAGTAGCTGGTCACCCTGGCCCTACACTAATTCCGTTCATGCCTTACTCCCCTATTGACAAAACTGAGGAACCCTTCATGATTCGATTTACAGGTTTCGAAGCCACCCAGGCTGGTGTCTTAACGGCTACAGGCTGCAGGTATCCCAGTATCACTGTCGCAACGTCTGTGCCTCTGGTGGAGACTTTCAGGTTCCTGGCAGTTTCCGTATAGCGTATACCTGTTCAATCTTGGACTGCACTGATTCAGGTGGGCCCTTTCGATGCAAGCCGAGACAGATTGTGACTGACGTGTGATTGCTGTCTCTGGCCTGCACGCTAAATGTCGGTGATGGGCATGGCGTGCCCATGAGTCGCCTGGACAAGGAGTTGCCCATAAGGCAATGGCTGTATGAATAGTACATGCTCCTCACTTCCGCTTAACGCAAAGGTCATTGTCAGTCGCTCCCGAGAAATCTCGGGACGAAAGAAGGCCATCAGAACAGTTGAAGGCGGCACTTGTAGCGACGTGAATTCCGCGGCTGTACACCGTGATACAACACGTTCGCACGAATGATTCGCACCTGGACAGGCCTCCACCATGCGCATGGCAGCCTTGCACACCGGCCATGACTCGAACCAAGATCCCAAGCACCCTGCAACCCACCGAATCCGAAGCTGCTCTAAGAGACAACGGTCTCGACGGATGGGGTTTTCTTTTCGCGGCATGCAAGAAGACTTTACGGCCTTCGAGGCAATGGTTGGCAGACACAGCTGCATCCACCGAGACGAAGACAAAAAGGGTGGAAATCACCAACCTGGCCAGGTTTCATTCATGCTTCGGCAGCAGCTCGCCATGCGAAACGCCCCAACAACTGCTAACCTGACACTCAATAAATCGCTTTCGACAATTACCAGCACCCACTAAGTCCTGAAGATCTATGTTTCCTGAAATCGCACCCTAAGTTGCTGCGAAAAGACTCTGGCGCCACGCTGCGCAGAGCGCTGGCCAGCTTCTCCATGGCTCTTCAAGCGCGTCCAAGAGAAAGCGTAGGGTTTTTATGAAGGGCGCGCTCCTGCCCCCAATCTACAAATATGTGTGCCCCAGCACAAGCGATACCTGCATGTGCTGAGGCTGGGGTATCCGTCGCGGAGCTTTCTTCTTTCGAAGGCAGCTGCAGCAAAACTGCTTACTTCCAAGAAGACGAACCTGACAGTCTGAAAGTGGCTGCATTTTCGAACAACCCCTGCTGGTCTGTGATGCTCAAACTGTGCCGGTCCACAACTGGGGCAGCATGGCATGGTCTACGTACAGAACTGTCATGGGTTGGACATTATCGAGCCGTCGATCCTGCAATCGTAGGAGTTGGAGTTCGTTGACTTACACGCTGGTCGAATAATGCACATATCACGGTCCAAAGCAATAGCGGCATGTGTAAGCACATCTACTCACCGGGTAAAACCTGACTAAATTTCTCCACCTGACCCAGGCAGCAAACCCTCACTGAAACAACGACTTGAGATCAGGCCAGATACTCAATCGTGAGAATCGTGCTTCGATAGGACAATCGCTGATGATGGCGAGCATTGATGATCGGCGCGGTTTAGAGCAGGCAACGAAACATGCCGATGAGGCTCACCTGGTGTTGTCAATCACTCCTTTTCAACATGCATCCCAGCTGGTCCTCATGATGCTCGTTTCTTCCTGGATTCAATGACTGGCCCTTTGCAGCATACATCCGGGCCGATGCCCATGATGCTAGTTCTTCGGTGGCTTGATGGCTTGCCGAATTTTGAAATCTGTTCATTTCCTGCGCTGTCCGGCCGTCGCAGAGTGCCTGCCGGCTGACGTGTCTTGGTAGCTTGATGACGGGCCGCTTGCACCATAGATCCCAGCTGATGCTCATGGTGCGCGTGGTGATGCGATGATTGGCCGTTTGTATCGTTCATCCGAGCTGATGCTCATGATGCACGCGTCTTGGCGGCTCTACGATCGCCGTTTGCTCCATACATCCCAGCTGATGCTTATGAATCGGGTGTTTTGGTGGCATGACGCCTGCCCAACTGCGGCATAAATCCCAGCTGATGCTCATGAGGTGCGTGTCTTTGCGCATACATCCCAGCTAATGCTCATGATGCGGGCTTCTTGGTGGCTCGATGACTGGCCGTCCTGCGACATGCATCCCAGCTGATGCTCATGATGTGATGACCGGCCATGGCCGTCTACTGCAGACATCTCAGCTGGTTCTCATGATGCGCCTGTCTTGCTGAATCGACGACTGCCCGGCTGCGGCCTACAAGCCAGCTGATGCTCATGATGCGAGCTTCTTGTGGCTCGAAGACTGGCCGTCCGCGACGTACATAGCAGCTGATGCTCATGATGCGCGGGTCTTGGTGACGTGATGAGTGGCAGACTACTGCCTACATCTCGGCTGATGCTCATGATGCGCTTGTCTTGGTGGCTCAACGACTGCCCGACTGCGGCATACAAGCCAGCTGATGCTCATGATGCGAGCTTCTTGTGGCTCGAAGATGGGCCGTCCGCGACGTACATCGCAGCTGATGCTCATGATGCGCGGGTCTTGGTGACGTGATGACTGGCAGACTATTGCCTACATCTCAGCTGATGCTCATGATGCGCCTTGCTTGGAGGCTCAACGACTGCCCGACTGCGGCATACAAGCCAGCTGATGCTCATGATGCGAGCTTCTTGTGGCTCGAAGACTGGCCGTCCGCGACGTACATCGCAGCTGATGCTCATGATGCGCGGGTCTTGGTGATGTGATGCTGGCAGACTACTGCCTACATCTCAGCTGATGCTCATGATGCGCTTGTCTTGGTGGCTCAACGACTGCCCGACTGCGGCATACGAGCCAGCTGATGCTCATGATGCGAGCTTCTTGTGGCTCGAAGACTGGCCGTCCGCGACGTACATCGCAGCTGATGCTCATGATGCGCAGGTCTTGGTGAGGTGATGACTGGCAGACTACTGCCTACATCTCAGCTGATGCTCATGATGCGCTTGTCTTGGTGGCTCAACGACTGCCCGACTGCGGCATACAAGCCAGCTGATGCTCATGATGCGAGCTTCTTGTGGCTCGAAGACTGGCCGTCCGCGACGTACATCGCAGCTGATGCTCATGATGCGCGGGTCTTGGTGACGTGATGACTGGCAGATTACTGCCTACATCTCAGCTGATGCTCATGATGCGCCTGTCGTGGTGGCTCAACGATTGCCCGACTGCGGCATGCAAGCCAGCTGATGCTCATGATGCGAGCTTCTTGTGGCTCGAAGACTGGCCGTCCGCGACGCACATCCCAGCTGATGCTCATGATGCGCGGGTCTTGGTGACGTGATGACTGGCAGACTACTGCTTGCATCTCAGCTGATGCTCATCATGCACTTGTCTTGGTGGCTCAACGACTGCCCGGCTGTGGCATACAAGCCAGCTGATGCTCATGATGCGAGCTTCTTGTGGCTCGAAGAGACTGGCCGTCCGCGACATACATCACAGCTGATGCTCATGATGCGCGGGTCTTGACTGGCAGACTACTGCCTATGCTCATAATGCGCTTGTCTTGGTCGCTCGACGACTGCCCGACGGCTGATGCTCATGATGCGTGTATCTTGGTGGCACTATTTCTAGCCGTATGCAGCATACGTTCCAGCTGATGCTCATGATGCGCTTGTCTGGGTCGCTGGACGACTGCCCGGCTGCGGCAAGCATCCCAGCTGATGCTCATGATGCGCTTCTCTTGGTCACTTGAAAAATGCGGCATACATACTAGCTGATGCTTATGATGCGCGTGTCTTGGCGGCACTATGTCTTGCAGTATGCAGCATACATCCCTGTTGACGATCATGATGCCCTTGTCTTGGTCGCTCGACGACTGCGCGGCTGCGGCAATTAAAGCAGCTGATGCCCATGATGCGTGTGTCTTGGTTTGCGTGATGATTGGCCGTCTCCCGCATTCATCTCAGCTGATGCTCATGATGCGCATGTTTTGCGTGCATATCCCAGCTAATGCTCATGATGCACGGGTCTTGTTGACGTGATGACTGGCGGTCTGCTGCCTACTTCTTAGCTGCTGCTCATGATGCGCAGCTTGGTGGCATGCCGTCGACTGCATACATTGATACATCCCATCTGATGCTCATGATGCGCTTGTCTTGGTGGCTCGACAACTGCACAGCGGTGGCATAGATACGAGCTGATGCTCATGATGCGCTTGTCTTGGTGGCTCAACGACTGCCCGGCTGCAGCATACAAGCCAGCTAATGCTCATGATGCGTGTGTCTTGCTGCATACATGCCAGCTGATGCTCATGATGCGGGTGTCTTGGTGCATACATCCCAGCTGATGCTCATGATGCGAGCTTCTTGTGGCTCGAAGACTGGCCGTCCGCGACACGCATCCCAGCTGATGCTCATGATGCGCGGGTCTTGGCGACGTGATGACAGGCAGACTACTGCCTACACTACACAATGCGCTTGTCTTGGTGGCTCGACGACTGCCTGGCTGCGTGATGCGTGTATCTTGGTGCCACTACTTTTAGCCGTATGCAGCAACGTCCCAGCTGATGCTCATGACGCGCTTGTCTTAGTCGCTCGACGACTGCCCGGCTGCTTGGTGGCTCGATCATTAGCCACTTACAGCCCCACTGATGCTCATCATGCGTGTGTCTTGGTGCATAGCTTATGATACGCTTGTCTTGCTTGCTCGATGCCTGCCCGGCTGCTGCGTTCACCCCAGCGAAGGGTGTCTTGGTGGCACTTGTCTGGCCGTATGCAGCATTCGTCCCAGCTGATGCTCATGATCCGCGTGTCTTGGTGCATACATCCCAGCTGATGCCCATGATGCAGTTCTCTTGGGGCATACGTCTCAGCTGATGCTCATGATGTGCGGGTCTTGGTGGAGTGATGACTAGCCGTCTACGGCATGATTACATCCCAGCTGATGCTCATGATGCACTGGACGTCTGCAGCATACAGCCGAGATGATGTTCATGATGCACGTGTCTCGGTGGGTTGATGATGGGCCGTTTGCGCCAGTTATCGCAGCTGATGCTGATGATGCAGGTGTCTTGGTGGCACTATGTCTAGCCGTATGCAGCGTACGGCGTACGTCCCTCATGATGCGCGTTTCTTGGTGGCGTGATCGCTGGCCGGTGATTGCCCTGCTGCAGAATACATCCCTGCTGATGCTCATGATGCGCGGGTCTGGGCAACGTGATGACTGATCGTCTACGACATACATCCCAGCACTGATGCTCGTCTTCCGCAACAAATGATCTGCCGAACCCCGAACGCTGCTCTCAAGAAGCCTCTGTCCCCACTGCCTCAAAGTGTTCGCCCTCCCGGGTCGCAACCAAGTGTATGCTGCGGTACCCATTCGCCTGTCCAGCCAACAGGCATCAGAGGCAATTCTGCGAAGGAAGTTAAGGAGGAACCGTCACAAGCAATGCTTCTTCTGAAGGTGCTGCAGAGGAAAACACACGCGGTTTGCCAGCCACGAAACAGCCAACTCTCTCATCTTCGCCCGTTGAACCACGCCACCAAATCAAACAAGCAAGATTTACTTTTGTCGGTCACGCAAGCGCAGCCAGAAACCCAGACCCGGGGCCTTTGGATTGCTGACATAATCCTTGCTCCGTCCCTCCACCAGTTTCCACAGTCCGGCCTGAAATTTGCCGTGCACGGGGATCTTTCAAGTAGTATTTCATACTCCTTGCGCTGTAAAGAGTTTGGGACAGAAAGCGGGGGGGGAAGCAGAATGGAGCTCACGTCTTTCGCGACTGGGCCACTGTGCGTCTGCGAGCACAGGAAAACAAGGTCTCAGTCGCATTCAAGTTTCAAAAACGTTCGCATTGGCTTATCATTTTACACCATGTCCAAGGACTAAGGACTCTGGCGCCGGCCAAAGCCAACTCTAGGAGGCTGGCGACGACATCGCGGACTTCGAAGCAGAGCTGCCGCGCGCGCTCTGCACTCGGAGCCTGGAAGCTTGGAAGTTTTGTTTGACATGGTTTGACTTTGAGACATTCTGTAGCCTGGGCCGGCGCATCACCGACCCGGCCAAGTTTCGCAGATTCCCTTTGAGCACAAGCACTGAAGGCTCACTGCTGAGCTTCAGGCATCGAGGATGACTCGTATGGCCATGCGATCCCAAATCTGGCAAGATCGACAAAACTGCCACGTCCAGGCAATATGGTTTAAGACTTGACTTGAGGAGTCTGATGCCGCATGGCTGCTACACATCCACTGTTCCACGCTCTTGGCAGAGCATCTTTCCGTGATGGCGAGCCTCGTGGAATCGAAGATTCTTCCTCGGCTTTTAGCACCAGTCCGATGGTTTCTTCGGACTGATGGGCAGGCAGTCGATGTCAATGAATCAAAACTTGACAAGCATCTTGTTCATCTTCTTCCATGTGCTATAAGCAGACTTGGCACGCCCCGAGACCTTGCGGTGACCGCATCACAGCTTCAACATGCATGCGGAGCAGTACGAAGGGCGCAGAAAAAGAGATTCGGACTCGAAGGGATGAGAGCTCCTTCAACTGCGAAGCCTCCAATGCCTGAGAGGATGCAACGAGCCCGGGGTGATTCAAACCAACCATCTCGGCGGGTGTGCTCGCACTAATACTGACATGGGCCGGCAAGCCTCTTGGAGTTCACGCGTGGCGGTATTCACCAGCATCTCTCCTGCCGTGAGAATTGCCGAAACACGCTTTCCGACTGCATGATGAACAAAGCGAGTGATCTGCTGTGAGAAGTGCTTCCTGATCGCAAGGCAGTCTTACTGAAGCCGGGACCTCGCCGTTCGCCCAGAAGCGCACGAAGTTCCGCGCGCTCCTGCAAGACGTGAACAAAACATAAACTGAACCGAAGTGATCCGAAGTGTTGGTGCTGGTTGGGAAACCACTCCTGGCTAATTGCCAGCCATGGACACACAACAACATGCGCACACACACACACACACACGCACATACATACATTCATACATACGTACATAAATGCATCCACTCATGCATGCATGCATGCATACACACACAACCGAAGAAATAAGACGCGAACAAGTCTCAGCTCCTGCCTCAGGATGCGTTATCGCGAACGCGGCATCTTCGAGCTCATCTTTGATCCTCGCAGCACTGTCATCTCTCGGGGACGGAGTGTGACCTTCCATCACCCCAATGCTGGAAATCCATCTGCCGCACTGTTTTGGCACCTCTTGCTGCCGCTCGAAGCCAAGGAATGGCAACATGTGCAGCACGGTGGTCGCACAGGGAGTCTTGTGCATGAAACCGAGCTCATAGGGCTAAAACTCGAAGCAAAGCAATAACTTTATTGCTGATGGAGGTGTCAGGACAAAGACCCCCATCTGCGTTGTGCGCGGCAGGACTTTGCAAAGGACATCGAGTTCTCAACAACACTGTGGGTGCAGTGACATATGAAACAGTTCTTGGAGTGCTTGCTTTGCAAGTCATCGCTTTGTCAATGCCACTTCGCTTTGCCCACCGAAGATTGCCCACACGAGAGGCGAGAGACAGCTCTTAGACATTTCTCATCCTGTGAATTCACCAACCATGAACGAATGCAGTGAAAGTCGCTCCGTGCCGGCTCTTGCCCTTCGGGTTCATTATCAAGTCCCAGTAGTTCGCCTGGTTGTCGAAGGACTTGTGGCAACCTGGACCCTGAGGCCTAGCCTGTTGTCATGTCTCAGCGCAGGACTCCGCAAGCTTCGACAAAAGCTGCTGGGCGTATTTACATCCTACTAAGCTACTATGCTGCCTTCGGCAGAAGCTCAGAAAAAGATGGTGCATCGCTCACCTCTGCTGAAGGCACACAGAGTTGCAACTCACCAAGTCATGTTGCGCATGGCACGTCACCGCACACTTCGATTGAAGTGCGCGGCTTCGCATGAAGAGATAAGGTTGAGTTGTTGCTCCAACATGGACTTGCCTGTGCGTCTCGGAACTTGAAACGGCTGCTGGTCGGCGCACTAATGCTAGTACATCCCCTGGTCTGCCAAGAAAAGCACGCAACTCTCAACTTATGCGCGCCAGGTGGCCGATGAGCGGTGTGGCAGCCATCTGAAACCTTGACATGGTCATGACGCAGTCATCAGGTTGAAATTCGGACACGTCTGATATGTAACTTCGAGCTGCTGTCGCCATCAGGCGCCGCGAGAACTAGATTGAGAATTGATCAGCTCAAAAGTAGCAGTGACACGAGGAAAGATCTAAGCCCACGGCTGCTCCATCCCAAGCTCCTGCTCCCAATGCTTGGCAGAAACTGCTGTCCAGAAGAGTCAGAGACAGAGAGACAAAGGGAACAACTGTACAGCTGTGCATGACCCTTACATCCGCACTCGCAGCGCCATGCCTGATTTTCGTTGCTGCCGCAAAGCCTTAGTCGAGGGCATCAGTGGCAATTTAGATGCATCACCAGTGCAGGTCGCATCGTACTGAGCAGTCATTCGGAACGCCCAAGAGCATGCCGGTGCGAGACGACTATACTCAAGGCGGGCCGAACCCTGTAGTGTGCACATCACGGCGGATATCGCAGTCGCTCCTGATTCTTTTTCATCAGTTTCAATGGACGAGGGCCTCCTGCTTGAGGTATCGCCAGCTTATTGCTCTTGTGACTTCGCTTCGGAACATTTTGGAGCATCCCTCATCAGACCAAGGGGCTCTTCGAAGGTGCCTTGGACCGCGCGGTCGATCAACCTCCCGGGCTGGCCGATGGGACCGCGGACCGCCATATCTTTCAGGTTTGGGAGTTTCTCTAAGCACACCCGGTATGGAAGCTGCGTTTTTCTGGGTCAGACGCGAACTTTGGCAGGCGATCCGACGTAAGAACCGTGCTCTCGCAAATCGTCCAGCAACCGGCCTGTTTCTCTCGTCGTCGTCGGGGAACCTGTGACACTGCGGGCGATGGCTGGTGATGCTCTGCACACGAAGCCGAGGCAGAAACCAAGGCATTAGTAACAGACGCGATGGTCGTTGCACGAGGTGCAGTACCTGACTGACATTCAGACAAGATGCGGTGGCAGAACGTCATTCATGAGATTGGTGAGATCCTGAGAGCTTGGAATTTTCCACAGCTGCTGATGCTGCTGGTGGTCATGCCTTTCATGTCTGGCGCCCGGCCTGCTTGCTGACACTTCCCAGGTCGGAGCTGTACATACGAAAGAGGAAGCCTCGACAGATTCATGCAAAGGAGCTCCGTCTGATCGGGCACTCGTGTCGTTGGCGACTCTAGTTCTGGTGGCACAGTGGTTGCCAATGTGGGCAAGGCACGCATCTTGTCGTCGAGCGCTGCGCGCTCGCTAAACACACCTCGGGCGACAGGGGACAGAGGAGGTAGCTTGCCAGCGGC
This sequence comes from Symbiodinium sp. CCMP2592, assembly GCA_905221615.1. Classification (NCBI taxonomy): domain Eukaryota; class Dinophyceae; order Suessiales; family Symbiodiniaceae; genus Symbiodinium; species Symbiodinium sp. CCMP2592. Next base: position 744,907 of record CAJNDT010002680.1, on the reverse strand, counting down.
ATGAAATGGAAAGTTCCAATGCCGTGTGACAGGGCATCCATGAATTTTGTCAACTGGCGGAAACTTGACTGTCCAAAATGCTTCCGATATGACAGACATGCTCCCTCCAGTCACTGAAAGTGCTGCAAAGCTCCATGGGAAACACCCCAGTTTGTCACCAAGCTTCTGAGCGCCGTGGCAAGGATTACCTGAAAGTTGAGACACTCCGGTACTATGAACAATTGCTCATGTGAGACATAGGACCCGTGAAGCAGCTCTACGTTGAGACGCTTGCATAGACAGCATCGAGACATGATCGTGACACCATGAGCTCGTGGCAGTGTCCTGGTGGCACCGGACTACTTCCAACATCTCAACTTTGGAACGATTTGTGACCAGGCCACGAAGTCGACCTTCTCTGGTAGTTTCCTGAGAGTTTGCACAGAGAAGATCTGGAGCGGAACAACTGCAAGTCGACCTGCCCTTGGACTTGGACAAACTGGTGCCTCTAGGTGCTTTTGTAATTGCAAACCAGGTTGCAGAGCAGTCTTCATCCGATCCTGCAGAGGGCCCTCGAAGTATGGCAGTTCCTCGATGACCTTATCCTGAGCATGTAAGGAGGCCCAACAGTCCTTCCGAAAATAGGCCGACCCCTTATCTCCCTGAGGCGCCAGCAACATCTTCGTGTGAGTTGCCACCCGTGATTTTCATGAATGACACATACCTCGGACGGGCGACTCATGGCCTAAGGCCTCATTAAGCAGAGAGGGAGAAGGAGTCGATCAGACTTACATTTCAGTTTCTTGAAGGTGCTGTGCATATGACATATTCGGGTGGGATGAGGTGCCACAACACTGCGTTACTTATGCGGAAGGCTGAAAGCAGGCGCGCTGCAATCGGGCGATCTCTGCCCGTGTGAGGCCAGTCCGGCAAGCCAGGGCCTCCCGCTGCGCTGCAGGCAATAACATACGATATACAGTACCATGAGCTGCTTCTCGAAGCCCTCTCCCAATGCGCTGCTGGTCCAAGATACTCCCATATACTCCCACTTGCATGGCATGTAACTCCAAATGCTCGAACAAGTTCTTCTGCATGGGCCTCGAAATCTTCTGTGCTCAGCCTGCGGGCGTTTGGCGGATGCACCTTGGGAGGCTGACAATAGAAACCCAAGCTTCGCAAAAGCCGGGGAAAGTCGATGAGGGTGTCATCTGCGGGGTTGCTGAGTGCCCCCGCATATCAGACCGAGCTTTTTGGCTACTCCAAAGAAAGATCACAGAACATATCGGGGCAGATACACTTCAAAGTTCGACTGCAGTACGCCTCTAGCATGCTCTGCAATACTGCCAAAAACCGACCATAAATTCTCTCACTAAGGCACTCTCGCCAACTGCCGGTCCGCAAGGAGGCGCCCCACAAACTTCATCGTCGCGAAGAGGAGGCCCCTCATGGCCAAGGATACAGCTTCAAATGGCTCCAGGACTAACCGCTCTTGTTGCTGCTGTTGTTTTTCCAAAGACAGTGACCATATGCCATGCGAGGCGATCTCACGCAGATGCAGGGGTGCCATGTGCCCACTGCCCACGTGCCAGCCGCAATTAATCATTATTCTGTTCGGGAGGCAGGTCTGGGCCTGCTGTGTACAACGGATTTGGACTGAAGGTCGAGGAGCTGTCAACGCAGTGTGCAGGCGACGAAAAGAAGGCAACTGGCGTTCAAGACTACACCCATTCTAACTCATGACGTTCTTCTTCCTCTGTCAGTCTGTGTCCCGCGCGTGATGAGCACGAAAGCGGCCACAGTTCCATACAACCTCAGCTTGCAGTCAAGGAAAATGCGCACCCCGTGGAAATTCACGAACGTGAAGGTGCGTGAAGTATGCAAGCTGAGGCATGAGCCACGGCGGTGTAAACGCAGTATCTATGATTGACGCCATTGCGGCGCAATGATTTCGTTTGGCTGAAGGCACAGATCTCAGCAGCTCGTGCGTCTAAGCGTGCTGACCGGGTGTAGATTCTGCAATGCAGATCCCACCCCAGGTCATGTTGCGATCGCGACTCAGTCTGTATAGTTCGTAGTATAGTTTGAGTTGCCACACGGAGTATCTTACAAACACATGTCAATTGTGATGCCTCTTGAATCGTGGCTTGAACCCAGCAGCACCAGGCATCATCCCCTTACCTACAGAGCCGTACTGCAAGGAATTACTTGAAGGTTCATGGGTAGTAGAAAGCATAGGCATCACGGGCAAGCCAAGCAGAGTTGCAACTGCACATCTGCAGCTACTTAGGATACTGATCACTGCTAGTACTAGTGAACCACCAAGAAGGAGCAAGTCAGGTCCTTCCGAGACCCAGGAGATTCGCCAAAGATCCGAAGACTTCGGTCCCTGAGTCTCGGCTGCGCTGACGCTGACTCTATCTCTGCAGGCCATGAGCCTCCCTCCCCCCTGCTGTGCAACAGGAGCCTAAGTAAACCGCGAGAGCCTGATTGACACAGTCGCCAAGATGTCGTGCAAGCATGCAGGCAATCACGGCACTCGTGCATTGGGACGTTTATCGGCGACTTCTGGGTTTTCCAGATTTCACCAGGCGGCCGCTTTCACGAGGGGGGCAGAGCGGTTCGCAATGCGGAACTGGGTCTCCACTCGTAACGTCATATCGAGTGGGATTTCAGTAACGTACAGACAGGGGGGATTGAAATGTGCCGGAAGATCAGGGGATGTCAGTTGCTAGCTGCCGGCTGCTAGAAGCTCGGAACATCGACAGCCACAGTTGCTGAGCCCTTCGCCCAAGGCCGCTGCCACCAAGTGCTCGGGGCTAGCCGAGTCGGAACCTGGTCAGTATGACACTGACCGATGATCATCTTCACGACCATCACCCCGACACTGACCAGCATCATCACAGTGGCCTGCACCCATACCTTTATCATTTCGATCATGATCGTCTTCCGATTCTTGAGTTTCCGCACTTAAGATGCTTCGGAGATGCGTGTGTACTGTCTGGGGTGGCGAAGGCCCGCGAACACAGACGACCAAATTAAGTGCAGACATTCCGGCATCGGCCGAAAGCCAGAAGCAAGCACTCCCGGCACGGCCTCGTCGCGCACCTCCCAGTCTGAATGCGATTTGTCGCAGCTGGGCAGCCTGGCTCTCAGAGCGGAGCTGCGATGCCCAGCTGGTCTTGACTGCCATCCCTAGGTGTCCGCCACACGATTCGTCATCGATCTCAGATATATGATTCAAGACTCGTCACATGCCAAACTCTGGACTTGAAATCATCGAGAACGACCCGCACGAGATAGCCGTCACTTCAGATTCTGTGGATACAGTAGATGCAGCCAAAATCAGCCAACCAGGCCCAAGCCGATACCCCTTCTTGGGAAGCGGGGATAGGCATGCAGCAATACCTGGCATTCAAGCCTGCACTACAATCTGTCGCGGGAGGTGGGCGGGCAAATTGGCAGATCCAACTGACCAATGACCATGTCAGCTGAAGGCTAAGACGCGGCAGGACTACAACAGGCGACAAAACTAGCACTGAACAAGCGAGGGTTACTTTTTCACCCTGCCATGACCCACCCAACCCCAAGGTTAACTGTGATCGTCTGGCACGGTCAGGTCAGCGTGAGCGCATGACATGCTGAAGTCCCACAGTTACCTGAACTGACCACACGAGTCTACAGATGTCAGCCTCGAGGCCTCCCCGCTACGGGCTAGTGCAAACCGCAAGCTGTCTGAGTCTGGGCAGCATATTCTTGTGGGTGACGGTGGTGGTCTCGGTGGTGGTACAGTACTCGTGAGGCGGAGGCGGATTGCTAATTCTTGGCACACGGGATCTTCGAATTGCCGGCCTTCTTCGCCAGAAAAATGATCAACGTTTCTGATGACGAGCTTTGCGTCCTGTTCTGGACAGTATGCACGGGGACTCGTGGTCTAAACTCCAAGAGATTGCGAGAACCATCTGCCTCCAGTCGCACCCTTGGCTGAAAAACAGGCATGTCAGAGGCATGATGCTGAGTCCTCTGAGCAGTCAGGAGGGTCTGAACCAAATCCGCCTGCGAACCGTCAGGGTGTCAACAAGGTCAAGCTGGGAACCCGCATGCCCAACCGAAGATTTGTAATGATCTCGCCCACCCCCGGTTGTCCACGCGTCCCCTGCGCACCGCCCAAGCACACCCTCCGCGCATCCGGCACCGCGCTCCGTCTGACCCGACCCTTCGCCCGCGTACGCCATTTCGCCTCCGTCCACCGTCTAGTCTTCTAAACCTCCTCAGGACGGTCCGATATCATGCACCTCAAGCACTAAACGAGAACCCAACTCCGGAGGGGTTATTGGCAAAAAATCGCCAGCTGTGAGGTGACAACTGCACCTTTGCAGATAGGTTTGCTTAGTCTGCCTCTTCCCGGCTGAAGTACCTTCTTCGGATACACCCGAAACAATGCAAGAGCATTGTTGATTGCAAACTCAGGACGGATGACTCACCCCTACGCCGTTTTCCGAATTTCCGAGGCGGCACCTGGCCGGGCGATAGTCTGCCCGATTCGCGTGCCTCTGCCTGCATTCTGCAACTAAGGCTCAATGACGTATGCCGCATGGTCTGGCTTGCAAAGCAAAAGTACACATCGTCCTAATTCACAACTTCCAAATCACTGCAAAGGGAGAGCGTCCCCAAATGTTGCACGCTAACGAACCTTGAAGGTGTTCAGAGCCGGGGGTACATGGGGTACTTCAGTTCAAACGCGAAAGGTCCCGCAACATGCGCTCTACCTCCTTACACTGCATGTTCTTTCGAGGGAGCATGCCAGATGCACATTTATTGCGCCTTTGCACAGAGAGGTAGAAGTGGCTGGGTGGTTTCCTTCGCCGCGGAGACACTCCGACACTGCAGGCGGTTGCCACGTGCGGCGCGCAGACAGCCGGCAAGGCTGTGGGACAAAGTTCTTTGTGCCTGGCGGTGCAGGACTCCTTGATACTCCTTGGGCCATGTCCCGGCACAATCATGCGCTGGCGGAAGTTCTACACAGATGCGGGCAAACCGAGAGTTTCCCATTACGAGTGGTTTGAGCGCGCTGTTCGGGACTAGGTGTATGGCGACTGGGTTCTTTTGTATATTGAGGTCAGGAGGAGCTGCTCTATGGCAGTCAACGAAGATCCAGACGGCTCGTGCGAGCATGGAGGCCCCCAACCACTGGGAGCGCCAAGGTCACTTCACTTTCCCAAGGACCCGGCCTGCAGGAGATAGCGCTGCAATTGAGACAGCGGGACTGGTGTACCCGGTCTGCTTTAACACGGGTAGTGCGGGTGACATCGCAAGGGCACTTCTTCAGAACTGGCGCTAGCCAGAAAAAACCTATCTTCTTGCTCCTGGCTCCGTGGCGATGCTGATTCGGATTCCAAGTGGTCATATGCGCTGCTCCCACTGCAACTTGGCCCTGAGCCGAAGGCCTGGATTAGAAAGTCAGGCGAGGGTCTGAATTGCCTGGTGGGCACCCACACCCTGTGAAATCGCAAGCCGGAGGGGGTATCCTATTCAGAGTGAACATACTCTTTACTAGTCCTAAAATCTGCATCCTTCAGCGTGAAAACGCAGAACGCCCCAAGGCCTACGACGGACCTACCGGGCTTGTTCTGACTGAGCGCGGCGGACGTGCAAAAGCAACCATCCACGATCACAGCGACACTGTGGACATCAACTTTGTCATGATGGCCTCGAAGGTGCGTGTGATCGTGGCCTCAAGTCGTTTCTGATGTCGGGAGGCTTTCGGGAGCTTCAACCGGCTCGTCAGTGCTCTTCATGTTGATGTTGCTACGACAGCCACAAACTGCGCAACGCAAACCTGCTGTATATATAGTGGCTGCATGACGAATGCCCATTGCCGCGCTATATGCGTAGGAAACATTGGCACAAAGGCATTAATTCTTTCACCATCCCTACTGTAGAGATTACTGAATAGCGAATCACAACATGACAACTAGAGCAGCACAAACCTGCTCAAAGCAGCAGGACTGCCCGTCCTGTGCCACAAGGTCACAACAGGAGCATCAAGATGATGTTTCACAACCACCCAACTTGAACAGCTATACCCCTACTTCCACGCATGACATGTCTTCGTATGCTTAAGCATAAATGCAACTGGGCTTAGTTTGGGGCGGGCTAGTGGGCTCGGTTGGCCAACATAAGAGCCGGGCAAGTTGCTGGAGTTCCACCAGCAAGAGGGCCTGAGCTTTGAGCGGCATGTTTAACCCAGCCATTGACGCTCTTCGAAGTCTGCCGCAAACAGCAATCGAGAATCCTGCTCATACGACTCTAACCTTGTATAGAACCCCAAAAACCACATAAACAAAAATGAGCATAGGGATATCTCACATGCACCCCCTTCATGTCATAATGAAGCCCAACAAGGTAGGGATAACCCGATAAAGTCGTCATGCTTATATGGTTTTGGGGCCCCTCATTGAACGACTTAAGCATCCACTGGGCATTTAACATGTCGTAGCATGGCATAGCAGCATAGCAGCAACCAGAACCATCACCGCCACCTCCACAGCATGGAGGGAAAACGGGAGGCGGGCAGGGCAGGGCGGGCACGGCGGGCAGGGCAGCCGGGCAGACGGGCGCAGCAGTACCGGCAGCAACAACAACAACAACAACGACAACGACAAACGACGACGACGACGACGACAACCAACGACGACAACAACAGCAGCGGCAGCAACAGCAACAACAACACCAACAGAAGCATAAATCAATACTTGTAACTGCGATGAACAGCAAGTATCGACGAGCATGATACTCCGGCAGCCCATCACAGTCACGTTGATAGAAGTTGTCAATGCCGCAGTACCGGTACAACTTGCAGCAGAAATACTAGTCGTTGTTCATACTAAGTTACCAGATAAAAAGTACGAAATATCACAGGTGCCATGTGAACATCATCACCACAACTAGCCTGACAGTATAGCAAAAACGAAATAGAGCAGAGTATCATGATAGCGATGTTCACAAGTCACAGAGCAACACAATCAACAACTCGACATACATATCTCTTGAAGAACTAGCAAACAATGGTAGACGACGGTAGCAGCCGCTACACAGTGTGCAAACGCAGTTGGACCGAGGACTGTCATGGGAGCTGAGACCAGAGCCACCTTTGAACCAAAGGCTGCCTGTCTCCGACAGGGGGCTTTCGGCAATTCTAGGATGCAGGATTCAAACGTTTGGGTTTCAAGTTTAGGGACTTCGGATCTAGGTTTTGGGCTATTGGGCTTCCTGTTGGCTTGTGGATGAAGTCTCGGCTCTGGTGCAAGCCTTGGGCCCAGAAGCTTTGTCAACTTTTGATGGCCAATTATGAAGCCATCACAGGCCGCACGTTGCAGACGACTCTCGCCGAACTCTCCTTGAGTTTGAAGAAGGCCCTCACTACCAAGTACATTGACATTGCGTTCTTCCCAGCGCGACGTATGTTCAACACAACTGCCCAGATACTTGCTATCACTATCACTGCTCAAGCGAACAAACCTTTTCGCAATTCAGATTCGGTTACAGATCCATTCGCTCACCCAACTCTTGTTGAGTTAGCTACCTGTAGTAGCCTTCACGGTACCACCGCAGGACTCCCGATAGGTCCTTCAGGCTCTAGCCTCCACTTGCCTTCGCTCGATCCCCGCTTTGGCACCAAGGACCTCAGAACAATTAGGACAGCTTCAGCAAGGGAGCTTCAAGGTTCCAGAATCGCCCGAATTGATCTATCTCTTCGACATCCTGCAGCCGACAATGCCCGTGGCCCGCACGGGCGCGCTGCCTGCAGCCAAAGCAGCTGCAGCTAAGGCCGGCCTTCAGAACTGGATTCGATCCCGCAGAGCATGCACAACCTTGCTTAGAGCTCTGTAAAACATTCATCTTCTCAGTTTCCTAGAGCTGCTTGCAATGCAAAAGCCGCAAACACCCAGCCCTTCAACACTCAAACCACTTCAACTACGAAATGTTATCCTCGAGGAACTGGCGCCGACGCGTCCAGCAGCCGAAGTATCCGAAGGACAAGGAGGATCTTGCCCCGCTCCTGCAATGATTTCGGGGTTTGTGACGTAAAGCCAACAAATCAAGGACTATTCCTCGAAATCTCGGCTCGCTGATACCATGATAACTCCGCTAGATACATGTAGTGTGCGACTAATGCCAGCAAGCTCAGCTGCCTGCTGCACTGCGAAGCTACGATGCTGCATGCATGGACTGCAATGTGCTGTCTGTTTTCATGCAGTGTTTGTCACCATCAAGCAACAGCACGATCCAGCTGATCCCCTCCTTGTAAGAAACACACATTGCTTTCGGAGGCTAGGTTTGCTGTGGAACCCAGCCTCCTTCGGTAGGTGTTGCCAGCGGTGTCGGACCTTGCAAGGCCGGAAAGTGCTCTACTTCGTCAATGTGACCGCGGGGGTTGGATCAGCTCCCTTAAGCTAAACTATTTTCCAGACATGTGCAAGATATGCGAAACTGTTACTTCACTCATCTCACTACATGTTTGTTACAAGCATGGTTACGAGAATGATCCATGTCGTCAGCGACAGCAACAGCTCAATCAAAACAGCAGACATCACACTCATTGCTCGTCGGTGCTCGCCCATCGTCATCATCGTCATGTGGTGCTGTTGCTGCTCATGCCGCTGATGCTGCCGCTGGTGTTGGTAGTGGTGGCGACCATGGGTGTGGTGATGATGGCTTTGTCTATGATGATGCTGCTGGCGATGAGGAGGATCGATGACGGCAAAGCGAAGGTGAGGACAACGGCAAGCAGTTGCTTGGATGGCCGACGCCTGCATGTTTGGCTGTTCTGGGATGCAAACGCTTGAATTGAGCAGAAAGCTCTATACCACGCATTGTATCCTGGACCACCCCGCCGCTGCACAGATGGCCAGCACGCAGCCAGCAGAATAGCCGGCGCAGAGGGATGCCACGGCCTGGGTACAGGTTGCACTGTGTGACTTTGGGACAACTTGCACGTGCCAAACTTGATATCCGAGGGAGATGCAGCCTCCATGCTTTGTAGAGACGCCTGCCAGCGGTTCATAGCAAGTCCCTCCAGGAATCTCGGATTTCCTTGCTTGCAAGCCTTTGCAGTCAAGTGGTGGGGGGGTCCCTCAACGAGCATGAGTTGACATCCTGAGTGCCTCTGGATCCATGGCTTTGAAGAAGTCTTCAGAGGCCTCCGGTCCGACAGCAAAAGCAGTGCCATTAGCAGGATGCCAGCACTACCGCACTACTAACTGCCAGCCCAAGCCCTGCGGTACTCTTTGACTCTCCACTGCATTCAGTCACCAAGCTTAAGCCAGTTCTGATGCCCGTGGCTGTCACGTCGCTCTAGCCTAGACTTGTAGTACCAAGTCAACGCCTTGTAACAAATTCTTTGCATGGTGTCGCTGCCGCTAGAACTTCTCCGATCACGATTGCTACAATCAGTAGACGAGGCTTGTTTCCAGTCGATACGGTGAGAAGTGATCACTATTGCTGCCGCTCTGCCCGTTGATGCTGCTACTGCTATTGCCAAAGCCCCTCAATGCGACTTCACCTTGCCCTGAAGCGGCAAACTGAACGGGAATCGACATCGAAACCATTGTCAACTGTCTCCTCCACGACGAAGCCGACGACGACTGCCGCTGTCGCCGTTCAGCTCTTACAAGTACTGTTGCTGTTGACAGTGTTACTTCTCTTGTATTTCTGTGCAATTTCAACCCTGCCCCCCCCCCCCCCCCCCCCAGTGCAATTTCAACCCTGCCCCCCCCCCCCCAGCACTCCGATAAGGGCGCAGTGGGCCCAAAGAGATGCTGCAGATACCTATAATGTGAGGCCCTAAAGTGACATCATGGGCCTGAAAGAACCTACAAGTATCAGAGCAGACACCACCGCCACCTCCAGGGCCCGGAGGAGCTCGGAGCCCGCGGGAGCTCGGCCTGCGCCAGGACCCGACCTGCGGGGCAAAAGCCAAGCTTTTGGCTTCAATCTGACAGAGTCGGGGGAGGTTTCCATCTTCGATGTTACTGAGGGGTCCGGGACAAATTTGAGTGCATTGCGCCGGACTTTTGCGCACTTGAAAGCTGTCGGCGCTCACTTAGCCTTGGACTTGCTTGCCAGCACGTCCCTCCAGGAGAAAAGACTGCAGGTCCCGTCCTCGGACGTCATATAGGTGGCGTCCACATCGTCCGGGATGTCGGCGTTCTTGATCTTATCGTTGATGTCGTCCTCGTCCATGAGGATCTTCGGCGCGATGACCGCCTTCTTTGGGTACCGCGCAAGGGCTGACCTCTGCAAAATGTACAGCTTCCACCCCTCTGTAGTCAAAAGCTGCTCTCGGCCGTTCGCGAGCTTTGCTCGGAAGACCTCGATGGGCTGCTCGTGGCCGATGTACACCATCTTGCCGTCGTCCAGCACTTTGGCGGACTGCCAAACACGGCTCAGGGGCTGCTTGGCAGCCCTGCCGTCGGGCTGATGGTCCGGGATGCTCTTGCAAGCGTACCCTACGTCGAAGGGGTCGACGCGCCCGGTACCGCACATCTTCGAGTGGATGTCACACTCTTTTGGGCACGCCGCCCAAGTCTCTCTCGGCGCCGGGGCCACGGTTGCAGTCTCGGAGGGCTCTGGCTCCGCTCGGCGCTGCGGATTCGTATTCGTAGCCGTAGCCGACTGTAAGGCGCGTGCGAAGAGCCGGCCTGCAAAAACAAACACGACAACACTCACTTAACTACAATGCACTGCGCTCCTGCGGCTTTGCGTTGCAGCTGCTTGTCCAAACCTCGCACGTCACGCACGGCTCACAGCTACGCTGGGTACGACACCTACGACGCGGCGAATCACCAAAGGCGACGCAGCCTCCACACCAACGCTTAATTTACCTACCATGGATGTCCTGGTGTGGGCGCCTGGCCTGCATCATCATTTTGGGGCAGCTTCGTTTTGAAGCCTCGAGCAACACGGCTCAAGTCGCTGAGCGACTCTTTAAGACAGTCGGTGTGGCGCCTTCAACGCCTTCGTCCGGAGACCACTGACGCCAGGTTTGATTCCAGCCTGCGCAGAATAAACAGGGATGCAGCCGCCATTAGCCACCCTTGAGTCACTCAGCCACTCTCAGTCTGCGCACGCGGCCTTGTTCTTGAGCGCTACCTGTTGCCAAGGATTGTTGCTTTGGCTGCGGCAAGTTAGCTTCGGTCCTCGTCACCAAAAGAACTCATTGGCCTTATGCTTGATTTCGAAAAGTTCGACATACTGCAAATCCTGGAATCCTCTACGATGCGGTATTATTGTGGTTATGAAGTTTAAACCAGCATTACCTTCAATGAACATGTGGAACAGAATAATACGAAAGGCCGAGAAGCCAGAGCCCGGAAGCCCAGGAGCCAAAATAAGCTATAGGAAGCCAAAGACTAAGAAGCCCAAAGATAAAGAAGAATGCGGAGCAATGTTCGTTACCAACAATCCACAAACCCTACGAAAGGTAGGCTTCCTTAATTTGCTTCTGAGCCAGCCTGAGTCACGCCAGCTGTCATTGCTCCACCAACTCCAACCACAGGCAGAGGCAATGCAGCCTTCGCACCAACTGGACTATACCTGCCGTGAAGTTTCTCTTGAGCGCCTGGCCTTCATCCCCTTCGCCATGGCGCTGCCTGGTACCACTGCCTCATGTAAGACGGCTCACTTGATTGGGCGACTCGCTTCCGCAGGACATGCTCCGCCTTTGTCCCAAGCCCAGCTTCGCCAAGAATGATTCCAGCCTGCGAAGAAATCAAGAGATCAAGCGCTCTGAAACCGCGTTCAGCCGCAGTCAATCTACGCACACGGCCTTCGTCTTGAAGGCTGCCTGTCGCCATGGATTGCTCCATATTGCTTGCTGACGTGCTTTTCCATGGTTTGCTTCGTGCGTGGATCGTTCGAGCAGCTCTCCATCGAGCCAGCCTGAATCACTTCTTGTGCGATAACTCCAACCTGCACATGCAGGGCATTCAGAGGCAACAGAGCAACAACTACCTGCCGTGAAGTTTCTGGTAATTCTGATCTGATGCGGACCGGGCCTTCCTCGTCTTCGTGCTTCACCTCGTGCTCGGTGCCTCGCGCAGCACCGCAGCACATCTCACATCGGCTGGCGACTTTTTGCAGAGGGCACCGGGCCTTGGGCATCACGAGACCAACGACCATAGTGTTGCTGCTTCCAGCTGTCATTCCAGCCTGCTGCACAGGCTACTGTGTGGGGCAAGGAGCATGGAATCACCATCAGACGGTACGGCACGGCCTCCGCGCCAACCCTGCCGATGATTTGGCATTACTAGCTTTGGAAATTTCTGCTTACAATACAGTTCGAGCCTGACGGCTTTCCGGCAACTTGAGATGCGCGAACATCGGCAGAGCTCAAACACATGCACAACCCACTGTTAGATACAGGATCGGAACTTCGCCTAGAAGCTGTCACTAGCTTACGGCTTGCTTGAACATATCTGAGTATACCTGAAACTTGAAACCCTATTCCGAAAAAGCCTGCCTCGTGGCCCAAACTCTAACTCATGTAAACACCGCCTGTGTCTTAAATGGAACTGCCGTGCTGCCGTGAATGGCATTGGAATGCCGGCCTGAAGCGATAGAAAGATGCTCCAGGCCTGAATTCGGGCAAGGTGCTGCATGTCGCATCGGCAGATCCACCGAACAGATTGCATGAGGCTCCAAACTAAGAACTTCATTCTGGCCAAGGCTCGCTTCCAGCTGCCGCAAGCCCTGCAAAGTCAGGGACAATGACAGGTTCGGAGGTTTTCTGTCTCAGTTCCGGTCTGTGGACCTCTGTGCACCGAAACTGGTGGCTTGGTTCAGGTCAGCCTAAACCGAACTGGTTTGCCCGGCGGGAGCGTCTCCCTAGAAAGTTTGCCTTTGTCTGATGGGTGATGGGAGGAATCCCAAGATTCGATGATTCTGCTTGTCCCTCGCCAACTTGGAAGGCCTTGCCATGCTAACGACCAGGATGTCAGCCCCCCAACCAGTACGAATGACACTGCGCAGCGATAGGCAAATCATCGCTTAGACGTGATAGCAATCTGCAAGACCGTCGCATACCGTCGCAAGCCTATCTACGTAATCTACGTCCTGAAAACCCGAGCACGGCATAACTCCGACCTACTCACGAGTCACGAGCAGCCGGCCTTCGATCTTCGAAGGATACGGTGGAACGCCAACGTAGCCGCCGCGACTTCCCACCTTCTCAGACAGAACAAAGGTGCTAAGAGTTGAGATGCCGAATGGGCGGGCTGTGCAACGCTTCAGCATGTGCGATGTGACGCAGACTTTTCTTCCTCAGCCGCTGTACACCGCGGAGCCGGCCCCCCTTGCGCTGTCACGAGACTTGGCGCAGTTTGGCGCCCTTCACATTCGAGAGTGCTCCCACGCATATCAGTGAGCTGGGTTGAGTTTCTGCATCGGTCTGGGCTTGCAGTTTTCGCCGCAGATTTACAGGGGAGTCTTCACTTCAACAGGTTCTGGATAAGCCGACGTTGCTTTGAGACAGCATGTCTCCTTGGACGGTGGGCATCCCTGTGCACGTTGCTCTCAATGTCTTTCGTCAACTTGGGGTCCAGCTGCAGCCAGGGGCTGGCCGCTTCCAGCTGCGTGGTTGCCACCAGTGCTCCAACCATCACATAATGACCCGTGTACCGACTGAGACCCTTCTTGAGAATCCACTCTGACCAAGAGTCGTGATGCCCAGTGTCAACGCACACAGCTGAGTCGGAATTCACAGAATCAATGATGTTACACTGGATCCCAAGTGCTCTCGTTGCTCCCGGCTGACATGACTGCGCACTGAATCTATAATTTCGCAGGGGTGTGCCGAAGGGCAAGGACGGCTTCGAAGCGATGGTGGCCCGCCTGAATCTCGCACCAGGGAGTTATTCCCTGGAGCACTTCTTGACGAAGTTCGCGCAGGGTAGTCACCCTCACGCACCAGATCGATCTTCTTTGCTTCTCCACGCTTCACGCCACGTGGGGCCTCGGTGGCTTCGGTGCCACCAGCTTGAAAGCTCCCGGCATTCACTTCGATTTGGACATGCCTCCAGGAAAACTGAGTGCACATCCGATCCTCGGATTTCACATACTTATCAATGAGAAAATCCGGAACGCCGACATCCCGGACAACGTGGATGCCACGTATATGAAGTCCGAAGATGGGACGCGTGTTATTTTCTCCTGGACAGGAAAAAAGAACGCACGCCCCAGCCTCGGACTTCATGTGCGTTGCATCCATAATGTCCGGGATAACGGCGTTCTTGATTTTCTCATTGATCTCGTGCTTGTCCACGATGATCTTGGAGAGACTAACTTATAGCCTGCAGTGATTTGAGCCTCGGGCAACAGGGTTGGCACGTGTGTTGGACTTTGTACTGAATCTCGAGGTCTGTGTCTGAAACTTAGCGCGTCAATGGCTGTGCCAGGAGTGGAGCAGGCACGCAGCGCCGGCCTCCCTCGGCAAACACAGGACCTCGACGACGCCTTCGAGGTCTGCCTCATGAGTTGTCAAGCAAGATGCTGCGAGGCAGGTCGGTCAGTTGAATTAGGCGAAGCAACCTTACGACTGCAGCTGCATTGCATCAAATCAGCGTCACGAAGACGGGGCTACACGGAAAGAGTTCGTAGAGTACCAGCACAGGACCACACTTGCTGGATGCCTGGCAGTTGGCAGCGACACTGCTGGCCTGGACAGACTTTGGCTATGGAGATGTTGTGACCGACATGAAACACACGGGGATCGTAGGACTTGCAAGTGGAAATGGACCGCATTTGCTGGCACTGCGAAGTCTGCAGCATGAGAAATGCAGCAAAGTTGCGAGCTCCACTTCCGTTTACGTAGACCGGGCACAAGGCTTCATTGCATTTGCTTCAGCCTAGTAAGCTGGAACCGTCCCCAACCCGAACCCTCACCTTCGAAGCATGAATCAAGCCCGGCCATACAGCGCTTCTACGTGAAGTCCAAACCTAGGAGCCTTTCGACCCGACAACCCCACGACCGCTGGCCAGGCCACAAAAAAACCGGAAGCCGATCATGTGATTTGATGAAATGGACGTGTCGTTGCATCGCAGACCTTCTCAGCAATATCACGAAATACTCGGGTTGATCATACGAGTACCATTATACATCGCATCATTGACGTCTGATAAGGTGCTTCTTCTAGTCACTGTACGGTCCCCACAACAATGCTCCCAAAGCTTTCCCGGCCTCAGCTCCCTGAGGGAAGGGCTCGCCTGGATGGCCGGTCCAGCCAACGACATGGCTTCTAATGTTGTTCAGGCTACGCTCTCGTAAACAGCCGGACGAAAGATCAGGTCACTGGTTTCCGGCCGGTGAAGGATACGCTGAATCGGAGCGAGCCACATCCTCCCAACGTATTGTTCAATCGGCAGTCCGACCGAACAACGAATGATCGAAAGTCGACGCTAGCCTACGACACTCCAAAATCATCAGGTACGGCTTGGGCCTGAACGGCCTCGGCCTTCCTGCCTGCTAAATTGCACACGTGCAGTCTGGGAGTCACAATGTGACCACGAGGCTTTGGGAGCCATCAAAGCCAAAACTCACATCCCAAATGGCATGTCGTGCTCGCATGCCCCAACTACGCAGGGCCGACATGCACGACACAGAGCCACCACTGAACCTCTGTCAGAGCTTTTTCGATTGGATCGGGATGCTCGTCGCCTATTTGGCTGGCTCCTCTCTGGATGTGGTCATTTATTTGTACCTGGCATTGTGCTGTGCGCCGCTTCTAGGGCGTGCGTGCCGGTCATGCTTACGGCGGCAATCCTCGTCCTGACCACATCGCCGGCAGTTCCAGGCCGTCGCTGCACGCATCTGCGCACACTCGAAAGCGATTTCCAGCACGCCGGGAACCACTACACAGGAAGACACCCTGGTCTCGCCGCGGGGCCAACGGTCGTGCGCTCGAATTCCGGGAGCACATCGGTGGACTCCGCCGTCAAAGGCTTCTTTCGTCTCGAACGACGCGTCCTCCAGTCACTCACTATCACTACGACACTTCTATGGAGCGTGATGAAACATTCTGCAGCGCCTGAAAACAGGCGTGCAGCACAAACTAAATCAGTTTCCGACAAAGCTTGTAGGACTTCCTTCCCCCGGCGTGGCCGATGCTCCTCAAATGCTGCATAGGGCTTCCCGTGACGCGGTGTGCCCTTTGTTGCCACGCAAACCACAACTCCCCGGAGTCGTTGTCTCAACGCGTTGCTGCAATCTGTGCCGACAGTTCTTGCAAAAGGCTGCTTGGGGGCAGGAAGCCTCCCCATGGCACGGATGATTCGAACAGCTCGCTTCATCTGAGAAGGGCTTTTGGAGGAGTGGGAGGTGCAAGATGACACGAGAATCTCATGCACCTGCCCCTCCTCCAAAATTCTTCGGCCGCCATGTCCCGTGCCTCCATTCGGCCTCTGCCACCGCCGCGGTGCCTCTGCGCTTGACCCCCCTGCAGCCTCCAACTGTTTGCGGCTGAGCTTCTTCAAGTCCGCAAACTGCTGCTTGGAATCCAGGTCAATGTCCGCCCGATGCATCCGACACTCGGCGTCCTTGACCTGGCACTCTGGACATTGCAATCTGAAGTGTTGCTGAACAACTCGTCGATCAGCCGTCTGAACAGACAACGCTTTTTCGACACTTGCATGTCTTCGACAGACACTTTCACATGCAGCCCCCGCTGTTCCTGCTCGTCCCGCCGGTCCAGGGCTGAAGGGATTTCCTTCAGGACCCCACGTTCCTGCGCCAAGCGGGGCTTCTGGCTTCTGGTTGGGTTAGAGGGTTTAGGGCTTCGGGCTCAGGTTCGGGTCCAGGTCTGGGGGCATGAGGTTCACGGCTTATCAGGTTTTCAGGGTAGGAATTGCCATGGGTTAGGTGCTGGGACTCAAGCTCGAACTGCAACCACTCGATGTCCCTTCGCGCCTTCTAACTGAATCTGGACTCCTGGACGTGCGTGGCCTGCAAGCTCCCCTGAACTGAAGCCTTTACGTGAAACCCTGATCAGAACATTTTCGGAAGCCCGCGCGAAGCCCAAGCCTTGCACAAAAGACCACATCAAACACGCCTTAAACACGGACCACATCTATCTAACACCTAGCCCTCTATCCAGCTCCAAACCTACCAAAACCTGCAATGCAAAACCCCCTATCCCCAAGCCCGATGCCTTCAGCCCTCCCACCTACCAGGTCACTTCGACGCAGCAGGGAAAGTTCGAAACTGAGCTTCCCACCGAAGCTGTAGCTGAAGTCTCAGGCCTCCCGCCACATGGCACTCCCAACAAGACACATCACATCAACACTATCAGTCGGAGAATGTGGAAGAAAGCTTGCCGCGAGCCTGGTGCAGCTTCTGGCAGACAGCACATGGCCCATCTGTGCAAAGACTTTGGACAGCATGTTTGTTGCACTTCCGACTGCCAGGATCAATCACATGAGCGACACAGCAAGCTGCCGACAACCACGGGTGTTTACTACTGTCGTTTCCAGGGCTTCTGCCAAGGCAGCCGCCGCAGCACCACACCTGCAGCAGGTGTTCAATCGCCGTTCTGGCAATCCGTTGGCTTGATGGTGAACACGATTTAAAAGCCACGCAGGCTTCTGCGAGGTTTCAGGCTTGCTCTACTGCGGCTCTAGACACGGAGCTTCCCTTCTCGACTGCGTTGATCATGCACGTGGCGAAACAAACCAGTCACGTGAGGACGTCCCGCCTTGAAGGGGGCTGCGCCGGCAACGACGATGCCAGCTGTGTGAAGCCTATCCACATGTCGTGGATTGTGCTGGAACCGAAAAAAACGTATCCCCAAGGCCGATACCTTCAGCCCTCCCACAACACACCAGCCCAAGCCCGCTGTACTTTTCCACTCTCTAATGCATTCAGTCACCAAGCTTAAGTCACTTCTGATGCCCGTGGCTGCCACGTTGCTCTAGCCCACACTCGTGGTAGCAAGCCATTCTTTGCGTGATGTCGCTGCCGCTAAAACTACTCCGATCACGATTGCTACAATCAGTAGACGAGGCTTGTTTCCAGTCGATACCGTGAGAAGTGATCACTATTGCTGCCACTCTTCCCCTTGACGCTGCTACTGCTATTGCCAAGGCCCCTCAATGCGACTTCACCTCGCCCTGAAGCTGCAAACTGAACGGGAATCGACATCGAAGCCATTGTCAACTGTCTCCTCGACGACGACGCCGACGACTACTGCCGCTGTCGCCGTTTAGCTCTTACAAGCACCGTTGCTGTTGACAGTTCTACTTCTTCTGTATTTATATGCGAGCACTCCGAGAAGGGCGCAGAGGGCCCAGAAAGATAGTGCAGACACCTAGTGTGCGGCCCTAAAGTGACATTGTGGGCCTGAAAGACCTGCAAGCATCAGAGCAGACACCACCGCCACCTCCAGGGCCCGGAGGAGCTCGGAGCCCGCGGGAGCTCGGCCCGCGCCAGGACCCGACCTGCCGGGCAGAAGGCAAGCTTTTGGCTTCAATCTGACAGAGTCGGGGGAGGTTTCCATCTTCGATGTTACTGAGGGGTCCGGGACAAATTTGAGTGCATCGCGCCGGGCTTTTGCGCACTTGAAAGCTGTCGGCGCTCACTTAGCCTTGGACTTGCTTGCCAGCACGTCCCTCCAGGAGAAAAGACTGCAGGTCCCGTCCTCGGACGTCATACACGTGGCGTCCACATCGTCCGGGATGTCCGCGTTCTGAATCTTCTCGTTGATGACATCCTCGTCCATGAGGATCTTTGGGGCGATGACCGCCTTCTTGGGGTACCGGGCCAGGGCGGACCTCTGCAAAATGTACAGCTTCCACCCCTCTGTAGTCAAGAGCTGCTCTCGGCCGTTCGCGAGCTTTGCTCGGAAGACCTCGATGGGCTGCTCGTGGCCGATGTACACCATCTTGCCGTCGTCCAGCACTTTGGCGGACTGCCAGACACGGCTGAGGGGCTGCTTGGCAGCCCTGCCGTCGGGCTGATGGTCCGGGATGCTCGTACATGCATAGCCCACGTCGAAGGGGTCGACGCGCCCAGTACCGCACATTTGGGAGTGGATGTCACTCTCTTTTGGGCACGCCGCCCAAGTCTCTCTCGGAGCCGGGGCCACGGTTGCAGTCTCGGAGGGCTCCGAGGGCTCTGGCTCCGCTCGGCGCTGCGGATTCGTGTTCGTAGCCGTAGCCGACTGCAAGGCACGTGCGAAGAGCCGGCCTGCAAAAAAAACACGACAACACTCACTTCATGTCGGCTACAATGCACTGCGCTCCTGCGGCTTTGCGTTGCAGCTGCTTGTCCAAACCTCGCACGTCATGCACGGCTCACAGCTACGCTGGGTACGACACCTACGACATGGCGAATCACCACAGGCGACGCAGCCTCCACACCAATGCTCAATTTACCTACCGTGGATTTCCTGGTGTGGGCGCCTGGCCTGCATCATCATTTTGGGCCTGCTTCGTTTTGAAGCCTCGAGCAAAACACGGCTCAAGTCGCTGAGCGACTCTTTAGGACAGTGGGTGCGGCGCCTTCAACGCCTTCGTCCGGAGACCACTGACGCCAGGTTTGATTCCAGCCTGCACAGAATAAACAGGGATGCAGCCGCCATCAGCCACCCGGTGGAGTCACTCAGGCACTCTCTGTCTGCGCACGCGGCCTTGTTCTTGAGCGCTGCCTGTTGCCAAGGATTGTTGCTTTGGCTATGGCAATTTAGCTTCCGTCCTCGTCACCAAAAGGACCTTTTGACTGCTCAGGTCGAACTCACTGGCCTTAATTATGCTTGATTTCGAAACGTTCGACATACTGCAAATCCTGGAATCCTATATTATGCGGTATTATTGTGGTTATGAAGTTTAAGCCAGCAATAAGTGCAATGAACATGTGGAACAGAATAATACGAAAGGCCGAGAAGCCAGAGCCCGGAAGCCCAGGAGCCAAAATAAGCTAGGAAGCTAAAGACTAAGAAGCCCAAAGATAAAGAAGAATGCGGAGCAATGTTCGTTACCAACAATCAACAAACCCTACGAAAGGTAGGCTTCCTTAATTTGCTTCTGAGCCAGCCTGAGTCACGCCAGCTGTCGTTGCTCCACCAACTCCAACCTGCTTGCACATGGCACGCCACTGCGAATCATCACAGGCAGAGGCGATGCAGCCTTCGCACCAACTGGACTATACCTGCCGTGAAGTTTCTCTTGAGCGCCTGGCCTTCATCCCCTTCGCCATGGCGCTGCCTGGTACCACTGCCTCATGTAAGACGGCTCACTTGATTGGGCGACTCGCTTCCGCAGGACATGCTCCGCCTTTGTCCCAGGCCCAGCTTCGCCAAGAATGATTCCAGCCTGCGAAGAAGAAATCAAGAGATCAAGCGCTCTGAAACCGCGTTCAGCCGCAGTCAATCTACGCAGCCTTCGTCTTGAAGGCTGCCTGTCGCCAAGGATTGCTCCATATTGCTTGCTGACGTGCTTTTCCATGGTATGCTTCGTGCGTGGATCGTTCGAGCAGCTCTCCATCGAGCCAGCCTGAATCACTTCTTGTGCGATAACTCCAACCTGCACATGCTGGGCATTCAGAGGCAACAGAGCAACAACTACCTGCCGTGAAGTTTCTGGTAATTCTGATCTGATGTGGACCGGGCCTTCCTCGTCTTCGTGCTTCACCTCGTGCTCGGTGCCTCGCGCAGCACCGCAGCACATCTCACATCGGGTGGCGACTTTTTGCAGAGGGCACCGGGCCTTGGGCATCACGAGACCAACGACCATAGTGTTGCTGCTTCCAGCTGTCGTTCCAGCCTGCTGCACAGGCTACTGTGTGGGGCGAGGCGCATCGAATCACCATCAGACGGTACGGCACGGCCTCCGCGCCAACCCTGCCGATGATTTGGCATTACTAGCTTTGGAAATTTCTGCTTACAACACAGTTCGAGCCTGACGGCTTTCCGGCAACTTGAGATGCGCGAACATCGGCAGAGCTCAAACACATGCAAACCCACTGTTAGATGTAGGATCGGAACTTCGCCTAGAAGCTGTCACTAGCTTACGGCTGGCTTGAACATATCTGAGTATACTTGAAACTCGAAACCCTATTCCGAAAAAGCCTACCTCGTGGCCCAAGCTCTAACACATGTAAACACCGCCTGTGTCTTATATGGAAACACAAGAGTCCACTGCGTTTGCAAGCTCGATTCGCACGAGTAACTCCAGCCAGTGTCGCATTGCCCGATGTCGACACTGAGAAGTTAGGTTGTGCCAAGTCTGCACTTTCGAGAGCACTGGTTTGCTTGCTGCAGCACTGTAGAAGCATTATCCAACACATTCCGGCCAACTTGCAGTAGGCACTCTCCCTGCATCCCAAAATGCCTCGCATCGCAGAAACAGCAGCGGCTCTATTTTTGAAGATCCCGGCACAAAGAAGAAGGACCAAGCCTGCTCGGATTGAGTGGAACACGATTTAAAAGCCACGCAGAACTTCTGCGAGGTTTCAGGCTTGCTCTACCGAGGGCTCTCGTCACGGAGCTTCCTGTCTCGACTGCGTTGATCATGCATGTGGCAGAAGAATAAACAACTCCTGTCTTCTTGACCGCAGGTCACGTGAGGAAGTCCCGCCTTTTTGGGACTGCGCTGGCAACGACGATGCCAGCTGCGTAAAGCCTCTCCATATATGTTGTGTGTTGTGTTGGGTGGAATGCTTGGTGGTGTGTATGTTTACGAATGCTCACAGGGATTTTTGAACCATCAGGCAACTCTCCGCGACCCTCGGAGCGTTTGCGGGAACGATTGTCAGCAAAAGCCAGTCGAGCACTGTTCCGAATCGTCAGATCCTGGAATCGATCATGCTCCGATGGCATCAGGGAGCCTGTGCGGAAGCGCCTGACGATTTCGCTCGCAGCTTCAAGAGCCTCCAAAGGAAGCGACGCTCGGCCGTCCTGCCTGGCGGGCTCAAGCCGTGTCGCATTGATGTAGGAATGTTTTTCCTCCCACACTCTGCTGTGTTCTGTTTGTTAACGCATGTCACGACTCCCACTAACATCTTTCCTCACCTGTTCTCTTTCTTTCACTTCACTTGTTCACTGTCATATAATGTGGGGTCATCCCGTCCGATATTTTTTGCCTGCTTGTCTTCAGCACCATCCCACCCCCACCAGGCCGGAACAAGCCGCCATGATTGAGCTACGGATCGTCTTAATCAAGTGAGGCATGTGTACTCACTGATTCAGCCATCATGAAATACACGCGATAACCTATTTGTGGCAGGAAGATTATTCCTGGCCTGCGTATGGAATGCGCCTGTTTGGTCCGATTCTGTGCGTGGCCACCTTTTGGATGTCTGCATGTTGTATAGAGGCGGCAAGGTCTTCGTGTCCCTGCCGTGAGACGCGCATACCTAGCTGAAACTCAATCGGGAAGGACGGCCAGCATCTCACCGAGAACAAGCAACCCGAACGGCAGTTGAACATGGAACGAACAATGTAGAAAAATAACAGACATGCTCCTGATTATCTGTAAAGCTCCAGGGATGCACAAGCAGGGATTGGGCTCGGGCCCCTGCGCGTCCATCACCTCGTGGTCTTTCCGTGCAACTTGCACAGATTTCCTGGCCAAAGATCCGTAAATTATTGCCTTTCATGATAGCAGTGGACCCCTGAACGATTGCGCGGCCTGCAAGCCGAGGCGGCGTGCCACCGCCTGGCTTGCTAATTCTTGGCCGTAGCAATTTGAATCTGCTGGCATGGAAAATTCTGATTCTGGCAATTACATCGAACATATTTTTTGCGGGGAGGCCAACGGCCTAAATAATGCAGCGGGGGTTCGACATAAATTATTTCCCAACATACCCTGCGCACGCTGACATAAATCGGTGTGCAACATGGAGCTTGTTTGGAGATGTCCAACCTACTAACAGTCGGAGTTGACAAAAAAACAGCACAAGAAAAACCTGGCCGATCCATTCAAGTCCGTAAGACGCTTTCTCGTACTCCTTTTTTTATTCCGATTGTGTTTTTCTCGTGCTTCTTTTTGTGCTTCTCCTCGTGCTGGCTGCGCGCTGCGGCCTTCTGCTCAGCACTGCTTGACTGCAGGTCTTGGCCATGCGCTTTCATTGCTCTGAATGAAATGCTATGCCATCACTTCAGTACGCCTCGTTCCCGATTTCAGGTCTGCCAGTGTTTGTTGCACAAGCTGTACCGTGGCCTTCTTTGGACAGCAAATGCTGGGGCAATATCGCTTCTGTTGGACATCACCTCCATTTTGCTTGCGGGCCTATCGGGATTCTCGATCCTGATAAACATGCAACAAATTGAACAGCAATGCTGGAATGCCGCTGGAAAAGGCAAGGCAGCAAGACGGACTTTCACATGTGTCATCACGAAACGTCAAGACAAATACAGGTAGAGATGGCAAGGCATGACATGAAAGCAGCCCGGCCTGCGCGAGCTGGCAAAACCAGCCGGCCTGGGAGTGCGATGCCGGTTGGGCAACAGCCTGGCGACGCTGGCTGGCGCGTCGTTTTCTCCACAACCCGTGGCGCATGCACCAGCCTCGCGGCGGGTCTCTACCCAGCGAACTCGCCCCTGATACGGGTGGAACGCTGCACTCACACCAATGCTGAAATGGAAATACGTTTGAACATTTCAGGCATTGCACCTCCTCTATCACGCGGCGGTAGTTTCCAGGTGGGCCACCAGCGAGGGGATCCATTGCCACGAAGCTTGGGCCAAGTTCACCCTGCGAACGAACGAGATTGCCATCATTGCCATTGATCGAAAAATCTGAACGCTATACTCCACCCCCCCCGGAGAGAAAGATTAAAAGGGTGGAGAGGGCGGGATCGAAAAGCTGGGCCGATCGGCTGATCGCCAAAATGGCCAGGGATACAGAGGATGATCATGGCTCTTCTCTCGATCGAATAGACTGACCCTCATACGTCCTACGTGTACGAGCAGGGAATTGGGTGTCTGTCCCGGCCAACCGGAAGGAGGATCCTAGTTGAACTGTTCAAACATTGCTGAGTGCTCCTCAATCAAGAAGTTGGTCGATTATTCTTGGAGGCGTGCGACTGATCAGAAGTTCTTGGGTTTCTTGGGCAGCACTGGCTCAAAGAAGAGAGTTTGGTTGCTGAGTCCAGAGTTGGTTGATCAACTGTTTGTGCATTTTCAACGGAAATCCCTTCAAAGGACGGAAGATCATAGGTGTGCTGAGCCTTCAAGTTATTGATGAATTGATCATGAACGGCTCTGCCGAGTGTCTGACTTTAGCTAAAACTAAAACTGCCTTTACGACCACAAGCCTTCAGAATACCCATCAAGCCCACGAGTGAAAACAAGCTGAGCTATGGAGTGTCTCAGCAAGTGGGCTTTTTCGCACTCCACAGAAAGCACCGCAATGAGCGGAAGCGGGGTAATCTTCTTAACATGCTCAGCACCGTTGGTTTTGAGCTATGACTTCACGTCGTAGCTGGATTTGGAAGTGTTTGGCCTCACAAGACCAGCCGTGCAGACGAAGTATTGTCCGGCATCGCTCATTTTCACACTTCGTGAAAACGCATTGTGGCTGATGCCCGTGAAGCACCAAATTGGCGAATCATCATGGAAGCCATACAATCTCGGCTCACCACAAACGCAGTTAATAGCATCTTGACCATGGAACCTGTCATCAGGGTTGCATACTCCACATGCCGTGTAAGCATTGGACATAGCAGTAGCTTCAACTTGAGTGACCTCACGAACTTCAACAGCTCCATGCAATTTTGCGCATCCTGCTCGGTAATAGTTCTCATGGTTGCAACCAGCATTCTCAAACGTTGCTCTGGTCGCCGGCCCACAGCTGGAGCTGTTCAAGCAAAAAACCAAGTTCTGCGTCCCGCCTGTGGCGTGCAAGAGTTGCTAGGCATTCAACCCAATTTTTCCGCGCAGCTTCTTCCAAGAAGAGGCGGCAGGCACTCATGTGCCACACGGCTACCATGATCTCTTCAAAGTCTACGGTTGGGTCATCCTCCATCGACTTCAGGATCGCTGGAATGGGTTCCGTCAAGGTATGCTGCGCCCGCCTGGAACTATTCCTAGCTAACAAGGCCACCAAGCGCAAGGCCGAAATGCGGACGTACGGGTCGGCATCAGCTTCTGATTGCCCATGGCACAGTGCGAGCAATCCACGACTCTCTTGCAGCGCGAACTCCAAGGCACAGTCACGTTCAAGCCCATCTCGACCGGCACGCGTCTGGTGCAAGCACCACATGAAACCTGAGACTGGCAAAATTAAACTCCATCCAACCGTGCCTGATATGTGCCGACAACTCCCTAGACAGCGCCCTAAACAGCACTCCCGACAGCACCTGCCTGCCCTGACAAGAAAGTGGAGTAATCATTTTCGTAGGAAAACTGCAGCAGGTAGGCCACCATCCCTTTTAAATATGTACACCATTTGATAGTGCTCAGAGCCATAACAGCACGCTGAACAGCACCTGCGCACCAACAGCTACTTGCCCTGAACTGCACCAAACAGCACCCTGGCCACGAGAACCCCAATAGCTACGCTATCTGGGGAAAAAGGGGGTCCAGAGTACAAAACAATGATACCAGCATAGATCCCCAAACAGTAAAAGACCATGATGACGATCATGACGCCCACGGAATCAACAGGACCACCAGGACGACCACTACGACCGAGCACCGCAACCAGGAGACCACGACAAGACAGCCCAGGAGACCAGCTAGAGACCACGAGCAGACCCCAGTGGCCCAGGAGACCACGGGAGACGGGAGACCATCAGGCGACCACACAGAGACCAGCGTTGCCCCACGTAGTGGTGGGTTCTGAAGGAGAGACAAAAAGCGCTTCCCCCAAGGGACAGAATGCTTTCCCTTGTACTGGCGGGATTCCAGGATATGAGCAAACAATACTTCGCCCCACGACGTACCGCTGCGATTCAAGGTTTTCGAGGCCAAAAGGTGGTCCACCTCTGAGAATTTACAATGAATCCGGCTCCCGCGCCGGAGCGGGAGCCGCGCTCCAAGCAACCCTGTTGCAGCGCGCGCCGCGCGGGTTCAGTAACCAATTCTCTTTACACTGAACCGCTAGTGCTACCTCACTGTTTGGGGAAACAACTGTTGCCTGTCCAGCTTCACCTTGAGCATGTGCAATTGGCGACATCCTCACGCCAAAAAGTTTTCAGCAATAGTACCTGAAGAGGCCTGCAACAAAATTGTCAGCGCATAGCACTTGAACCGAGCAGCAGTCAAAGCGCTTTCGCATCACTGAGTCAAGCAGTTTCCGGCTTTCGCGCCAATCAAGGTTCTCCATGTGGCACTGAATCACTGTGTCAGAAACGAGGACAACGGCGGATGGCCTCCGAACCAACACTCAAACATCGCTCCTTTTTTGAGATATATGTATAAATATACAAACACACACACACACACACACACACACACACGATTATCGGAAAGTGCCAAAATGCAGCAAATGCCTGTCCAGATCCGCGTGGTCGGCAACATGTTGAGTAAAGACCTCGTACATTCATGAAAATGTTGTGACTCCAGACTGCACAGCTGCCATTTCTCGAGGCGTGTGCTCTGGTGTCAGCAGCCCGGCAAGCTTGAAGGCGAAAGATCTCCGGCACCTGCAGCCCATCCCCTATTCCCACACACATTTTTCCGGAAGGCTTTGCGAAGAGTGTTTTTCCACACCTGGATGGTTGGATTCGCATGGTTGGATCTGCCTCTGTTATGCAAATTCGAATATGTTAAGGTGGGAGGTCAAGATAGCCGCCGGAAATATGCGTGGCCATCTCGGCAGGCCAAGCTTGGCCGCCCAAGAATGCCAGGAGTTAGTGGTTTGGACACCATTCGCTCTCGAAGTCAGTGATCCCGGCGTGTACTCGTTGAAACACCTCAATGGTTTCGGCACAGTTCACTTGCTGGTGGGTGGCGCGTGCTGCAGGGTGGTGGTTGCTGCCCTGCAATTAATGATTGAGTTGATGTCAAACTTTCAAGACCGTATAATGATTGGGGTTCTCCCCTTCGCTAAATCCTGACCCCTGAGCATAGACCCTACGGCCCAAACCCCTAATCCCTAACCCGTCAGCCCAATACCCGAACCCTGACCCTAAACCAAACCCTGAAGCTTGAGCCGAGCCTTAAAGATGATGCTGCTGCTGATGCTGCTGATGATGATGATGATTGAGGTGATAAGGTTATAAGATGCTACCACTATGATGGAAAAGGATAAGGTGATGAGATGATAAAATGACGAGATGATAAGATGATGAGATGATAAGATTGTGACATAACAATGTGATCAGATGATAAAATAATTATCAGTTTTTTGCTTGAAACATAGCTGCGGCCAATGTTTCTATGCAACTCCAAAACGGACGACTGCCCTGCAAAAGACAGCACGAAACGCAAAACACTCAACGACGACGACGCTTGCACCTTTGATGGTGATGGTGGCGTGCAAGGTTCTCGCCTTCTTGTTCTTGTTGGTGTTGTTGTTGATGATGATATCGTTGATGATGGCGGTGATGATGAAGACAATAAATAATCATGATGATCAGGGCTT
Source organism: Symbiodinium sp. CCMP2592 (assembly GCA_905221615.1). Lineage (NCBI taxonomy): Eukaryota > Dinophyceae > Suessiales > Symbiodiniaceae > Symbiodinium > Symbiodinium sp. CCMP2592. The sequence goes on along the minus strand of CAJNDT010002680.1, from coordinate 717,355 downwards.
GAAACTTCCTGGTCAAAAATGCTTTCGGTGATATCCGCTGTCAGTTTTATCCGGTTTATGCAGTTTAGGACTGGTTTTCGCCATGCAGCAGCAACACGACAACCGCTCGTGGTAGCATGCGCGAGGGTCCTTTCAAAGCGCGCTGACACGTAAAAGCAATGCAAGCTTTCCCATCAAAGCTCCTCTGTGGCCTGCGACTGATCTTGCAACGAAATGTACGCTCGCGTGCATGCTGAGTCACTGCGCCAAAGGCAACGCATATGAAGAGCGGTGAGGATTGGAACAGGTGGGCATTCGCCGTTCGTCTTCGGCCTCAAAGGCCCCCGATTGGTGGATCCGCATCAAGCAAGTCAGATCCCGAGAAATTCGATGAGATGATTCTGCTAGACTGTGTGAAACACCACGGGCCGCTTGAAGATAGGGTTGAAGACCTGTTCTGTCGGGACGTTTTTTGGCTCTCGGGATCCTGTTTCCCTAGTTCCTAGAATTTTGCAGGATTTCCTCGGATTCCTGCAATTTCTTGATTGAAAATTGTAATTTCCCAGGCTTCCCAAGCATTTCCTGGAAATTGCCAGGATTGCCTTCGCAAACACTTTCCAAGGGTTCGTTGGATTTCTGCAAGTTTGGCGAAAGTAATTTAGCGTTTTCTGCGCTATCTGGTTACCTGACGATTTCGTAACATGTTGTCAATTTGTTTGAATTTCTCGATGTTCCTCAGAGTCTCTAGATTGTCCTCGCTTCTCGAGTGCGTCAAGCTCACAGCCAGCATCATTAAGTTCAGCTGGTGGGCACCCAGGGGCAGTTTCAGCTGGATGTGCGGGCAACCCACAGCCAGCATCATGAGCTTTGGCTTAGGTGCGAGGGTGGGAGGGCGGCCAGCATCCTGAGTTTCAGTTCGCTGTTGTGGAAAGAACTGTCATGTGTAAGCTAGGGAGGTTTCTGTTGCTTTTGATGCTGCTGCCAATGATGATTATGATGATCATTACGGCGACGATGATGGTGGTGACATTGTTGATGTTAATGTTGAGATTGATGCAGGTGATTGGGTTGATGCTGATGTTGCTGTTGATGGCGATGATGACCTTCATGATGATGGCTTTGGTTCCGATGATGATAATGATGATGATGATGATGATGATGACGATGGTGACGATGATGGTGATGGTGATGATGATGACGATGGCGATGAGAATCGTGACAATGACGATGACGATGACGACGACGCGGATGAGGATGAATATCATGATGATGATGGTGATGGTGATGATGGTGATGATGATGATATTGCTGCTGCTGATGATGATGAAGAAGATGAAAAGGATGAGGATGAGGAGGAGGAGGAGGATGACGATGATGATGCTGGTGGTGGTGGTGGGTACAAGCCTTTAGGGTTTAGACTTTAGGGCTTTGAAGTAGGAAGTCAGGTGCTGGAGTCGCGAGCACACAAATTCAGCCCCCTCACCCGAGTCTGCAAACCGCTTTCCCGTCTGAAGGCCGAGCCTCAAGCATCTCGAGGAGGCCCTGCCCGAATAGCTCAACCAGCCCACTGCACCTGTGAGCCAGGAATGTCACAGTCAGAGCCTAAGTGCAGACGGTCTTGGTTCAACACGTCCCCGTCAAGCAGGGCACACTTGCGGACCAACGATGAGACCAGGAAGGGCCTCCGAAAAGAAACACCACACCAAGCTTAGCGCGCTCACCCCAAACGTCTCATCTGCCAGTGCTGCAACTGTTTTGACGCCTCATGAAGTCTAGGTGGCGCCCATGAACTTTGTAGCTCGGAATGCCCGGCCTGGGAGAAAAGCTGTTCCATCACTTAAAACTGGAAGTGGCGGCCACCAAGACTTAGGCTGAGCGGGGGATTCCAAGCAGACCCCTAATCAGCCCCACAAACGAAGCACCCGAGTCTCCCAATAGCCAGAGCATCAGAGCAAGCGCCCTTTCAAGTGCCCACAGTCACCCCGAGCCAGGCCCGCAACAGCCAACGAAACGAACACAAGTGCACACCAGTGAGTCTGAGCATCCTGAAAACGGGGGAGGAGGGGGTGGGGCATTGGTCAAAGGTACATTCTGACCTTGGACTCAGCCTGAGAGTCAATCTGGTGTGCTCAACTGAAAGCACAGCAAACGCGCCTGCAACTGCATGGAGAAGGCGGTTGCCAGCCCCTCCTAATCCGAGCAAGCGTTACAGGACGGAGGGCGTTGTTAAACTTGGGCCCACAATAGGCTATTAGGGCCCGTCGCCCTTGGTGCGCCGTCCTGCTTCCCAGCTTCTTCTCGAGCGTCTTCAGCTTCTCTGCAGCACACCTTTGCGCACAGGCTCAAACAAGACTCCTCACTCTAGCACAGCATGAAGACTGACCAAACACGCCACTGGGTACCGAGCCTTGTTCTGCGCTTCTTGCTGGAGGGATGCAGTGGTGGCTTGCCTTTCCTGCGGAGCCCAAGCCAACTTGACTGTCGCAGACGCCGACTCTATAGAGGCAGCAGAAACATCCGGACCGCCATACACGTCGCAAGCATCTACAAACCATACTCCACTCCATCATGGCCCTCACTGCAAAGCTTCGTGACTTCGAAGTGGATGTCATACTGCCGACGTTCAGAAGCGTTGTCGCTAGCGTCGCTGCTGTCTCTGTTGCTGCGGCGATTGCTGCTGCTGCTGCTGCTGCTGCTGCTTTTGATGTTGCTGCTGGTACTGCTGCTATGGTTATTGTTCTAGTTCTCGCTATTATCTTCTGCTGTTGTTGCTGCAGCCAGAGTGCTAAAGTAAGGGGTTGCGTGAGGACGCTGTCGCCAGCCTGCTCCATCTGTACAGTCATTTATGGATTGACTCGTTTCCTATTTCAGCAGGGGGCATCCTCCCAGTGCAATCGGATGCCCGACGAAGAGGGTTGCACTTGGGACAGAGATCAATCCCACGCGGCATTGACGTACCTGCTTGAAGAGTTCGTGCCTTTGCTGTTTAAGCTGCTGTACATCACCATTGCTGGCAATACATTTAGTGTGTACTCGTGTGAGGGCTCATGCTGGACAGACTGCAGCATTCGAGTACAACTTTCAGAGCGCAGCTTCGGATTGCACCCAACCTGTTGTGGGCGCAGCAGCTTAAATGCTCATCTGCTCCGGCCTCAGAACTCCTTTGATCTTCGTTCTGAGGACGTATCACTTCCGAGAGCAGTGCTTCCATACCAGCCGATCAGAGTGATCAGATCAACCCCAACTGTCGCAGATTGCTCTCGACAGGCGGAGCCAGCCTCGGCATCCCAATCCTGCGTCTCGTCTTCGCAAGCCCTGAGTTGCAAAGCCAGTGAGTACAGGACATTGACAATACGGACACTAAGTCACTTTGTCAACACTGTCTGCTTTGTAGCAGAGCTGCGCGTTGCCGCCAACACACCCCTCGAAGGTTGCATGCATGCGATCCTTCGACTTGCGCCTGGCATCTGGGCAGGCTGTGCAGCCACAGATTGCTGAGGAGACTTTGCCCCCAAGCCCAACCCGCTAAGCCGAGCCAGTCACGACTCCAACTCCATTTCGGCTTGCTCGCGTCGAGAGCGCTCTGCTGCTACCTGTCCCTTGAGTGCTTCCGCCCTGGCGGCAGGATACCACAGTGATGCAAGACCGATGACATCTGGCGATTGCAGCAGGGTGGCTCTTCTTGCCAGCACTTCCAAAGATGTGCGGTGTGAAGATTCGTGGTCTCACGCCTTGGTTCTGTACCAAATTGCACCGCAACCCTGGAGCCCAAACCCGGGCAACGAGGCTTCAAGATCACAGTGATCAGCCAAGCAACACCTGCTCCGCTGCCCAAAGGCACTGCGACATGAAGATCATCCATTGCCCAGCTTCGCCACTCAAAGCTTGGATGCGGCTCTCTGCCTCTTGACGCCTGGGGATCATTCTCCGAAGCGCTTCGGTGCACACCATTCCCAATGGAGATCTGCTCTCAGAGGCGCGCACCGTGCTGTCTCACAGGCCAGAGCACTGTAGGCCTGCTGCAATGTGCCCTTTAGGCATTGGTTCCTGGCACAACAGCAGTTGGACTTTCCGTAAAGTGCACAGGATGTTCTTTCCTTACTGCATGCAGTTCAGCCACTCCAGGCTCATCAAACGCAGAATCCTAAGCTCCATCTCCATGTCTCACCATGCTCTTGACGAGATGGTCACTGTGTGTCGGCGCTGCGGTCTGCACCCAACTTCAATTGACACGGTGCGGCGGTTCGGAAAGGATGTAGTGCTGTTACAGCTTATCACGCCCCATCAGTTTTCAAACACGCAAATGTGGCCGACAGGACCCGAGTACCGCCATCTGCAGGACAACTGAGAACTCAAAGCCTAAGTGCACGGCCCCTGGAGCGTCTCAAGACTGGCGCTCGGTGATGCCTGCCACCAAGTGTGCAATCTTCGGACATACCTCATAGGAGACCCTCCTGTGCATGTGGCCTCCCGTGAAGCCGAGGATCCTGAAGCAGTCGTGCTTGCGTTGCTGTCATTCCCACGGCTGCGTCTGGGCCTCGCGAATGCGTGTACACCCAATGCTCGAAAGAAGCATGGACTAAAGAAGGACTCATTACTTGTTGTAATCTTTTGGAGTAAAGGCGCTCTTGTTTGGAGCCATGGCCAGGGTGAGGGCCAGCTACTGTCGTGTGGCGAATCTGCCCATGGCACAGCATGGGCATTGTGTGCACACAATTGTGAAGTATACTGCTACTGGGTGACACTGCTCCATCACCATGCCCACGTTTATCAGGGGCATGAGCATGAAGTTCTCGAATGGTTTCCGTGCATTGTTTCAAGGGATTGCTTATGCTCGCGTTTCGAATCCCACCGCTGCGGTGTCAGTACAAGCATGCACACTTGACTGCACAGAACATCAAAAGCTGACCAAGCACAGCGTAGAAATCTTGATGGGTGAGGGAAAGTTTGCATATGCCAGATGCAGAGCCTTTTCTCAGCGCACTCTTCCAGCACGCGATGCGTCTTCCGTCTTCCGGCAGACTGAGAAGGCTCCTGAGATTCAAAAAAGGTGTCTTGTGGAAGCCAGACTCTCATTATTTTGTGATTGGAATCCTTCGCAAGCAAGAAGCCAGGGAACTGACGGGGATGCACATCAAACAGTGCAGCTCCAGTGCACCAGGTGAGTAGCTGGGTAATGTGTGCGTGATACTTTGTGCGGGAACAAAAAGGCCACGGCGTCGCAGTATCTGTATACTTATAAAATTTTGTCGAGCCCCTTAACCCCCAGCGCCCACCCGCCTTCGACGAATGACTCATTCCAGCCATAGGATAGGATCCATTTGGGGCAGGCCATAGGCTTCCAGTGTTTAGATAGGATTTAGATATTTAATTCGAGGTGCGATTGCTTTAGGGGTTTCGCTGCTGCTGAGTCTGTCTGTTTGATGGCCGAAATCTCAGCGTGCCCGCGGCACAGCATCAAACCCTGATCATCCCATCCTTTCTTGTCTCCCGTCCATCGCTTTCGATCGCCTGATGCTTCGGGCTGCCGCATCCCGCTGGACTCTTCCACTCTCTATTAATGCATTCAGTCAGCAAGCTTAAGTCACATCTGATGCCCGTGGCTGCCACGTTGCTCTAGCCCACACTCGTGGTAGCAAGACATTCTTTGCGTGGTGTCGCTGCTGCGAAAAAAACTCCGATCACGATTGCTGCAAAAGGTAGACGAGTTTCCAGTCGACACGGTGAGAAGTGATCACTATTGCTCCCGCTCTGCCCGTTGATGCTGCTACTGGTACTGCTATTGCCAAAGCCCCTCAATGCGACTTCACCTTGCCCTGAAGCTGCAAACTGAACGGGAATCGACATCGAAGCCATTGTCAACTGTCTCCCCGACGACGACGCCGACGACGACTGCCGCTGTTGCCGTTTAGCTCTTACATCTCTTGTATTTGTGTGCAATTTCAACCCCGCCCCCCCCCCCCCCCCCCCCCCAGCACTCCGAGAAGGGCGCAGAGGGCCCAGAAAGATAGTGCAAACACCTAGTGTGCGGCCCGAAAGTGACATTGTGGGCCCGAAAGAACCTGCAAGCATCAGAGCAGACACCACCGCCACCTCCAGGGCCCGAAGGAGCTCGGAGCCCGCAGGAGCTCGGCCTGCGCCAGGACCCGACCTGCCGGGCAGAAGGCAAGCTTTTGGCTTCAATCTGACAGAGTCGGGGGAGGTTTCCATCTTCGATGTTACTGAGGGGTCCGGGACAAATTTGAGTGCATTGCGCCGGGCTTTTGCGCACTTGAAAGCCGTCGGCGCTCACTTAGCTTTGGACTTGCTTGCCAGCACGTCCCTCCAGGAGAACATAACACGCGTCCCATCCTCGGATTTCATATATGTGGCGTCCACATCGTCCGGGATGTCCGCGTTCTGAATCTTCTCGTTGATGACATCCTCGTCCATGAGGATCTTTGGGGCGATGACCGCCTTCTTGGGGTACCGGGCCAGGGCGGACCTCTGCAAAATGTACAGCTTCCACCCCTCTGTAGTCAAGAGCTGCTCTCGGCCGTTCGCGAGCTTTGCTCGGAAGACCTCGATGGGCTGCTCGTGGCCGATGTACACCATCTTGCCGTCGTCCAGCACTTTGGCGGACTGCCAGACACGGCTGAGGGGCTGCTTGGCAGCCCTGCCGTCGGGCTGATGGTCCGGGATGCTCGTACATGCATAGCCCACGTCGAAGGGGTCGACGCGCCCAGTACCGCACATTTGGGAGTGGATGTCACTCTCTTTTGGGCACGCCGCCCAAGTCTCTCTCGGAGCCGGGGCCACGGTTGCAGTCTCGGAGGGCTCCGAGGGCTCTGGCCCGACTCGGCGCTGTGGGATCGTAGCAGACCGCAAAGCCCGGGCGAAGAGCCGACCTGCAACAATGCCCAATTGCGATCACAGTACACACTAGCCACGACGCAACGTCAACGCCGGCTACTGCACTGCGCTCCTGCGGCTTTGCTTTGCAGCTGCTGGTCCAAACCTTGCACAACACGCATGGCTCACAGCAACGCTGGGTACGACACCTGCGACACGGCGAATCACCAAAAGCCTCGCAGCCCCGACACGCTAACTACATGCCGTGGATGTTCCTAAGACTACTGGGCACCTCGCCTTCGTCTTGCTTCTGCGGCAGCTTCGTTTTGAAGCCTCGCGTAACGCGACTCACACACTAAGGAACCCTCTAGGACATGAAGGGCCTTCGTCCTCAGACCACTGGCGCCAACTTTCACTCCAGCCTGCGCAGGACAAAGTGGGGTGCACCCTGAAATCACGCAGCCACTCTCAGTCCGCATAAGCGGCCTTCTTCTTGAACGCCGCCTGTCGTCCAAGATTCTTCATGCCACATGCTTTGGCTTGGACCATTTAGTTTCGGTCTTCTTCGCAAAAGGAGATCTGTCATCTTCTCAGGTCGAACTCATTGCTTTCGAAACGTTCGACATGTTGCAAGACCCCAGAGTATGCGGCCTCCAAGGCCGTGTGGTCACAAGCAAAACCCACAACACAGAACAGACAGTGAACACTCAAGTGAAACTCACACACGCGGACACTCAAAAACAAAACAAAAGACTTCCCATCAGATCGTGTAGTTGATTGGTGCTACGTCACGTTATACTGCATGTTTGTCCACTGTAGTATGATAGTATTTGAAACACGAACTTACAGCAGGTCAATATTGTATCAGCCAAGAAGCCTAACGCCCGGAAGTCCAGAAGCCAGAGCCCGGAAGCCCAGGAGCCAAAAGCCAAGAAGCCAAAGACCAAGAAGTCCAAAGATAAAGAATAATTCGAAGCAATGTTCGTAACCAACAATCAACAGACCTTAGGAAAGGTAGACTTCTCTAATTTGCTTCTGAGCCAGCCTGAATCACGCCTGCTGTCATTGCTCCACCATCCCCAACCTGCTTGCACACGGCACGCCACTGCGAATCATCACAGGCAGAGGCGACGCAGCCTTCGCACCAACTGGACTACCTGCCGTGAAGTTTCCCATGAGCGCCTGGCCTTCATCCCCTTCGCCAGGGAGCTGCGCAGCCGCACTACCTCATGCAACACGGCTCAGTTCACAGGGCGACGCGCTTTCGCAGGACATGCTCCGCCTTTATCCTGCGGCCAGCTGCGCCAAGGATGACTCCAGCCTGCGCAGAATAAATTGGGATGCCTGAAATCAGAATCACTCGCTCTCAGTCCGCACAAGCTGTCGTCAAGGATTGCTCATGCTGCATGCTTTGGCTTGGACCATTTAGTTTCGGTCTTCTTCGCAAAAGAGATCTGTCATCTTCTCAGGTCGAACTCATTGCTCTCGAAACGTTCGACATATTGCAAGACCCCAGAGTATGCGGCCTCCAAGGCCGTGTGGTCACAAGCAAAACCCACAACACAGAACAGACAGTGAACACTCAAGTGAAACTCACACACGCGGACACTCAAACACAAAACAAAAGACTTCCCATCAGATCGTGTAGTTGATTGGTGCTACGTCACGTTATACTGCATGTTTGTCCACTGTAGTACTATAGTATTTGAAACACGAACTTACAGCAGGTCAATATTGTATCAGCCAAGAAGCCTAACGCCCGGAAGTCCAGAAGCCAGAGCCCGGAAGCCCAGGAGCCAAAAGCCAAGAAGCCAAAGACCAAGAAGTCCAAAGATAAAGAATAATTCGAAGCAATGTTCGTAACCAACAATCAACAGACCTTAGGAAAGGTAGACTTCTCTAATTTGCTTCTGAGCCAGCCTGAATCACGCCTGCTGTCATTGCTCCACCATCCCCAACCTGCTTGCACACGGCACGCCACTGCGAATCATCACAGGCAGAGGCGACGCCTTCGCAAAAACTGCACTACCTGCCGCGCACTTTCTCATGAGTGCCTGGCCTTCATCCCCGTCACCATCGAGCTGCGTAGCACCACTACCTCATGCAACACGGCACGGTTGACAGGGCGACTCGCTTTCGCAGGACATGCTCCGCCTTTATCCTGCGGCCAGCTGCGCCAAGAATGACTCCAGCCTGTGCAGACGAAATGAAGAGGCATGCGCTTTGAAACCGTTCAGACGCAGTCTATCTACGCACAAGGCCTTCGTCTTGAAGGCCGCCTGTCGCCAAGGAGTGCTCCATATTGCTCGCTGAAGTGCTTTTCTATGCTACCTGCTCTCAATCGAGCCAGCCTGAATCATGTCTCGTGCGACAACTCCAGCCTGCTGCACAGGACGACGACACGGCCTCTGCACCAACCTGGCCTGAAGTTTCCGGTAAGTCTGATGCGGACCGGGCCTTCCTTCACCTCGTGCTCGGTGCCTCGCGCAGCGCCGCAGCACATCTCATATCGGCAGGCGACTGTTTGCAGAGGGCACCGGGCCTTTGGCATCACGAGGCCAACGACCATGATGTTGCTGCTTCCAGCCGTCATTCCAGCCTGCTGCACAGGCTATTGCGTGGGGCAAGGCTAGGCGCATCGAATCGTCATGAGGCGGCACGGCCTCCACGCCAACCCTGCCGATGATTTGGCATTGCTAGACTATGAGCTGGAACTTCCGGCTACAATTTGAGCCTGGCGGCATTCCGGCACCTTGAGATGCGAAGAGATCACGCATCGGCAGAGCTCGAACGTGCTATTGTCATTGGGAGAGAAAGAGAGAGAGAGAGAGAGAGAGAGAGAGACAGTATTTGTGTGTGTGGCCGTGTAAATAACAATACGCAAGTCCATCGCAAACCAAATCTGCGTCACGACAAGCCGAGCGCGGCAGAACTTCAAACAACTCACGAGAGCAGCCAGCCTTCGATCTTCGAAGGATACGGTGGAACGCCAAAGTAGTGCGACTTCCCACCTTCTCAGACAGAAGCAAGGTGCTGAGGTTGAGGTGCCGAAAGGATGGGCTGTGCAATGCAAGATTCAGCAGGTACCATGTGCTGAAGACTTGTCTTCCTGTTTGGATTTCTCAGCCCCTGTACCAAACACCCAACCGGCCCCGACGGGCTTTTCGTTCGTCGAATCTGTTCTCGAATCTTGCAGGTCCAGCATGGTCCAGCTGCCGGCAGGGGCTGGCCGCGTGCGTTTGCCAGGTTGCCACCGGTGTCCCAGCCATCACATAATGGCCCGTGGACTGACTGCCAAAATGCATGCAGACCAAGAGTCGTGATGCCTAGTGTCTTGCGTGGCTCGTGCTTCTGTTTCGCCGCTGCCACATGCTCTCACTGGTCATGTCTGCACACCGCGGCTGACTTCGCAAGAGTGTCTTTCCTGAAGCCGAGGATGATACTGAACCACAGGCTAGGTGAACAGCGCGGCACTTTTCATCGTTCCCCGCTGACCCTGCTGAAACAAAAGGGCGGCGTTGCCAGGGCATCGCGCGGAACATTGCCACGAGATGCCACCATGCTTGGCTGTTGGTGCTCCGGAGAGATGCAGGCAGTGGCCGGAAGTTACTGCCCTCATAATTTCGCACCCCAGCACACCATTGGCCGATCCTTCAAGGTGCAGTCATGTTCTGGCACGAGATTCGCCACGGCTGTCGTTCAAGTTCTTCAGCTCCACCTTTGTGGTGCAGTGCATGAATCCGGTGTCACAGAGATCCGCTGTGCTCGAGCCTTGCTCAAGGGCTCGACATCTTTAGCAAAGCCGACGGCGAAACAACGTCAATGTCGGCCAGGTTCGGCTGCCTCTTGACCACAGCACATGCATCGAAAGTGATTCGGAGGTGGCCCACGATGCGTTGCTGGGACATTTACAGCTCGGCATGCGTGGACTTCACCACGGCTTCTTCCTGATGTCAAGATGCGGTTTGCTGTGCAACCCCTGACGGAAATCTGTATATACAGAGAACTTGACGACACGGAATTGCTCAAGCAGGCATGCTGCGATGGTGGCATTCCAAGACGGCCTATTATGTCGTTTCCGGGTTCCTGACGTGCGCAAAGCTCGCGAGCGGTCGCGAGCAGCTGCTTACCACGGAAGGGTGGAAGCTAAGACTGCAGGTCCCGTCCTCGGATTTCATGAAATCCGATAAGATCAAGAACGCCGACATCCCGGACGACGTGGATGCCACATATATGAATTCATATATGTGGCATCCACGTCGTCCGGGATGTCCGCGTTCTGAATTTTCTCGTTGATGTCGTCCTCGTCCATGAGGATCTTCGGCGCGATGACCGCCTTCTTTGGGTACCGCGCAAGGGCGGAGCGCTGCAAAATGTACAGCTTCCACCCTTCCGTGGTCAGCAGCTGCTCGCGGCCGTTCGCGAGCTTTGCTCGGAAGACCTCGATGGGCTGCTCGTGCCCGCGCAACCCTGCCGATGATTTGGCACTGCTAGACTAGAGCTGGAACTTCGGGCTACAGTTTGAGCCTGGCGGCATTCCGGCACCTTGAGATGCGCAGAGATCACGCATCGGCAAAGCTCGAACGTATTATTGTCAGCATGCAATAGCATGCAAACTCGCGCATGCAGCGCACATTCAGCATGATATGTAGCATCTCAGCTCTGCGTAACAGCTTTCAGCAACTTGTTGCAGACCTTGAAACCCTATTGTACTCTCCTTACACAGTCTCTACGCTTCGCGGCTGAAACCCCCCGGGCCAAGGAACCCAACACATGTAAACACTACCTGTGTCTTAAAGGGAACTGGCGTGTGAGGACTGCTGGCCTGAAGCGATAGAAAGATGCTCCACGCCTGACCTAGGGCAAGCTGCTGCATTTCGCATCCGCAGAGTAACGACTTAGAATGCCAGCCAAGGCTCGTGCCCAGCTGCCGGAAGCCCTGCAAACCCACAGACACCACCCTACTGCACTGCTAACTGACAGCCCCAGCCTGCTGTACTCTTCCGCTCTCTAGTGACTCTAGTGCATTCAGTCACCAAGCCTAAGTCACTTCTGATGCCCGCGGCTGCCACGTTGCTCTAGCCCACGCTCGTGATAGCAAGCCATTCTTTGCGTGGTGTCGCTGCTGCTAAAACTACTCCGATCACGATTGCTGCAATCAGTAGACGAGGCTTGTTTCCAGTCGATACGGCGAGAAGTGATCACTATTGCTGCCGCTCTGCCCGTTGATGCTGCTACTGCCATTGCCAAAGCCCCTCAATGCGACTTCACCGCAACCTGAAGCTGCAAACTGAACGGGAATCGACATCGAAGCCATTGTCAACTGTCTCCTCGACGACGACGCCGACGACTACTGCCGCTGTCGCCGTTTAGCTCTTACAAATACTGTTGCTGTTGACAGTTCCACTTCTCTTGTATTTCTGTGCAATTTCAATTTCAACCGTGCCCCCCCCCCTCCAGCACTCCGACAAGGGCCCCGAGGGCCCAGAGAGATGCTGCAGATACCTCTAATGTGAAGCCCTAGAGGCCTGAAAGAACCTACAAGTATCAGAGCAGACACCACCGCCACCTCCAGGGCCCGGAGAAGCTCGGAGCCCGCAGGAGCTCGGCCTGCGCCAGGACCCGACCTGCCGAGCAGAAGGCAAGCTTTTGGCTTCAATCTGACAGAGTCGGGGGAGGTTTCCATCTTCGATGTTACTGAGGGGTCCGGGACAAATTTGAGTGCATTGCGCCGGGCTTTTGCGCACTTGAAAGCCGTCGGCGCTCACTTAGCTTTGGACTTGCTTGCCAGCACGTCCCTCCAGGAGAAAAGACTGCAGGTCCCGTCCTCGGACGTCATACACGTGGCGTCCACATCGTCCGGGATGTCCGCGTTCTGAATCTTCTCGTTGATGACATCCTCGTCCATGAGGATCTTTGGGGCGATGACCGCCTTCTTGGGGTACCGGGCCAGGGCGGACCTCTGCAAAATGTACAGCTTCCACCCCTCTGTAGTCAAGAGCTGCTCTCGGCCGTTCGCGAGCTTTGCTCGGAAGACCTCGATGGGCTGCTCGTGGCCGATGTACACCATCTTGCCGTCGTCCAGCACTTTGGCGGACTGCCAGACACGGCTGAGGGGCTGCTTGGCAGCCCTGCCGTCGGGCTGATGGTCCGGGATGCTCGTACATGCATAGCCCACGTCGAAGGGGTCGACGCGCCCAGTACCGCACATTTGGGAGTGGATGTCACTCTCTTTTGGGCACGCCGCCCAAGTCTCTCTCGGAGCCGGGGCCACGGTTGCAGTCTCGGAGGGCTCCGAGGGCTCTGGCCCGACTCGGCGCTGTGGGATCGTAGCAGACCGCAAAGCCCGGGCGAAGAGCCGACCTGCAACAATGCCCAATTGCGATCACAGTACACACTAGCCACGACGCAACGTCAACGCCGGCTACTGCACTGCGCTCCTGCGGCTTTGCTTTGCAGCTGCTGGTCCAAACCTTGCACAACACGCATGGCTCACAGCAACGCTGGGTACGACACCTGCGACACGGCGAATCACCAAAAGCCTCGCAAAGACTACTGGGCACCTCGCCTTCGTCTTGCTTCTGCGGCAGCTTCGTTTTGAAGCCTCGCGTAACGCGACTCACACACTAAGGAACCCTCTAGGACATGAAGGGCCTTCGTCCTCAGACCACTGGCGCCAACTTTCACTCCAGCCTGCGCAGGACAAAGTGGGATGCACCCTGAAATCACGCAGCCACTCTCAGTCCGCATAAGCGGCCTTCTTCTTGAACGCCGCCTGTCGTCCAAGATTCTTCATGCCACATGCTTTGGCTTGGACCATTTAGTTTCGGTCTTCTTCGCAAAAGGAGATCTGTCATCTTCTCAGGTCGAACTCATTGCTTTCGAAACGTTCGACATGTTGCAAGACCCCAGAGTATGCGGCCTCCAAGGCCGTGTGGTCACAAGCAAAACCCACAACACAGAACAGACAGTGAACACTCAAGTGAAACTCACACACGCGGAGACTCAAAAACAAAACAAAAGACTTCCCATCAGATCGTGTAGCTGATTGGTGCTACGTCACGTTATACTGCATCTTTGTCCACTGGAGAATGATGTTTGAAGCAGGAACTTACAGCATGTCTATATTCTACCAGCCAGGAAGCCAAAGGCCAGGAAGTCCAGAAGCCAGAGCCCGGAAGCCCAGGAGCCAAAAGCTAGGAAGCCAAAGACCAAGAAGTCCAAAGATAAAGAAGAACTCGAAGAATTGTTCGTAACCAACAATCAACAAACCTTAGGAAAGGTAGACTTCTCTCATTTGCTTCTGAGCCAGCCTGAGTCACGCCTGCTGTCATTGCTCCACCATCCCCAACCTGCTTGCACACGGCACGCCACTGCGAATCATCACAGGCAGAGGCGACGCAGCCTTCGCACCAACTGGACTACCTGCCGTGAAGTTTCCCATGAGCGCCTGGCCTTCATCCCCTTCGCCAGGGAGCTGCGCAGCCGCACTACCTCATGCAACACGGCTCAGTTCACAGGGCGACGCGCTTTCGCAGGACATGCTCCGCCTTTATCCTGCGGCCAGCTGCGCCAAGGATGACTCCAGCCTGCGCAGAATAAATTGGGATGCCTGAAATCAGAATCTCTCTCTCTCAGTCCGCACAAGCTGTCGTCAAGGATTGCTCATGCTGCATGCTTTGGCTTGGACCATTTAGTTTCGGTCTTCTTCGCAAAAGAGATCTGTCATCTTCTCAGGTCGAACTCATTGCTCTCGAAACGTTCGACATGTTGCAAGACCCCAGAGTATGCGGCCTCCAAGGCCGTGTGGTCACAAGCAAAACCCACAACACAGAACAGACAGTGAACACTCAAGTGAAACTCACACACGCGGACACTCAAACACAAAACAAAAGACTTCCCATCAGATCGTGTAGCTGATTGGTGCTACGTCACGTTATACTGCATCTTTGTCCACTGGAGAATGATGTTTGAAGCAGGAACTTACAGCATGTCTATTTTCTACCAGCCAGGAAGCCAAAGGCCAGGAAGTCCAGAAGCCAGAGCCCGGAAGCCCAGGAGCCAAAAGCTAGGAAGCCAAAGACCAAGAAGTCCAAAGATAAAGAAGAACTCGAAGAAATGTTCGTGACCAACAATCAACAAACCTTAGGAAAGGTAGACTTCTCTAATTTGCTTCTGAGCCAGCCTGAGTCACGCCTGCTGTCATTGCTCCACCATCCCCAACCTGCTTGCACACGGCACGCCACTGCGAATCATCACAGGCAGAGGCGACGCCTTCGCAAAAACTGCACTACCTGCCGCGCAGTTTCTCATGAGTGCCTGGCCTTCATCCCCGTCACCATCGAGCTGCGTAGCACCACTACCTCATGCAACACGGCTCGGTTGACAGGGCGACTCGCTTTCGCAGGACATGCTCCGCCTTTATCCTGCGGCCAGCTGCGCCAAGAATGACTCCAGCCTGTGCAGACGAAATGAAGAGGCATGCGCTTTGAAACCGTTCAGACGCAGTCTATCTACGCACAAGGCCTTCGTCTTGAAGGCCGCCTGTCGCCAAGGAGTGCTCCATATTGCTCGCTGAAGTGCTTTTCTATGCTACCTGCTCTCAATCGAGCCAGCCTGAATCATGTCTCGTGCGACAACTCCAGCCTGCTGCACAGGACGACGACACGGCCTCTGCACCAACCTGGCCTGAAGTTTCCGGTAAGTCTGATGCGGACCGGGCCTTCCTTCACCTCGTGCTCGGTGCCTCGCGCAGCGCCGCAGCACATCTCATATCGGCGGGCGACTGTTCGCAGAGGGCACCAGGCCTTTGGCATCACGAGGCCAACGACCATGATGTTGCTGCTTCCAGCCGTCATGCCAGCCTGCTGCACAGGCTATTGCGTGGGGCAAGGCTAGGCGCATCGAATCGTCATCAGGCGGCACGGCCTCCACGCCAACCCTGCCGATGATTTGGCATTGCTACACTATGAGCTGGAACTTCCGGCTACAATTTGAGCCTGGCGGCATTCCGGCACCTTGAGATGCGAAGAGATCACGCATCGGCAGAGCTCGAACGTGCTATTGTCAGTGGGAGAGAAAGAGAAAGAGAAAGAGAAAGAGAGAGAGACAGTATTTGTGTGTGTGGCCGTGTAAATAACAATACGCAAGTCAACTTCAAACAACTCACGAGAGCAGCCAGCCTTCGATCTTCGAAGGATACGGTGGAGCGCCAAAGTAGTGCGACTTCCCACCTTCTCAGACAGAAGCAAGGTGCTGAGGTTGAGGTGCCGAAAGGATGGGCTGTGCAATGCAAGATTCAGCAGGTACCATGTGCTGAAGACTTGTCTTCCTGTTTGGATTTCTCAGCCCCTGTACCAAACACCCAACCGGCCCCGACGGGCTTTTCGTTCGTCGAATCTGTTCTCGAATCTTGCAGGTCCAGCATGGTCCAGCTGCCGGCAGGGGCTGGCCGCGTGCGTTTGCCAGGTTGCCACCGGTGTCCCAGCCATCACACAATGGCCCGTGGACTGACTGCCAAAATGCATGCAGACCAAGAGTCGTGATGCCCAGTGTCTTGCGTGGCTCGTGCTTCTGTTTCGCCGCTGCCACACGCTCTCACTGGTCATGTCTGCACACCGCGGCTGACTTCGCAAGAGTGTCTTTCCTGAAGCCGAGGATGATACTGAACCACAGGCTAGGTGAACAGCGCGGCACTTTTCATCGTTCCCCGCTGACCCTGCTGAAACAAAAGGGCGGCGTTGCCAGGGCATCGCGCGGAACATTGCCACGAGATGCCACCATGCTTGGCTGTTGGTGCTCCGGAGAGATGCAGGCAGTGGCCGGAAGTTACTGCCCTCATGATTTCGCACCCCAGCACACCATTGGCCGATCCTTCAAGGTGCAGTCATGTTCTGGCACGAGATTCGCCACGGCTGTCGTTCAAGTTCTTCAGCTCCACCTTTGTGGTGCAGTGCATGAATCCGGTGTCACAAAGATCCGCTGTGCTCGAGCCTTGCTCCAGGGCTCGACATCTTTAGCAAAGCCGACGGCGAAACAACGTCAATGTCGGCCAGGTTCGGCTGCCTCTTGACCACAGCACATGTATCGAATGTGATTCGGAGGTGGCCCACGATGCGTTGCTGGGACATTTACAGCTCGGCATGCGTGGACTTCACCATAGCTTCTTCCTGATGTCAAGATGCGGTTTGCTGTGCAACCCCTGACGGAAATCTGTATATCCAGAGAACTTGACGACACGGAATTGCTCAAGCAGGCATGCTGCGATGGTGGCATTCCAAGACGGCCTATTATGCCCTTCCGTGGTCAGCAGCTGCTCGCGGCCGTTCGCGAGCTTTGCTCGGAAGACCTCGATGGGCTGCTCGTGTCCGCGCCAACCCTGCCGATGATTTGGCACTGCTAGACTAGAGCTGGAACTTCGGGCTACAGTTTGAGCCTGGCGGCATTCCGGCACCTTGAGATGCGCAGAGATCACGCATCGGCAAAGCTCGAACGTATTATTGTCAGCATGCAATAGCATGCAAACTCGCGCATGCAGCGCACATTCAGCATGATATGTAGCATCTCAGCTCTGCGTAACAGCTTTCAGCAACTTGTTGCAGACCTTGAAACCCTATTGTACTCTCCTTACACAGTCTCTAC
This sequence comes from Symbiodinium sp. CCMP2592, assembly GCA_905221615.1. NCBI lineage: Eukaryota > Dinophyceae > Suessiales > Symbiodiniaceae > Symbiodinium > Symbiodinium sp. CCMP2592. The sequence goes on along the minus strand of CAJNDT010002680.1, from coordinate 699,904 downwards.
GCTTCGCGGCTGAAACCCCCCGGGCCAAGGAACCCAACACATGTAAACACTACCTGTGTCTTAAAGGGAACTGGCGTGTGAGGACTGCTGGCCTGAAGCGATAGAAAGATGCTCCACGCCTGACCTAGGGCAAGCTGCTGCATTTCGCATCCGCAGAGTAACGACTTAGAATGCCAGCCAAGGCTCGTGCCCAGCTGCCGGAAGCCCTGCAAACCCACAGACACCACCCTACTGCACTGCTAACTGACAGCCCCAGCCTGCTGTACTCTTCCGCTCTCTAGTGACTCTAGTGCATTCAGTCACCAAGCCTAAGTCACTTCTGATGCCCGCGGCTGCCACGTTGCTCTAGCCCACGCTCGTGATAGCAAGCCATTCTTTGCGTGGTGTCGCTGCTGCTAAAACTACTCCGATCACGATTGCTGCAATCAGTAGACGAGGCTTGTTTCCAGTCGATACGGCGAGAAGTGATCACTATTGCTGCCGCTCTGCCCGTTGATGCTGCTACTGCCATTAATTGCCAAAGCCCCTCAATGCGACTTCACCGCAACCTGAAGCTGCAAACTGAACGGGAATCGACATCGAAGCCATTGTCAACTGTCTCCTCGACGACGACGCCGACGACTACTGCCGCTGTCGCCGTTTAGCTCTTACAAATACTGTTGCTGTTGACAGTTCCACTTCTCTTGTATTTCTGTGCAATTTCAATTTCAACCGTGCCCCCCCCCCTCCAGCACTCCGACAAGGGCCCCGAGGGCCCAGAGAGATGCTGCAGATACCTCTAATGTGAAGCCCTAGAGGCCTGAAAGAACCTACAAGTATCAGAGCAGACACCACCGCCACCTCCAGGGCCCGGAGAAGCTCGGAGCCCGCAGGAGCTCGGCCTGCGCCAGGACCCGACCTGCCGAGCAGAAGGCAAGCTTTTGGCTTCAATCTGACAGAGTCGGGGGAGGTTTCCATCTTCGATGTTACTGAGGGGTCCGGGACAAATTTGAGTGCATTGCGCCGGGCTTTTGCGCACTTGAAAGCCGTCGGCGCTCACTTAGCTTTGGACTTGCTTGCCAGCACGTCCCTCCAGGAGAAAAGACTGCAGGTCCCGTCCTCGGACGTCATACACGTGGCGTCCACATCGTCCGGGATGTCCGCGTTCTGAACCTTCTCGTTGATGACATCCTCGTCCATGAGGATCTTCGGCGCGATGACCGCCTTCTTGGGGTACCGGGCCAGGGCGGACCGCTGCAAAATGTACAGCTTCCACCCCTCTGTAGTCAAGAGCTGCTCTCGGCCGTTCGCGAGCTTTGCTCGGAAGACCTCGATGGGCTGCTCGTGGCCGATGTACACCATCTTGCCGTCGTCCAGCACTTTGGCGGACTGCCAGACACGGCTCAGGGGCTGCTTGGCAGCCCTGCCGTCGGGCTGATGGTCCGGGATGCTCGTACATGCATAGCCCACGTCGAAGGGGTCGACGCGCCCAGTACCGCACATTTGGGAGTGGATGTCACTCTCTTTTGGGCACGCCGCCCAAGTCTCTCTCGGCGCCGGGGCGACGGTTGCAGTCTCGGAGGGCTCCGAGGGCTCTGGCTCCGCTCGGCGCTGCGGGATCGTAGCAGACCGCAAAGCCCGGGCGAAGAGCCGACCTGCAACAATGCCCAATTGCGATCACAGTACACACTAGCCACGACGCAACGTCAATGCCGGCTACTGCACTGCGCTCCTGCGGCTTTGCGTTGCAGCTGCTGGTCCAAACCTTGCACAACACGCATGGCTCACAGCAACGCTGGGTACGACACCTGCGACACGGCGAATCACCAAAAGCCTCGCAGCCCCGACACGCTAACTACATGCCGTGGATGTTCCTAAGACTACTGGGCACCTCGCCTTCGTCTTGCTTCTGCGGCAGCTTCGTTTTGAAGCCTCGCGTAACGCGACTCACACACTAAGGAACCCTCTAGGACATGAAGGGCCTTCGTCCTCAGACCACTGGCGCCAACTTTCACTCCAGCCTGCGCAGGACAAAGTGGGATGCACCCTGAAATCACGCAGCCACTCTCAGTCCGCATAAGCGGCCTTCTTCTTGAACGCCGCCTGTCGTCCAAGATTCTTCATGCCACATGCTTTGGCTTGGACCATTTAGTTTCGGTCTTCTTCGCAAAAGGAGATCTGTCATCTTCTCAGGTCGAACTCATTGCTTTCGAAACGTTCGACATGTTGCAGCCTCCAAGGCCGTGTGGTCACAAGCAAAACCCACAACACAGAACAGACAGTGAACACTCAAGTGAAACTCACACACGCGGACACTCAAAAACAAAACAAAAGACTTCCCATCAGATCGTGTAGCTGATTGGTGCTACGTCACGTTATACTGCATCTTTGTCCACTGGAGAATGATGTTTGAAGCAGGAACTTACAGCATGTCTATATTCTACCAGCCAGGAAGCCAAAGGCCAGGAAGTCCAGAAGCCAGAGCCCGGAAGCCCAGGAGCCAAAAGCTAGGAAGCCAAAGACCAAGAAGTCCAAAGATAAAGAAGAACTCGAAGAAATGTTCGTGACCAACAATCAACAAACCTTAGGAAAGGTAGACTTCTCTAATTTGCTTCTGAGCCAGCCTGAGTCACGCCTGCTGTCATTGCTCCACCATCCCCAACCTGCTTGCACACGGCACGCCACTGCGAATCATCACAGGCAGAGGCGACGCAGCCTTCGCACCAACTGGACTACCTGCCGTGAAGTTTCCCATGAGCGCCTGGCCTTCATCCCCTTCGCCAGGGAGCTGCGCAGCCGCACTACCTTATGCAACACGGCTCAGTTCACAGGGCGACGCGCTTTCGCAGGACATGCTCCGCCTTTATCCTGCGGCCAGCTGCGCCAAGGATGACTCCAGCCTGCGCAGAATAAATTGGGATGCCTGAAATCAGAATCACTCGCTCTCAGTCCGCACAAGCTGTCGTCAAGGATTGCTCATGCTGCATGCTTTGGCTTGGACCATTTAGTTTCGGTCTTCTTCGCAAAAGAGATCTGTCATCTTCTCAGGTCGAACTCATTGCTCTCGAAACGTTCGACATATTGCAAGACCCCAGAGTATGCGGCCTCCAAGGCCGTGTGGTCACAAGCAAAACCCACAACACAGAACAGACAGTGAACACTCAAGTGAAACTCACACACGCGGACACTCAAACACAAAACAAAAGACTTCCCATCAGATCGTGTAGTTGATTGGTGCTACGTCACGTTATACTGCATCTTTGTCCACTGGAGAATGATGTTTGAAGCAGGAACTTACAGCATGTCTATATTCTACCAGCCAGGAAGCCAAAGGCCAGGAAGTCCAGAAGCCAGAGCCCGGAAGCCCAGGAGCCAAAAGCTAGGAAGCCAAAGACCAAGAAGTCCAAAGATAAAGAAGAACTCGAAGAAATGTTCGTGACCAACAATCAACAAACCTTAGGAAAGGTAGACTTCTCTAATTTGCTTCTGAGCCAGCCTGAGTCACGCCTGCTGTCATTGCTCCACCATCCCCAACCTGCTTGCACACGGCACGCCACTGCGAATCATCACAGGCAGAGGCGACGCCTTCGCAAAAACTGCACTACCTGCCGCGCAGTTTCTCATGAGCGCCTGGCCTTCATCCCCGTCACCATCGAGCTGCGTAGCACCACTACCTCATGCAACACGGCTCGGTTGACAGGGCGACTCGCTTTCGCAGGACATGCTCCGCCTTTATCCTGCGGCCAGCTGCGCCAAGAATGACTCCAGCCTGTGCAGACGAAATGAAGAGGCATGCGCTTTGAAACCGTTCAGACGCAGTCTATCTACGCACAAGGCCTTCGTCTTGAAGGCCGCCTGTCGCCAAGGAGTGCTCCATATTGCTCGCTGAAGTGCTTTTCTATGCTACCTGCTCTCAATCGAGCCAGCCTGAATCATGTCTCGTGCGACAACTCCAGCCTGCTGCACAGGACGACGACACGGCCTCTGCACCAACCTGGCCTGAAGTTTCCGGTAAGTCTGATGCGGACCGGGCCTTCCTTCACCTCGTGCTCGGTGCCTCGCGCAGCGCCGCAGCACATCTCATATCGGCGGGCGACTGTTTGCAGAGGGCACCGGGCCTTTGGCATCACGAGGCCAACGACCATGATGTTGCTGCTTCCAGCCGTCATTCCAGCCTGCTGCACAGGCTATTGCGTGGGGCAAGGCTAGGCGCATCGAATCGTCATCAGGCGGCACGGCCTCCACGCCAACCCTGCCGATGATTTGGCATTGCTACACTATGAGCTGGAACTTCCGGCTACAATTTGAGCCTGGCGGCATTCCGGCACCTTGAGATGCGAAGAGATCACGCATCGGCAGAGCTCGAACGTGCTATTGTCAGTGGGAGAGAAAGAGAAAGAGAAAGAGAGAGAGAGGGAGAGACAGTATTTGTGTGTGTGGCCGTGTAAATAACAATACGCAAGTCAACTTCAAACAACTCACGAGAGCAGCCAGCCTTCGATCTTCGAAGGATACGGTGGAGCGCCAAAGTAGTGCGACTTCCCACCTTCTCAGACAGAAGCAAGGTGCTGAGGTTGAGGTGCCGAAAGGATGGGCTGTGCAATGCAAGATTCAGCAGGTACCATGTGCTGAAGACTTGTCTTCCTGTTTGGATTTCCCAGCCCCTGTACCAAACACCCAACCGGCCCCGACGGGCTTTTCGTTCGTCGAATCTGTTCTCGAATCTTGCAGGTCCAGCATGGTCCAGCTGCCGGCAGGGGCTGGCCGCGTGCGTTTGCCAGGTTGCCACCGGTGTCCCAGCCATCACACAATGGCCCGTGGACTGACTGCCAAAATGCATGCAGACCAAGAGTCGTGATGCCCAGTGTCTTGCGTGGCTCGTGCTTCTGTTTCGCCGCTGCCACACGCTCTCACTGGTCATGTCTGCACACCGCGGCTGACTTCGCAAGAGTGTCTTTCCTGAAGCCGAGGATGATACTGAACCACAGGCTAGGTGAACAGCGCGGCACTTTTCATCGTTCCCCGCTGACCCTGCTGAAACAAAAGGGCGGCGTTGCCAGGGCATCGCGCGGAACATTGCCACGAGATGCCACCATGCTTGGCTGTTGGTGCTCCGGAGAGATGCAGGCAGTGGCCGGAAGTTACTGCCCTCATGATTTCGCACCCCAGCACACCATTGGCCGATCCTTCAAGGTGCAGTCATGTTCTGGCACGAGATTCGCCACGGCTGTCGTTCAAGTTCTTCAGCTCCACCTTTGTGGTGCAGTGCATGAATCCGGTGTCACAGAGATCCGCTGTGCTCGAGCCTTGCTCCAGGGCTCGACATCTTTAGCAAAGCCGACGGCGAAACAACGTCAATGTCGGCCAGGTTCGGCTGCCTCTTGACCACAGCACATGTATCGAATGTGATTCGGAGGTGGCCCACGATGCGTTGCTGGGACATTTACAGCTCGGCATGCGTGGACTTCACCACAGCTTCTTCCTGATGTCAAGATGCGGCTTGCTGTGCAACCCCTGACGGAAATCTGTATATCCAGAGAACTTGACGACACGGAATTGCTCAAGCAGGCATGCTGCGATGGTGGCATTCCAAGACGGCCTATTATGTCGTTTCCGGGTTCCTGAGGTGCGCAAAGCTCGCGAGCGGTCGCGAGCAGCTGCTTACCACGGAAGGGTGGAAGCTATACATACAGCTTCCACCCTTCCGTGGTCAGCAGCTGCTCGCGGCCGTTCGCGACCTTTGCTCGGAAGACCTCGATGGGCTGCTCGTGTCCGCGCCAACCCTGCCGATGATTTGGCACTGCTAGACTAGAGCTGGAACTTCGGGCTACAGTTTGAGCCTGGCGGCATTCCGGCACCTTGAGATGCGCAGAGATCACGCATCGGCAAAGCTCGAACGTATTATTGTCAGCATGCAATAGCATGCAAACTCGCGCATGCAGCGCACATTCAGCATGATATGTAGCATCTCAGCTCTGCGTAACAGCTTTCAGCAACTTGTTGCAGACCTTGAAACCCTATTGTACTCTCCTTACACAGTCTCTACGCTTCGCGGCTGAAACCCCCCGGGCCAAGGAACCCAACACATGTAAACACTACCTGTGTCTTAAAGGGAACTGGCGTGTGAGGACTGCTGGCCTGAAGCGATAGAAAGATGCTCCACGCCTGACCTAGGGCAAGCTGCTGCATTTCGCATCCGCAGAGTAACGACTTAGAATGCCAGCCAAGGCTCGTGCCCAGCTGCCGGAAGCCCTGCAAACCCACAGACACCACCCTACTGCACTGCTAACTGACAGCCCCAGCCTGCTGTACTCTTCCGCTCTCTAGTGACTCTAGTGCATTCAGTCACCAAGCCTAAGTCACTTCTGATGCCCGCGGCTGCCACGTTGCTCTAGCCCACGCTCGTGATAGCAAGCCATTCTTTGCGTGGTGTCGCTGCTGCTAAAACTACTCCGATCACGATTGCTGCAATCAGTAGACGAGGCTTGTTTCCAGTCGATACGGCGAGAAGTGATCACTATTGCTGCCGCTCTGCCCGTTGATGCTGCTACTGCCATTGCCAAAGCCCCTCAATGCGACTTCACCGCAACCTGAAGCTGCAAACTGAACGGGAATCGACATCGAAGCCATTGTCAACTGTCTCCTCGACGACGACGCCGACGACTACTGCCGCTGTCGCCGTTTAGCTCTTACAAATACTGTTGCTGTTGACAGTTCCACTTCTCTTGTATTTCTGTGCAATTTCAATTTCAACCGTGCCCCCCCCCCCTCCAGCACTCCGACAAGGGCCCCGAGGGCCCAGAGAGATGCTGCAGATACCTCTAATGTGAAGCCCTAGAGGCCTGAAAGAACCTACAAGTATCAGAGCAGACACCACCGCCACCTCCAGGGCCCGGAGAAGCTCGGAGCCCGCAGGAGCTCGGCCTGCGCCAGGACCCGACCTGCCGGGCAGAAGGCAAGCTTTTGGCTTCAATCTGACAGAGTCGGGGGAGGTTTCCATCTTCGATGTTACTGAGGGGTCCGGGACAAATTTGAGTGCATTGCGCCGGGCTTTTGCGCACTTGAAAGCCGTCGGCGCTCACTTAGCTTTGGACTTGCTTGCCAGCACGTCCCTCCAGGAGAAAAGACTGCAGGTCCCGTCCTCGGACGTCATACACGTGGCGTCCACATCGTCCGGGATGTCCGCGTTCTGAATTTTATCGTTGATGACATCCTCGTCCATGAGGATCTTCGGCGCGATCACCGCCTTCTTGGGGTACCGCGCAAGGGCGGACCGCTGCAAAATGTACAGCTTCCACCCCTCAGTTGTCAGTAGCTGCTCTCGGCCGTTCGCGAGCTTTGCTCGGAAGACCTCGATGGGCTGCTCGTGGCCGATGTACACCATCTTGCCATCGTCCAGCACTTTGGCGGACTGCCAGACACGGCTCAGGGGCTGCTTGGCAGCCCTGCCGTCGGGCTGATGGTCCGGGATGCTCGTACATGCATAGCCCACGTCGAAGGGGTCGACGCGCCCAGTACCGCACATTTGGGAGTGGATGTCACACTCTTTTGGGCACGCCGCCCAAGTCTCTCTCGGCGCCGGGGCGACGGTTGCAGTCTCGGAGGGCTCCGAGGGCTCTGGCTCCGCTCGGCGCTGCGGGATCGTAGCAGACCGCAAAGCCCGGGCGAAGAGCCGACCTGCAACAATGCCCAATTGCGATCACAGTACACACTAGCCACGACGCAACGTCAATGCCGGCTACTGCACTGCGCTCCTGCGGCTTTGCGTTGCAGCTGCTGGTCCAAACCTCGCACGTCATGCACGGCTCACAGCTACGCTGGGTACGACACCTACGACATGGCGAATCACCACAGGCGACGCAGCCTCCACACCAACACTTAATTTACCTACCGTGGATTTTCCTGGTGTGGGCACCTGGCCTGCACCATCATTTTGGGGCAGCTTCGTTTTGAAGCCTCGAGCAAAACACGGCTCAAGTCGCTGAGCGACTCTTTAGGAAAGTGGGTGCGGGGCCTTCAACACCTTCGTCCGGAGACCACTGACGCCAGGTTTGATTCCAGCCTGCGCAGAATAAACAGGGATGCAGCCGCCATCAGCCACCCGGTGGAGTCACTCAGCCACTCTCAGTCTGCGCACGCGGCCTTGTTCTTGAGCGCTGCCCGTTGCCAAGGATTGTTGCTTTGGCTATGGCAATTTAGCTTCCGTCCTCGTCACCAAAAGGACCTTTTGACTTCTCAGGTCGAACTTACTAGCCTTAATTATGCTTGATTTCGAAACGTTCGACATACTGCAAATCCTGGAATCCTATATTATGCGGTGTTATTGTGGTTATGAAGTTTAAGCCAGCAATAATTGCAATGAACATGTGGAACAGAATATAATACGAAAGGCCGAGAAGCCAAAGCCCGTAAACCGAGGAGCCAGAAGCTAAGAAGCCAAAGACCAACGGGTCCAAAGATAAAGAAGAATTCGAAGCAATATCTAATATCCGAAACCAGCAATCAACAAACCCTAGGAAAGGTAGACTTCTCTAATTTGCTTCTGAGCCAGCCTGAGTCACGCCAGCTGTCATTGCTCCACCAACTCCAACCTGCTTGCACACGGCACGCCACTGCGAATCATCACAGGCAGAGGCGACGCAGCCTTCGCACCAACTGGACTACCTGCCGTGAAGTTTCTCATGAGCGCCTGGCCTCCATCCCCTTCGCCTTGGAGCTGCGTCGCACCACTACCTCGTGCAACACGGCTCAGTTGACAGGGCGACTCGCTTTCGCAGGACATGCTCCGCCTTTGTCCTGAGGCCAGCTGCGCCAAGAATGATTCCAGCCTGCACAGAATAAATTGGGATGCACCCTGAAATCACTCAGCCACTCTCAGTCCGCATAAGCGGCCTTCTTATTGAACGCCGCCTGTCGTCCAAGATTCTTCATGCCACATGCTTTGGCTTGGACCATTTAGTTTCGGTCTTCTTCGCAAAGGAGATCTGTCATCTTCTCAGGTCGAACTCACTGCTTTCGAAACGTTCGACATATTGCAAGACCCTAGAGTATGTGGCCTCTAAGCCCGTGTGGTCACAAGCCAAAGAGTCAACATCCAAAAAAACACAACACAAAACAGACAGTGAACACGCAAGTGAAACTCACAGACGTGAACACTCAAAAACAAAAAGAAAAGACCTGCCACCAGATCGTGCTGTGCATCTCGGCCCACTGTAGTATGATATGGAACACGAACTTACAGCATGTCTGTATAATATCAGCCAAGAAGCCAAAGGCCGGGAAGTTCAGAAGCCAGAGCCCAGGAGCCAAAAGCTAGGAAGCCAAAGACCAAGAAGCCCAAAGATAAAAAAGAATTCGAAGCAATGATCGTAACCAACAATCAACAAACCCTAGGAAAGGTAAACGTCTCTAATTTGCTTCTCAGCCAGCCTGGGTCACGCCTGCTGTCATTCTACCTGCCGTGAAGTTTCTCATGAGCGCCTGGCCTCCATCCCCTTCGCCTTGGAGCTGCGTCGCACCACTACCTCGTGCAACACGGCTCATTTGACAGGGCGACTCGCTTTCGCAGGACATGCTCCGCCTTTGTCCCAAGCCCAGCTTCGCCAAGAATGATTCCAGCCTGCGAAGAAGAAATCAGGAGGCATGCGCTCTGAAACCGCTCGGCCGCAGTCAATCTACGCACACGGCCTTCGTCTTGAAGGCTGCCTGTCGCCAAGGATTGCTCCATGTGAAGTGCTTTTCCATGCTTTGCTTCGTGCGCGGATCATTCAAGCAGCTCTCCATCCATCGAGCCAGCCTGAATCACTTCTCGTGCGACAACTCCAACCTGCACATGCAGGGCATTCAGAGGCAACAGAGCATCAACTACCTGCCGTGAAGTTTCTGGTACTTCTGATGAGGACCGGGCCTTCCTCGTCTTGGTGCTTGACCTCGTGCTGGGTGCCTCGCACAGCGCCGCAGCACATCTCATATCGGCAGGCGACTTTTTGCACAGGACACGGGGCCTTTGGCATCACGAGACCAACGACCATGATGTTGCTGCTTCCAGCCGTCATTCCAGCCTGCTGCACAGGCTACTGTGTGGGGCAAGGCTAGGCGCATCGAATCACCATCAGGCGGCACGGCCTCCACGCCAACCCTGCCGATGATTTGGCATTGCTAGACTAGAGCTGGAACTTGCGGCTACAATTTGAGCCTGGCGGCATTCCGGCACCTTGAGATGCGAAGAGATCATGCATCGGCAGAGCTTGAACGCATTGTCAGTGGAGAGAGAGAGAGAGAGAGAGAGAGAGAGAGAGAGAGAGAGAGAGAGAGAGAGAGAGAGAGACGAGACGAGACGAGAGACGAGAGACGAGAGACAGTATTCCACATGTGTGTGTGGCCGTGTAAATGACAATACGCAAGTCTTCGCAATCCAAATCTGCGTCATGACAAGCCGAGCGCGGCAGAACTTCAAACAACTCACGAGAGCAGCCGGCCTTCGATCTTCGAAGGATACGGTGGAACGCCACAGTAGCCGCCGAGACTTCCCACCTTCTCAGACAGAACAAAGGTGCAGAGGTTGAGGTGCCCCAATTGAGGATGGGCTGCGCAATGTACGCTTCAGCAGGTACCATGTGCTGCAGACTTGCCTTCCTGTTTGGATTTCTCAGCGCCTGTACCAAACACCCAACCGGCCCCGACGGGCTTTTCGTTCGTCGAATCTGTTCTCGAATCTTGCAGGTCCAGCATGGTCCAGCTGCCGGCAGGGGCTGGCCGCGTGCGTTTGCCAGGTTGCCACCGGTGTCCCAGCCATCACAGAATGGCCCGTGGACTGACTGCACGCCGCTGCCACATGCTCTCACTGGTCATGTCTGCACACCGCGGCTGACTTCGCAAGAGTGTCTTTCCTGAAGCCGAGGATGATCTGGGCTCAGGCTCGCAAGCCTAGTACTGAACCGCAGGCTAGGTGAACACCGTGGCACTTTTCATCGTTCCCCGCTGACCCTGCTGAAACAAAAGGGCGGCGTTGCCAGGGCATCGCGCGGAACATTGCCACGAGATGCCACCATGCTTGGCTGTTGGTGCTCTCCGGAGATGCAGGCAGTGGCCGGAAGTTACTGCCCTCATGATTTCGCACCCCAGCACACCATTGGCCGATCCTTCAAGCTGCAGTCATGTTCTGGCACGAGATTCGCCACGGCTGTCGTTCAAGTTCTTCAGCTCCACCTTTGTGGTGCAGTGCATGAATCCCGTGTCACAGAGATCCGCTGTGCTCGAGCCTGTCTCCAGGGCTCGACATCTTTAGCAAAGCCGATGGCGAAACAACGTCAATGTCGGCCAGATTCGGCTGCCTCTTGACCACAGCACATGTATGGAAAGTGATTCGGAGGTGGCCCACGATGCGTTGCTGGGACATTTACAGCTCGGCATGCTTGGACTTCACCACGGCTTCTTCCTGATGTCAAGATGCGGTCTGCTGTGCAACCCCTGACGGAAATCTGTATATCCAGAGAACTTGAGGACACGGAATTGCTCAAGCAGGCATGCTGCGATGGTGGCATTCCAAGACGGCCTATTATGTCGTTTCCTGGTTTCTGAGGCGCCGCCTCCATGTCTGATTGGGTTGAAACATCCGGCAATCTAGCTTTGCTGCACATTTAGATCGTGATGTCGCAAGGCCCATCCCACGAGGCAACAGGAACACGTGGAAACGGCTCATGATTATTTGTCTCGCAGTCCGTTCCTGCGCGTTCCGCAACCCGTGCCCTGGGAACCCGGCTGGGAGAGTGCGCCATCAAATCTGTCAGCCGAGTGTCTGTGAAGTAGTACCGCCACATTGATCCAGCCCGTCGCAGGCGTGCTCGCGCATGGTGCAGGAAGGTCTGAGTGCAGCTTTTGGGTCGAATTTGCCAACACCATTTGCTTTGACTCCGTGATGCTCGCCACTACTGCGCATTTCTGCTTTTCACTTGCGTACTGGCTTGCTACGCTAACGGCTCATGTCAAGTTTGAGGGAAGCTGTTGGGCCGCCGTTCGACCCGCCTCCAGCTTTTGGATGGTGTCCTTCTCATCCTTAGCATAGGCAGCAGATTGCAGTAGAGAGGTTGCCAGGACATCTCGTTGTCTTTGTGGCTCCAAGCTGCTCGTCGCAGTGTGACCGCCATCCGCAGATTTGGCAGCAACGAGTTGTCTGACAAAAGCTGCTCCTTCAGGGCATGCGCAGTATCAATACTCTAATACAGCTCCGCGCCCCCCCATGCTTCGACCACGCCGGTGCCCTTGCTCTTTACAGGTAGGCCAAACCCCGAAGCCGACGCAACCGAAGTCACAGCCCATCCTTTGCAACTGTCAGTTCGAATCAACAGCTGCAGGACGATCGGCCGGCGCTGGCCAATCAGTGAACTAGAAAGTCCAAAGCCAGGCGCCAACAAAAACACCCGAGTTCTACATTCTTCACACCTCCCAGGAATGTGTCCTCCTCCTCCAAAGATCCGCCAGCGAGACGCTGCCTGTCAGACGGACGTGTTCAACTGGGGATTATGCGGCTTCACAGGTTATGACCTGGACATTGACAGGATGTGGACGTGGACACGTGACGATACGAGTAGGCAGTCTGTGCGCTAGTATAGTCATGCCAGTCCCGTCCCGTGTCGTGTTGGGGAGGCCTGGCCATTGCCAGGGCGCCTTCGACAAGGTCCAAAGCCTGCTCCAGCTTCCAACTCGACTCGCAGCCACGGCTTATCGAGGTTTCCACACATTTCCCCACTGCACGCATCCACACCACACCAATCTAGGCGACGGGCATTGCATCGGGGTTTTCAAACGCTAGTCATACGATTGATTGAAAGACTCCCATCGCCCATCGGCTGGTTGCAGTAAGCCTTGTGCTCGGCGCTGGCGGTGTGGAGGAAACATGCAATGTCCAACTTCCACTCCTGACCCAAACGCATCAACATCAAACCTATCAGCTGGCAGGCGGCATCATTGTATTCAGTGGAAAGGACTTTTCTCCGTCTTTCCTGGGGCTGTCAATGTGGCCTCAACCAGATGCAACTACGGGAAACATGAAATCTCCAAGGACAGTGCCCAGTTTGATCCCTTCATGCCAGAAAGGCACGGCAGGCTCAGGGCAGTGGTCTTGTCACAGAATCAGGCTTCCAGAAGCCGTCAACTCGCAGCCAACATTCGGTGGGGCTGCTATGGGACGCTCAAAGCATGGACCGTCAAAGGGTGACGCGTTTGCAGCCTTCAAATCGCTCGCGGGACCACCCTCGTCACCAAGTGCATGCAAAGAGCCGCATGTGCAGCCAGCTAGAACGGGCCCGCATCCTTTCAAGCGCCAGGCAGGGCTGGGAAGTATGCACAACAGATGCAGCTATACGATGTTAGCATACTGGAAGAAACCTTCGGCACCCCAGACCTGGCCCCGTATGTTTCGATTACATCACTTCACAGCAGACCGCAGATTCTGCAGCCGCCTTCTCGCGAAAGCCAACGAGTTTGGCCGCCAAGTCCTTAAGCTGAGTTCCCTGACTGGTGCTACTTATCCATTCGTCTGGAATCGCGACTTCCGTACCGATGGATCCATAGCATGCACCTGCAAGTGTAGCTCGGCTGGCAGTGCAACCTCCAGTTTGGATGCTGACCTCCACGGCCTGTTTGTAGTCAGGTTCCAGTGCGCAGTGCAAGGGCAAAACCATTGATTGAGGCAAAGATCAGGCAAGACCAGCGAAGGGGAATCCAGCAGATTCAGGCTTCAGCTTCATGCCTACCTCTGAGTGCGGCATGCCGGAAAATTCGCCCACCACTCGGGCAAGGTTTGCTGCCACTTCGTCATCAAGGTTGGTCTTGAAGGCGCGGTCTGGATTTGCGAGATCTGCCTGGGCTGCTGAGATTGCCTCACTGACAGTCGGAGTTCCAAGAACCAACTTCTCGAGGACGCGTGCAAATCCACAGGCGAACGCCGAAGCTTTGTCGGTGTTCTGCGTGACTCGGACGGCGGTGTCCACACAAGGCAGCAGGGCCGGCTCACCGGCCAAGAGCGCGACAAGAGGGGCAACCTTGCAACAGCCATCCACCTGGCCAAAACATGGAAAAGTAGTTTCAGCTTTTCAAGCTACTTAAAACGCTTATAAAGTTGGGGGGAGTTGGGAGAATCCGTATACGTCCAAGTTGGGGCCGGTCCTCTCAGAGGATGCGCTTCCGGGGACCGTTTGGGATGGCTCGGGGCTCGTGCTTATGTCTTGCCGCTCTTGCCCGAGTGCCTGTTCATCGCTGGAACCGCAATCTGGGGATTTCTTCTTTTCGACGACGTAGTTCTTGAGGAAGCCTTTGACTGAGCCGTGGCGCCACGGCCCGGGCAGCGGCATGCTCCACTTCCTTTCAGCCTCGATCACATTGCCATCTGCATCTGTTGGGTTCTTTTTGAGCTCTGGCCAGTTCTCTGGATCCACAGCCTCCACCTCGTAGGCGCTACCTTTGCCAAACTTGCCTTCCAGGCGAGAGCAGTAGTCTTCCACGTCCAACTTCCCCTCGCAAGCAACCAGGGACTCAAGGAGCGCCATGGTCTGATCTCCGTAGCAACTGAAGCCACCAGGTGGGGGTGTGTAGAAGACATTGCCTGGGGGATCGCAGAAGGCCGGACCGCGCTTTGCCGCTTTGAGGTGCTCTGCGAGCTTGGTGGGGTCATAACACCAATGGCATGGGACGGCGGCTGCATCGGCAACCAAGCACCCGACCACGGCCCCCCTGGCCCTTGAGGCCAGGCTAGCTGTAGCCATGGGAAGATGTCTCCGAAGGGATTTTGCAGGTCCTCTGTACCTTGCTCGCAGTCTTGAACCGTCGAGCAAGCAAAGCTTGGCCCTATGCATCTTAAACTCCAAGCAATCCGGACTAGAGCTGCAGCCATTCCCAACACATACCGGGTCCTTCCAGGACGCCTGCGGCGATGTGGTCAGGGTTTCGTCTCAAACGTGGATTTGTATTGCATGCCTATTCGTGCTTGGGTCGTCGGAGCGACATCTGATACTTGCACGAATAAAGGGGGCAGCAGGCATGAAGAAGGAAGGCACGCACTCGCGCACTCTCTCATGGAACCTTGCTTGTAGCCCCCAAGAAAGAGCGCCAAACCGTGCAACACGTTCCTTGCGGGCTCAACTCTCCCGGTGTGGCTGACCTGGTTCAAGTCGAGGCCGCAGCGCTTGAGAGATGCAGGACCTGCAAAGATGGTACTTGATATGTTATGTCTCATGGGTTCGGATGCTGCTGCTAATCCTCATCAGAGGAGGATGACTTGCCCCACGGGGCATTGCGAGAATTATGAGCAGGCTGCTGTGGCGCCGTTGAGACTGGAAGGAGATTGGTAAACGAAGACATTTGGCAAACAAGTTGGCCACCGCAAAACGTGCCCGACAGCTACTCAACCGAGATCTCCCCAAATTTCATAAACCCGGCACGGAACCCGAGACCCCTCCGCTGAACCTCTAAACCTCTGAACCCTAAACCCTCGACACTGGATCCCTAAACCGCTTGCGCTTAAACTCCTGGAGACTGGAGCCTTGCTCACTGGACCAAAGGCGCGCAAAGGCCAAGGCGTCGGAGAGGCCAGGGCCAGGAACTGTGCGACAGGGCTGGGCCCGTCACTTTCTATTTAATGTTACTATCGGGTGGTCGCGAAATCAAAGCACTGTACTGATGGTGGTGGAAACAATGAGCAAGATGGTGATGATGAAACACGACGGGTGGTAGTGGTGGCAGTGGTGGTAGTGCTGGTAGTGGTGGTGGTCGCAGTAGCAGTAGGAGTAGAAGTACAAGTAGAAAGTAGAAGTAGTAGTAGCAGCAGCAGCAGGAGTAGGCAGTCGCAGTCGCAGTCGCCGTGGTAGCAGTAGTAGTAGCACCAGCAGGAGTAGGAGGAGTGGCAGTAGCAGCAGTAGTGGTAGCTAGCAGTAGGAGCAGCAGTAGTAGCAGTAGTTTCAGCAGTAGTAGATGTAGTAGCAGCAGCAGCTGGAGTGGGAGTGGGAGTAGGAGCAGGAGTAGGAGGAGTTGTAGTAGTAGTAGTAGTAGTAGCCGCAGCAGCAGTAGTAGTAGTAGCAGTAGTAGTAGAAATAGTGGTAGGAGTAGTAGTAGTTGTAGTAGCAGCAGCAGGAGTAGTAGTGGTAGCAGTAGTAGTGGTAGTCGTAGTAGCGGTGGTAGTACTAGTACTAGTACTAGTACTAGTACTAGTACTAGTACTAGTACTAGTACTCGTACTCGTACTCGTACTCGTACTGGTACTGGTACGGGTACGGGTACGGGTACGGGCACGGGCACGGGTACGGGCACGGGCACGGGCGGTGGTGGCGGTGGTGGTGGTGGTGGTGGTGGTGGTGGTGGCGGTGTGGTAGTAGTAGCAGCAGCAGTGGTAGCAGTGGTAGTAGTAGTGATATTAACATATATTAACCGTATTCGTTAGAGCATAGTGCCAGTGGTCTACAGTGCTGCAAAACTCATCTAAAAAAACAGCACCCCTGGTTTCTCGTTTTTTTTAAACACTTGCTCAGTTTACTTCCATCTGGGTATGGGGTTGAATAACTAAGGCCCACACTACTCAAACGTAGGCCTTGCGTGTCTCGAATATGCCGAACTCGGCCGCATTGACTGAACTTCGGGATGATATAAATCTCACAACTCAAAAACCACGGTGACCATTAGAGCAGCCCAACACGCAGCAAACAACAATCTGCGTGTGCCTGCACATGCTTCCACGTTAAAGGACACCGCATTTCCGGCGACTTTGCGCAGTAGCTTCTTCCAGCCTGTGGCGGTTGAGAACACAAACCCCAAACAGTCACGCGAGATGAAAGCCTCGCTCCGCCACATGCTGTGTTTCCAGGCCAATCCCTTAATAATGCGAAGAGGAGCGGGACTTCTCGCCGCGGGGCAACCAGTCCACTGCCAGCTCCAATCGAACCTTCCTGGGATCAACACGGTTCGTTACAGTCCCGGGACCAGGCCATGTGGGTCCAGCTGTTGACCGAGGAGTTTTCTGTATCCGGCCGGGATCGGCGGGGCCTACACTGCAACACATGGCTTCTATCAAACCTCAGCAAACAACCCTTGATGAGTCAAGCTTCGTTAGACAAGTCCATCTATGCATCCAAGGAGTGACAAAGCCATACCGCAGCAACGCGTAGTAGTTTGGATGGAAGCCTCAACGCAGCAAGCCGCGAAGGCAGAAAAAACAGAGACCCGGAGACGATTCGTTCTGTTCAGAAAATGCGGCAACAGCCAATAAATGCCCAAGCCACCGTATGCCACAGTGACTTCCTGCCTGCACAAGGAAAGCCAGCAACAGAACGCAAGTCTACTAGCTAATCGCCGAACCCAAACGGTGTGCTGGCGTCTTTGGCGGGAGGGATTTGCAGGGCGGGGGCCTTGAGAATGCAATAGTGCCATGCATACACTGTAAGCATAACGACCATATCTCCCAACTGCTGCAAATTCTGGTCCAGCCATGTCGAGTTTCCCCCCTCCTGGCGAGGAATGCACGCTGCGAGAACAGGTGGGCAGTGAAGCCATCAGCCTGGTGCTTCACCTCGGCGGAAATCGGGGTTGCGGCGTAACTCAACATACTGGCCACGGCCACCAACCCGAAGAGGGTTGCGAAGCTGTCATTGAGGGTTTTCAGCTGCGCCTCGACGCGGGCAGCTGCTGCTTCGCGGAGATGCTCTTCAAACTCCTGCGAGGATAGCCCGACAGCCGCCCATCACTCAATAACCACAACTTTAGCTGGATGAAACACTGTGGCAAACTGGGGCCAACAACCGTGATCCCGCTTCCATAGCAAAATGACGCAACACTCAACTTTTTTGCCTACTATGCTCACGTAGCCGCCCGAGCATCCAGAGCGTCAAAGCATGCTGGAATTGAGAGCCACGGAAGGAAAGACCAATCAGGAATGGCTGAGGAAGTAGCTTTCTTTCGAGAGTACTGGGAGCAACTTTGTCACCGAGACGTAGCACAAAACACCAAATGGCACGAGGATGCATGAATCGCCGCAGGCAAGTTAAAGCAGAGTTGCACACTCAACAACTTCAAGACGAGCACCTCCGAATTGAGAGTGGCGTTGGGCTCCAAAATTTCGTGGTTGGCCATATCGATGAAAGGATACAGCCTTCAGCCAGACAAGGGCGATCTTCGGGGGGACATAATTCAATAAGCACAGCCGCTGGGTTCGCTTGACGTCATGTCCACCCTGTCTCCACCCGAACTGGGTGCCCAGCAACAACCAGTCTAACGCAAATCAACGCATCCCGTCCTTCCCAAAGACTTATCTGAAGGCCTTCAGACCAACGCATCTGCTATCGCTCACAGATGCTTACACATGACAAAAGGCATCCGAACTCCTTTCCACGAAGATGTGCGGCTGCATGCTGCCGTGCAACACAGCATCCTCGCCAGCCTCTGGCGGCAGTGTGAACGACCGCGCTGCCACGAAGGAGTAGGCAGCCTGCGGCGGTAGAAACGGAGGCCTACATGGGAGGTTCCAGGCGTGCCCGTCCCGACTGCTGAAAGGCTACAGCAAGCCTTCCTGACAACCGCAACGAGCTGTTCCCGAAGTTGTGGTCCTGATACTCCGCCAGTGGATGGCTGGCAGCAAGGTTCGGGGCAGCTGCTGATAGAACATCGTACCTTCGGCCAGAAAAAACAATAAGTCAGGTTTCTAGGCACGCGACCACAGGACTTCAAAACAAGTTCTGGAGGTTCATCGGAGCTGCAACAGATTCTGAATTCGTGCTGCTGCGCTGCTCTATGCGCATGGCCCTTCGCATCCTCGGCAGCTCGTGCTCAGCCATTGTGCCTGGAATCCAGGAGCCCCGATGAAACGGCAGATGTCCGAATTTCATGTTCATGCGGCATTATTACGAGTACAACGAATCGGCCTGCCAGCTGTGCAACAAACTAGCTAAGGGTGATTCTCTGGCTTCGGATGCCTACTGTAGTTGGGTCCACCCGTACGAGAGTTCAGCCTGAAAGTGCCCTTACTTTAAAGACCCCCGATACTTCATTACAGATTTTTCATGAGCGCATCACGTCTTCAAGAGCACAGCTTCAGGGAATAACAAGGGGAAAAACCGACCAGTTGTGCTGCTATGCTTGGGTGAGGCTACATTGAGAAGCTCGAAGCATCCGGGCCTTGCAGCTCTGCTTGGTCTTCGGCTGGCCAGAAAAGTGGCAGCCTCTGACGTGTCCACAGTCGGTGCACGCATGAGTTGCGAGCTTCGACGCGACCGACCAGTCCGGTCAGTGATGTATCACGATGTCAAGCACCGCTGTGGCAAGTCTGCGCATTAACCGCCTGCAGAAAGATGCTGGTCCTACCACTGCTGAGTAGCCACCGGACCAACGACTGGCCTCGGCAGCATCGTCTGCGCAGATTTTCGCAAATCCTAAGTGGTGTCTTTCGCGTCTACAGACTTTGCGGTTCTCACCGCACAAGAACTTTTGGAATGATGACTTCTCTGGCTTTCGCTTTCCGGCGCGAGCGGCGATGATGATTCTGATGATGATGACGATGCGGATTTCTCTGGAAGCTGCTCAACACACCTGCCACCCAAATTGTCCCAAAGACAGGTGTGACGGGGAAAGTTGCCTCAAAACCACCACGTCTAGGAAGGCTAAGCGGTTAAGCTCAGACTCTCGGAGGTAAGGTGCAAACCGCTTTGACGGAGAGCGGTGCTGAAGCTGCTCAAGGATGAATGCCTCGAGGGAGTGGCAGCCAAGCCCCGTACATCCACCCGGCTAGAAGGATTGCAGTATTCAAATCGCAGGATGCCGCGCCGTGTCCACGACTGCTCAGGGCAAGCTACAACCGCAGCAAGCCCAAACTGACATGACGTTCCAGCAACATGTGTGGGATCTTTTGCAAGGCTGAGGCTGACGTCGCCCAGGTACCGAGAGCAAGAACTTGTTGGACACCATGTCCTTCCAAGGAACGACAAGACATCAGTCAGAGCCTTCAGGTTGTTTTTCGCACTTGGGAACTCGTGGGACAAGACCCGCAACTCTGGTTCACCATGCGGTCGCGGCGACTGTGCGACCTATGAGTTCATTTTACGAAGGCCGGTTGAACCACAAAGGGTGGAGAGACAGAGGGACCAAATTTGTGAGCAAATGGCAGAGACTTTGCTTAATCAAGATACTTATTCTGCAAAGAAGTGCCGTCATGTTGGGTAATTCCAATAACCCGGGAAAACAACATGATAGGCAACTTACGGAACTCCGGTCCCTGTCGAGTTCCCTTCCTGGCCTGGGCTGTTGCGTTGGCCTGGAGGTAGGAGACGAGTCTTTGCATCTCCACCGTTTCGTCTTTGACATGGCCTGTGACTCCCAAGATCACAAGCAATGCTCACTGCACTTTACCACCAGAAGCCCTTAAACCTGAGCCCGTTGACTCGTCGTGTCTGCTTGACTCGTCACTGTTTGTGCTGCTGCCAAGGCACGCTCATACAGCACACACTGGGATGGCACAGAGATCAGCCGCCGGTTTGGCACCTGACATGCATCTTCTTAAGCGTCATTGGCCATGTCTTGTATCCAGCGCCCTTCGCTAGCGAATTCGCTTCTGCTACCTCTGCTGACCAATAACAAGACCTCATGCCCCCTTCCGCCCAAATACTTCCCAGATTTCAAGAAGCCCGACCCGAATTGAAGTCGCGGCCCCAGGCGCCAGCTTCGTTGCGGCGAGGAGACCGCGGCCACGGCCCGGGACGTCGGCCACGGCAAGGCCGCCGACAGAGCCACCCCGATCCTGGACAACACGAAGCTCAAAGCACTGCAACCTTTCACGCACAGCCAACCTTGCCAGCCAAACGTAGAGGTGTTTACTGTGCCGAGTTAGCAAAATTGAAACCACTCACTGCGAGACAAGTCGTGCCAGCAAATATCATGTGGAGGCGCCTGCGACTTTCCAACCGTAAGTTGGAACTGAAAGTGACAGCTTCACTGCTCTCCTCCTTGCCTCCAACCATTGGGCAAGGTCACCGATGGTGTCTCTGCCAGCGGCCTCTCCAACTCGCACCGCGTTGAATACTGCAGCCTTAATTTCCAGGGTCTCACTTTTCAGGTTTCTGGCGCTGAAAGGCCGCGACTGATGAGACATGACAGCTGAGAAGCGAAGAGCATCCACATCGAAGAAGGGCTCCAAGAGAGCACCGTGCCACGAAGCCGCACCATGCTGCGGGAAGCTTCTGCATCCGACTGGCGCAATAGGCAAAGCCATCTCTAGAAAAAACATCAACCGGTGTGACGAAGATGCAGCAAGCGAGAAGTGTGGGGAATGAGAATTCTCAGCTCGGGAGGAAATCTGAGAAAAGCTGCTGTCAAGATCCACTCTCTAAAGCTTCTTAATATTGACCAAGAGAGTCATGAGCCGTTTGATCTTTGCAAAATGGCGGTCGGCCCCTAGCAAGCCGGCTCTTGCAATCACTCGCACCTCACGGCTCCACAGGCCCGGTTTTTTTCAGCTGCAGGCATCGCAGAGGGACCGTAAATCCCACTCCGCAGGAGCCAATCTGCAACCTTGGCGCTTTACCCGACGTACTCTTGTGACTACTGTGCTTGAACAGCCTTTGCGGTGCATACAGTCGATACGCAGTGCATCTCTGTAGCATCGGGATGAAGGAGGCGATCAAGGCCTTGACCTTGTTTGCTGGTGCTTTATAGCCGATGGCAGTGGGCCTGCCAACCCAAAAGCAACTCATTACACACTGAACGGAAGATCCTCTATGCAAACGAAGCAAACGGCTTCCGACGTCTGCTGGTGGCTCGTCGCGAGACTGTGGGCATCCACCCTCAGCATCAGCCGAGTTACGATCCCCTTTCCGAAGGAGGTCTCGGACAAGGGTCGAACTCACGTCCGACACCTTCAACAAGCTTGGTTGGTTCGGCACAACCAGTGCAGGGCTCGGCACTCCGTCACGACGACCGGCCTCCGATCCCCCAGGGACCAGGATGAAGAAACCTCTCAGAAGCTCTCATCTCAGCTCATGGCGAACTCTCAGCGTCATGACTATATCGTCTTGCTTCTGGCACGCGCATTGGGATGGAAGCTCGGAGCTCTGGTGCCAAGCATCCCTAGGCCAGCATTGAGGCGGGCCACCTTGATCCAGGGCCACGCCGTCACGACGAGCTCCATGCTCGACCTTCACCGGAGCACAAAGAACAAGATGATAATAAGATCGTTGCTTTCATCCCAGGCTACAGCGTAGTACTGCACCCCTTCGCTCTCTCCATCCGTCCACCCATCCATTTGTATAGTTACTAACATGTATGCAAACAGAAACAGTGGAGCCGAGCAAGTCAGTGACTGTCTTAGTCTTGCCATCCTCGTCTCCTCCGCTCGCCTTCTCCGTGAAGCCCGGGCGGCCGATGGTGATGTACCGCTTTTCGGGGCTCGCCATCTGCCACCTCGAAACGGCAGAAGAACTTGGACTTGGAGGGTTGGTGAGTCGATGAAACTGGACTCTCTGATGACACTGAACTCCACGAGATGCTACTAGTATAGTCTAGATCTCCATGTCAACCATCGAGCCACTTCTGGTACTTGACGACATCGTCGGCGCCGTTTAAGAGAAACCTGCTCCAAGTCAGCCCAAGGTGATGCAAGACACGCTGCAGCAGCAGCATCGGAAGAGGCTCCAGACTTGACAATGCTACTAGGCCCGCTTCCTGACCTTGCACGAACAACCTAACAAAGCGAATCCCGTCCCTGACTGTGTTTGCGGCGGCCTCACAAACTGCAGGTGGGGCCAAACGGCTTGGAGGCGTCCAATGACCTGTCAGTGGCTAGTGCAATGTGCAACACATCTGCCCTGTAGCCGCGGATCCATGCATGAACTACTCATGCCACTACGGCGACACGGATCGGTTAACGACCCGGGCCCGAGCCTCTCTTCTAGACGCTCGAAGTTCACAGGTACTCTCTTCTCCGAGCGGCATGAGCCTCTCTGCCGGGATTGAAATCCATCCAGGGCACGTCGGCGGATGCCTGACTGAAGCAATCCAAGTGGAAAAGCGATCCAAGTGGAAAGGTCTACAACATGGAACTTCTGTTGACCTCGTAATCTGGGGTCTGCTATAATCTTGTATGATCTGCAGCGGGCGCTTGGAAAGTCTGAAAGCAGCTGCCATCCTGCAGCAAAGTTGCAAGCCTGACGAGATCTGCACGATCCGCGTAGGAAACGGACTTCTCGTTTTGGCGCAACATCTTTTCGCCCACGTGCCTGTCGCTGTTCCTTGCGAGCGGCAAACTCAGCATCATGCATCTCGCTGCGCAGTGCCAGCACCACGCATAAGGGGAAAAGTAGTGCACGTGCAGTGTTCTCAGGTAATTAAATCTCCTGCGTTGCCATTGCTTCTATGCATTTCTATGCCGGACGGAAACAACTTCGAATCAAGCTGGGAGTAGTCATTGATCATCAGAAAGCGGGCTTTTATACACATACTGACAGGGTCTGCGAAGTCTGCTTAGGACACCGTGTCGCAAGCCTCAAGCAT
This sequence comes from Symbiodinium sp. CCMP2592, assembly GCA_905221615.1. Classification (NCBI taxonomy): domain Eukaryota; class Dinophyceae; order Suessiales; family Symbiodiniaceae; genus Symbiodinium; species Symbiodinium sp. CCMP2592. Next base: position 676,408 of record CAJNDT010002680.1, on the reverse strand, counting down.
CACTGTGCGATGGTTGTCGCTGGTACAGGCTTGTCTTGCATCAGTGACACAACTGATGCAGCTGCCCACGCAAACTCACACTGTGTCCCAACATGCCGCCAAGCACAAGCCAGTTTCGACCCTCACGCCTGGATCCAGGAGCCGTGCACAAGAATTAATGCTCTGAGGAAACTGCAACAGTAAAGTTCGTAAGACCAGATGTGCCGGCAAACGCAAGATGAGATTTGCGTCAGAAGAACACAAAGGGATGTTGTGCTCTTGTGCACACCCGGTCACCCATCCCACGATCGCAAGCAGCTCCAAAAACGAATGGCGAAGAGCGAACACATCTTTAGAAAGAAGAATCTCGGTGGCACTCCAGGAAATCTCTGCGAAGAACATAGATGCTGCCGTGAATCAGTGACAGCAATGCCAGTACCTCGCTGAACTTCTCCAGCTTCGGCTGCTCTGGATAGCCCTGACATGCCCACATGGCTCTGGTGCTTTGTACAGGATCCTGCCTTCAGGTACAGCGGTGGACAGGAACTTGGAGATCCTGGTGTGCGTCACGAAGTGTTTGGCAGGAGTTCGTGGCGGCGAACGACTTTAAGCAGGCCTGCAAACGAGTTCACACTGATGTCGCCTGAGACGTGCTTCGGGTAGCCACTGGACTCATGTGGGGCAAGTGTCGCGGGTGACCCACCTCCCCAGGCGGCGCCTCCACACACAGAAGGGAACTCCGGGCAGTGTCGAACCTCGCGAAATTGCAACACCCACGCTGTGACAGAACTCGTTTCTTCTTGTTTCAAGGGTCATCACGCTCAAACTGGTCTGACTTCTATGGCTCTTGTTCGATCGCTGGCAGACTTTCACCGTTCAAGGGGTTGTCAACACTTTCCGAGATGCTGAATTGACAGGACAGTCCACAAGGGAACATTGCGGTACCGCCACTGCTGTACCTGATCTGCAGCCAAGGCGACGCATTGCAGTGGGCGGTCGTGATGGGACAGCAGGAGCCAGTCATGGTAACAACGGCAACCATGGCATCTTCCTGCGAAGCCACACATCTTAAAGTTCTTCAGTGAAAGCATGTACGGCAAGAAGTCGTGGATCACCTGGCAAGCGTGTCCAGTACGTTCATGTTCACAGCACTTCATGCCTCCACAGGACATGTCGCCCGGACATTTGACATGGACCCTAACAGCTGATGAAAAACTGCGCACAACACAGCAAAGAAGCATGAGGAAGCCCAAGAACTCAGTGACCCATTGGGAGAGTAGCCCTTCGTCCGGGCTTTCTGTCCTATTAGCACCCCTTCCATGGCGTCCTGCAGCTTGTCCAGTATCGGCGCAAACTTTGTGACATATCCAGGAAGAGCTGCTTCCATGGGCTGTCAGCCGGCACGTCAACACATCTTTCTGGATGTTTGGCGCTGACGGGCACAATCGCTTTAATGACTCAAAGCAGGCAGTCTGGCTGGACGTGATGCTCCGAAATGCTCGGCGGCAATGGAAGTCTAGATCAGCGAAACTCACCCAAGCCTCGAAAGACAAACTCTTAATTGATCTACGCTCAGGGGCCTCTTATTCATGCAATGCTGAATCTCGAGCAAGAAGCTTGGCCAGCGATTCTCGCATCAACGCTCCGGACCACGACGTACGAGCAAGTCAGGGTCGGTACATGTATTGGACCTTGGACTGAATCTCGAGGTTTCTCTATAAAACTTAGCACATCTATGGGTGCGCCAGGACTGACCGCAGGAAGCATGCAGCGCCGGCCTCCCGCGGCAAACGCAGGACCTCGACGCCTTTGAGGTCTGCCTCATGAGAAACTTGTCAAGGAAGACCTCTTAGGCAGGTCGCTCAATTGAATTAGAGCTTGGGGGACGAAGCAACAATACGGCTGCAGCTCCCTTGCATCGCCTCATGGGCAACGACAGAACACAAGAATAAGAACCCACATTTGCATGATGAAAACCGCATCCCGTCCCGGATTGCCATACTGTCATATCAAGTCATGCGGTGGGCAGGTCGATGAGCTGAAGTAGTGCGAAGCAACACAACGGCTGCAGCTGTATCCACGTGGGCAACGGAGTGACGACCGCGCTCTTTGCGGACACGTCTTTGGCGGGAAAGAAACCATTGCACGAAAAAGACGGTGCAAATTACACCACACTTGCCGGTTCGTTGCGGTTTAGCAGCAATTGGCCTGTCGTTGCCGCGGAAACGTTGTTGCCTGTTGCTGCCGTTGTTGCCGACAGCAAGCATATCGAACTGGCAAGTACGGGTGCAGCCGGCCTTCACTGTCGCTACGATGGGATTTCCAATTGCGAGCGTCAGATAAGCCTGGGTGCCTGTAATGAGCTGGAGCCCTGGACCCCGAACTTTCCTTCGAGCATCAAGCCCGGCCTTCCCTACAGTCTTTATGCATGATGAACTCCAAGAATCCTAACAACCCTCGAACCTTCCGAACATTTCCGAACGACCGAAGATGACCGATAGCATTATGATGTCTGAAAAGGTGCCTGTTCTACATTTTACATATCTCACTGTTCAGAGCCCAAAGCTTTCCCGGCCTCAGCTCCCTGAGGGAAGCGGCGGCCATCCCGAAACGGGTTCCGGACGAGAAGACGAGGCTCTTGGCTCATATGGCTTGCTGTCCCTGAATGATACTTGTGCAAGAGAGGAGAGCAAGCCACGTCCTCTAAACCAACATCCTTCAGTCACTGTTCCGCAGCAGACCGAAACACAAATCAAACTCCTCAAATGAGAGCTCTCCCTGCCGTCCCTAATTGCGAATTGCGCATCCAACGCTGAGGCTCCCAGGGCAAACGCATGTTGAGTCTGGGAGCTGCCGCATGGCCAAATAAAATGACTGCCACCTCATGCCTGCCATCTCGCATGTGGACCAAGGAAGGACTCTTTTGCGAGGCGCGTTACCACGATGCAAACTGACTGCGAGACCTCCGGAGCCATCAAAGCAAAAACACATATCCGAAAGGGCATGCCATGGTCGCATGCTACGCAAGGTGAAACAGTTGTGCAAGCGCCATAATGGATGCTGCGCATCGTGTGAAGCAGAAGTCCTGCTGCTATGATACCATGCCTCGCTGCGACCTCTGCAACCAGCCGGAGCTCCCACCTGCAACAACTGCTCCAGCGACTCCGCTCCTGTGACCATCGTGTAGGGATGAAATCTTCGCCAAGCGTTTCGCAGATTGTTCCTTGACCTGTCCCACAACTCAGAAACCTTGCAGTCGTCTGACTTCATGCACGTGACGCCCATGTTGTGCAGGCTCACGGCGTGCTTGCATTGGGGCCTCGTCCATCAAGATCTTAATTGGGCGTAAGTATGCAGTGTTTGGGTGCCTTACCAGGGTGGACTTCGACAGAATCCACGACATCTCCGAAGCACTCGGTCGTCAAAAGTTGTACTCTCCCTTTTGGCAGTTTCGCTATCAGGACTTCGAGAGGCTGCATGTGGCAGTCGGCCACGGTGGGGAACTACGTAGATAAGGTAGTGCGGCCTGCTATACCACCAGGTATACAGGGGACGGCACCTCGGTCTCCGCACCAACCCTGCCGCTGCTGTAAAACTGCTGGGCCCCATTTCGAAACTGGGCGTAGATCTTGGGCACGGCGCTTCTCTGCCACTCGGCAGCGCAGGGAAAATGCTGGGAAGACCTCAGGGTCGAGCCCTTCGAAAGGGGCCATGCCTGCCAGCTCCCGTTCAGGTTGCGGGTTTCGATCATACCCTCTTCCATGAGGATCTTCGGCGCTTCTTCAATGCTGTGGATCGTGCGGAAGTCGGCCCGCATGTGGCACCCCAAGAAGCTCTTCGGGTGCCGGGCGAGCGCAGACCTCCGCAATCCGTGGTCAGCTGCTCGCAGTCGCGGCAGTTCGTGAGCTTTTGCTCGAAAGACCTCGATGTCCGAGTGAGATCTGGGCGGCGTGCCCAAAGGAGAGTGACATCCACTCCTATGTGCAGTACCGGGCGCGTCGACCCCTTCGACGTGGGCTACGCTTGTGTGAGCATCCCGGACCATCAGCCCGACGGCAGGGCTGCAAAGCAGCCCCTGAGCCGTGTCTGGCAGTCCGCCAAAGTAGCACTTTGGCTGACTGCCACGCACGGCTCAGGGGCTGCTTGGCAGCCCTGCAGTCGGGCTGGTGATCGGGGATGCTCATACAGGCGTAGCCCACCTCATCCCACCTCAAAGTCGGTGTCTGCGAATGGATGTCGCTGTCTTTGGGGCACGCCGCCCAAGTCTCACTTGGAGCCGGGGCCACGGTTGCAGTCTCGGAGGGCTCTGGCTCCGCTCGGTGCTGTGGGATCGTATTCGTAGCCGTAGCCGACCGCAAAGCCTGTGCAAAAAGCCGGCCTGCAACAACACAATTGCGATGGCCGTCCAAGTATCACTCGGCCGCGGGTGCTTCCTTGCACAGCTCTGGGGCTGCTCTGCGTCCTGGCGGTCTCTACTCCCGCCTGCAATGCTCGCGTGAAGAACCGCCAGGACCCACAAAGCCACGCACATTTGCGATGCCAGTACACGCCACGGTCCAACATGTTGGCTGCACTGCGCTTCTCAAATCTTGGACTTCCTCCAAACCTGCGCAACATGCACTGCTGTCCAGGAAAGATGCATTGTCGGCCAAGCAATCTTCAGCAGGCTTGAGACCACGTCGAAGCCTGCACGGAGACAAGCACATGGGTTCGGAGGATATGCCTCGCAGACGGGCCAGAAGAACTGCTGCAGGCAGCGAGAGTAGACAGCTTCCTGCTGCCACTGCACACGATGTCCAGACATGTCCAGACCCAGTCTCGCATTCTTTGTTCATCTCTTTTCGCGCCGCGAGTCCACAGGCGCGGGCCGGCAGGGCTTTGCCCGGAACCGGTGCAAACTATGGAGGTTGGGTCTGAGTTGCTGGGAACAGCGAGGACTGCCTAAGCAGCCTTGTAGAGTCCCTTTGTTAGAGGATGGGCTGGTTGTGGAGCTGAGTGAGACCCTGTGATCTGGAACGCCATCCACCTGTCGCCTTAAAGCCTTAGCTTCTATGCTTTGGCCGGCTGTGGCTATGGCGACCCTTCACGGCATTCCGTCTCGCAGGAACCAATTTCTTGCTGTGGCTTGTGCACAAATCCGGCAGCTTCTGTAAGGCGGTGTGATCGATACGGTTTACAATCAACCTACATGTTACCAGGTTTGGCAGTCCAATGCCACCAAGCGAGGTAAGACTTGATGGCCTGTAGTTGAATTAATTCAACGTGAGTGGGACATAACTTGCCGATAGGTGAGGCACGAAGGCCAGGAGTTGCTCCAGTTCTCGAAAGTCTTCACAGGACTTCAGACGTTCCGCGTCAACTCGTGCCGGTGATCCAACTGCTTTTGCTCCCGAAGCTGCAATGCTGGCTCTACACTGACGTCACTTTCTGATTCGCACCACCTCAGTCGCGAGGGAAATCCCGAGGGCTTCAACGGAGCGGGCGTACTACCAACTTGCCCTGAGGATCACACCGTCGAGCGCCGCCAGGCCTTATTTATGGTCTCCAGTGACCACACCAGCTCACACAGACCTCTACGCTGCCCCAACCGAGACCCGAATGTCAATTTGCTCCGGCAGAGCAGCATTCGCTCATGCGAGCCTCATGAAGCAAAAGGCCTCCAGGCATCGAATCGGCTGAGTTCGGGGCCGGTATCTTCCGCATCGGTTGACATGCCTGGTCCAGAGATGCCCAGAGGAATGGGAGTGCAGCACACAAGCAGAACACCGTGAGCAAACAAGTTACCAACCCTTTTGTTGCCGACTCCCTCCGATGCTCTTCCCGAACTGATCAATTGAGGGCAGCGGGACTGCGGCCGGGTAGTGCCCCTTCCCTTGCACACGCTCCTATGCTGGCATCGGAGATATTCTTCCCCTGGTACAGCATCAGGACGTGCAGCTGATACCTGTAGCGTCTGTCGAAAGTTCCCACATTCCCGCACACACACACACACACACACACACACACATACAGACACAGAGAGAGAGAGAGAGACAGACAGACAGACAGACAGACAGACAGACAGACAGACAGACAGACACCCACACACGCACGCACGAAAAAAACATGGCGTTGCTATGCGTTGCTCAGCTCGTGACGAGTTCGTCATCTTGCGCAGTTCCGCATTCTCGCGAAGCAGGTCGTAACCTGAAGCCATCAGCCACTGGCGTCTGTGCCGCAAGTGCAACTGCAGTCGGTGCTGCACATTCCTGAACACATCTCGAACTCACGACAGGGAATTGCCGTAGATTTTGGACCTATTGAGACTAAGGACCGGGTAAGTAGTTTGCGTCCTCGTTTGCCACTCTCAAAGTAAGCAAGTATCAGGGTGGACCGTTCCCGAAATGAGGACACCAACACGCAAAGATTTCTTCGGGAAGGCTCTCGTCGCCATGGACCAGGCTGAGATTACTTCAGCCGATACACGTGCAATTTTTCCACACAGCCGTCGCAGCTGGTCCAGTCCAACTTCGGTCAGAGCTCATTGAGTGAGGCTGCCAAGCTGGGGTAGCTGGGCTGATGCTATGATAAAATTTAGGGCCTCCAATGTTCAATCTGGTTTGGAGTAGACTTTCGGGTTTATGCTTCTCCTGCTGCCGCACCGCAGCTTGACAAAGCCCGAGATCTTGAAGAAACCTCGGCCGTTCTGACCCGAGACGAGCTTGGGCAAGTTGAGATCTCGGGATTGAATGCCTAGCACAAGTCTAGCGGCTGGCGGTCTGGTGCTTGTAGCAAGTCTGAGACTCCTGCCGCCTGCCTCACGCTTCGCGACCAAGCCCTCCTCGCCGAGTCCTAGTCTCGGCGCGCAGTCCGATCCTGACGTTCGTTGTCACGATCATGTCGCCCGCCATCTCTGCGGTCCTCACGCAGGTCGTCCTGGTCGTTGGCACGGCGATCGTCACGATCATCTCTGCGATCGCCATACCTTCGATCATCACGTCGATCGTCTCTGGAACGGCTACTAGTTCGTCTTCGGGAATCCCTTCGATCGTGCCTATCACGATCATCGTATCTTCTGTCATCCCTGCGGTCATCCTGCCGGCCATAGCTACGATCATCTCGGCGATCACGATCATCCCGGTAGTCACGGTCATCTCGTCTATCGCGATCGTCCCTGCGGTCACGATCATCTCTTCGATCACGGTCGTCTCGACGATCGCGATCGTCTCGGCGATCTCGGTCATCCCGGCGATCTCGTTCGTACCGTCGGTCATCGCGGTAGCCTCGGTCGTCCCTTCGGTCGTCTCGGCGGTCGCCCCGCCGGTCTTCGCGTCGCTCGTCCCTTCTCTCTTCCCGTCTGTCACTTCGCCTGGCGAGCAAACCGGTACAAGACGCGACAATGTCCGAGCAATCAGTTGGCTCTTGCATGGCCTGTCGTCCCTGCGACCACTGCGACTTCGAGCGGAACGGTTGTTGCTGAGAAAGCTGCGAGAGTCCTCTAGTGTCAGCTCATCGGGTTGGACTTAACTTCCACGATTTTTCGAGCAAACAAAAGATCAACATCGAAACACCTCCCTCTGAACCCTTCCGTCTCTGGACTTGCCATGGCACGCCGGATTTAGGCATGTTTGGCCGAGTCTCATCCACAGTCTCGGGCTGCCACTTGACGAAGCTGGAGCCTGGCGCTTGCTCTTTGCACAAATGGGGTTTTGGGGCCCATTATGTTATAATTGTCATAAGGAACCCCCTTCCACAGCATAGTTCCTCTCAGTCTATGTATTGTTCTGTGCGGCACAATACAGCAAAGGCTCTGATACAGAATGTACTCGCTTGGGGGGTGGCTTTTTGGCTACCTAAAGGATCTGCTACCACTGCCTGAGGCAACAAGTAGGCTTGGCCTGCTTCAGGACTGGCTTCTGTCACCCGGAAGTAGAAGCTGACTCTCTTCTACCCTTTGCTGGAATGAATGTCATCATGCAACTGAGCTGCATTGCCCTTTTCAAAAGGCGAACTAGTCATCGTGCTCTCATCCCGCACTGTTGAACAAGGACCAATTTTGGACGTGCCCCATCACCTCAAACTGCATGTCTCGCACCCGAATTCACAAGCCCTGAACCCTGATTCTAATTGCCGCCCGACAGCCTGGCTTGCTTCCGCCTCTGCCTCCCTCTCCAGGCTTCCAATCCTTGGGTGGCGATAAATTAACCAAATGGATGCTTGCAGGGCTTCTTCCAAAATCGCGCTTGGCAGCTTGCGCAAGCCATTTATCTATGATTTCTAGTCGTCTGGGTGAGGTCCTTATGCTGCCATAACAGCGAAATGAAGTGCCCTCGGCTTGTTATGATGCAAGCACGTGGCGCCTGTGATCTTCAGCGTGATCCCTTGCCTGGGCATTTCAAACAAGGAAAGCACAGGCACGAACATAGAGTTCCCGCTTGTTCCGCAACAAATAGTGTGTGTGTGTGTGTGTGTGTGTCCCTGTACCGAAGGGCTAGTGTAAACAGTGATTCATGGCATCATCACGCAGGGGGCCAGGCACCTTTTCTCCTAGCCATGCTGATAAAGCTATGGAGTTTGAGTCGATGGAGTCACTGACGAGTAATTCTGTACCTGCAGAGTTGCACCTGGATCCGATGATTGGATAGCTGGTGAACTCAACCATGTTTTACACAGTGCTTTGCTTCGCATCTTCGTCATGACTGCAAGTGAGTGTGCAAGGGTCTGCTTGCAGTGAATGTTCTTCATGTTCTTTTATGGGAAGTCGTGACACTAGATAAGCCTTGAGATCTACAGTCTAGCCAATGGCACACAGCAGAGCCGTAAATAAGTAACAAAAGAAAAGATAAAAGATAAAACCTTAGAAAAGAGCCACATTCCCGACTCACATCAGACCAAGAGGTCTGCGGCAAGTTTTTGTGACTGTGTTTGTTTGCTTGTTTGTCGACTCGCAAGAACTACACGCGCGTAGTGGATAGACTTGTTGTCATGATCATGAAGAAGAAGATGATGATGACGAAGAGGGGGGGTGACCCCGGAGAACGGAGGGGTCGGCTGCGACAACTTGAACATGCTGCAGTAGGTGCTCTGAAGAGTCATCGCTAAGCCGTGTTGCCAAGTGGTGCTCAATGTGAGGCCCTGTCGCAGAGCCTCCACTGCCTTGTCTGCGTCCTCAGTCAGGGAGTTTTGAAAGATGGCAGTCCGGAATCTGGATATTATGGCCGGTTTCAGATTTGAGATCAAGTAGAAGTATTCTAAACCTAAGCCCTTGGGTTTCGGGACTGCCAAAACTTTCCATTCCGGGTTCAAGTCAATCGCTGCTGCCAGACTACACCTTGATATCGTTTCGCCAGAGCCTTGATGTGTTTTGTTCCTTTGTCAAAATAACTTCTGGATTGGAAGGGTTCGTCTGGCTCTGCCTTCGCGAGACTCCTCAACCCGCGGAGGCTCTTTCTTTTTGATGGGGGTTTCGGCTGTTGCGGAGGCCGGCACACCTCCCAGGAGCTATGAGCGGAAACCATAGATTCCATAGATGTTGCACCCATGTATAGAGGTATACGTGTACATACTCAGCAGCACAAGCCTTTACACCCACCAAAACCATACAATCAGCTAGACTAGTCTCGACCTTGACAAAAAACAACGAAGAAACCCTCAAGTTGATTGGTCCTGATGACACAAACGAAGTTCGCAGTTTCGATCAAAGCACTTTACATCTTACAAGCTTGATTCAAAGCGACTTTGCATCTCTTCATCTTTACTTGTTTGCATGCTGCCCTCTGGCGCCTCTTGGCTTTGAAACTGGACGAAGGCAACATCCGTTTCCGGATCGCCTGCGCAGCAGAGACTCCAAGATGGTTGTTGGCACAAAGCCCGCTTGGCATACGAGAGCTTTCCGATATCGTTTGCAAGGAACAAATTGCATATCAGCCTGGCCTGTTGTGGGTGGCTTCTTGCAGTGTGCCACTTTTCCGAACTCTTTCTCCATGGACTGCCTCAAGCAGCTCTGCCGAATGCAAGCTCCAAGCACCCCGCGGTGACTACAGCAGACTAGTGACTGACTACTGCAGCATTATCTTCGTCCCGCACGCAGTCACTCTTCGAGCTCCCCACATGAGCCAAATCCGCGTGCACAGCGCCAAACCTTTGGCTCTTGGCGAACGGGGAAGCATTCCACTTTCTCAGCCAGCGACTGCGACCGTAGCATGTGTACATATTTGGTCATATCTGTTCTACAGTACAATCAATCCTTCCAAACAGCAGTGGCCCAGCAAATGCGTCGTCGCGGAAACCATGGCAGCTGATTGCTGATCGAACACAAGCAGAAATGTGCGAACCGATGTCATGGAAAAGTAATGAAGTATGAATCAAGTTGGGAAGCCTTGAGGGTGGTCACCCTTCACTTGGATCATGCGGGCCATGGTACCTCGAATTGGTGCATCCCTAAGGCATATCAAGAGCTGCACTCTGCAGATTCTTGGTAGGGGCGCAGCTCGCAAGGGAGATGAGGCTGTCACTCAGCAGCCGCAGAACGGAAGCGGTAGGGGCTTGTGCCCCTGACAAGCAAATGCTGGCATGGAGCGGCAAATCATTGAGCTGGAAATCACCACCTTCATGCCTTCTGTAATCCTGACCTGCTTCGGGAGTGCTTCTGCTACGTACCGCCGTGAACCGATGAAATTTCAATCGTCCCAAGTGCTGCGTGTTGCGAGTACGAATACGCTTGATAAGCCGACGAATCGCAACGACTTCTACTGACTTCTCGCTTCTCATATTTTATCATGAGCTCATGTCAGTACATGGCTTTGAGCCTGCAAAACAAGCAGAAGCATAAGCTGGGAAGAACCTTTTCAAGAGGTTTGTCTTCTCAGGAGCGCGACAGAGCCCAGGCACCATGGAGTCGTGGGAGATGATCCGGTCCTGCTCTGTCTCAGGACTGCAGCGTGGGAGGAATGCGACCAATAGACTCGCAGGAGTGTCCTTGTCGATCTGCAATATTTGATCTATCTGAGCCTGCGAGCTTTGAGTGGTTGTGAGCTCTTCTCAGGTAACACTCATCTCGACACTGCAGCTAATGCATCTAATGCATCCACAACACCACAGTCTCTGACTCACAAGGAAACAGCTGGCTCTGCGTGACGGTCCCCGGCAAGCTTGGGCAAGAGCGTTCGAGGCACGAACCAGATAGGCTAAGTGCTCGTCATCGCTGTTACCTCTGACTGAACTCTCCGGGCCCTTTCGATAGAAACCATCAAGACTAGATATGCATCAAGCTAGCTTCAAAGATCGGGTGTTTGGTTTCGCATCGACGAGCTACCACAAGGCCAGCGAAGCACGGAGCGTGTCGGATGATCGCCGCTATCAACCAGCCTCCCTCAAAACCCGGCCGTGTCGCACCTACCCCAAAGCCGTCTGAGGACTGCGCCGAAGTCAAGCTGCCTTTGCTCGCCTTTGCTGCCAAACTCTCCAACGTAGCAGGCGACTGGGACTTCGACTGTGCTTTTGTTCCAATGCATTCGAGCCTGTGGTCCTCTTCAAGATCTGAACTATCTATAGGACTATCTAAGATACAAGCGGCATCGAGGCACAGTATCCTTTGAGCCGTCTCGGCACGATATTTACCGACGCCCATCTTTCGAGCTCCGAGTGGCACTCCAAGTAGAGCGCGTAGAGCGAAAAGTGCTTCAGCGAATCCCAGCGATCCTGCACGCAAAACACTATCACGTCGTCGACTACTCAGCTACCAGCATCTTCGGCTGCTTGAGTTAAAGCTTAGCATTGCTACCTTTCCGGCCCATCCGGTTCACACGCCGACATTCTGCCTGCACAAGAACCCCGTGCCTTGATGATTCTGAGCGCGGGCAACATCGGATCAGAAAGCTTTCCCTCTGTGGCCTGACGAATCGGAGGAAGCTCAGGCACCCGGCACTCTGCTGCAACTCGCGCTCCCTGGATTCTCATTTTTGCGTCTCGGCAACCGTCCCTGTTCATCTTGCCCAAGCACTTCTACCCCTTCCAGTATGTCAGGATGTCAGTATGTCACTTCTGAGATCTGAACACCGGACACAGCGAACGCGGTAACCCACCCGCTGCTGCAAGATGAAGGGGACTCGCTGGAGAAGAAGCCCATAACCAGACCTTCGACCCTGGCAGGAAACGATCAAAAGGGCGCGAAGTACTCTGTGCACTCTGTAGGCTGTCTGTAGGCGGCTGCGCGAGCGGGTACTGAATCACATTCGACCCAGCCGTTTGCCAGTCGGCTGTATTCATCCTTCGGCGACTCAGATCCGGGGATGGGTCCTCTTGCATCGCGACTATGATGAAACAGGAATATTGGGAAGCGTGGGATCCGAGCTGCCGATGATTGCAAAAGCAACACAACAAAGTGCCCTCACCCTGTGCAAGGCGCATTCGCCAAGGCCAGGCCAAGGCAACGAAGATCGGCCCACGTGCTACCGCATCTCCATATGGACGTCCCAACACTCATCGCTCGTCCTGACTTTCAGGCGTTTCTGGCAAAGCCACTCGTTTCGAATCCAGTCTCGGGAACGTCCTCTCACGGCCAACGCAGTTCCCGCCAAGGACTTTGCGCCAAGAACTCACTTTGGAAAACAAATGCGGTCCTGCGGCTCTCGTGTTTGACAATAAGACAGGGATAGGCCTTCCCAGCAGTCTTTGGCCCACACTACGCAGTCGTGTCACGCTCTTCAAGGTGTTCTGTTCCGCTCGGTCGGGGCCCGCAGTCGACGCCGTTCCACACAACAAGTGCCCCTGGCCAAGCTAAGCTTCTCAAAGGCCACAGTTGGCTTCGGAGGCAAGGCTATAGGCCTGGGCAGTCGTGTCCGAAATGCCGCCCTCCTGTCGAGTTTCCGCGGCTGCGGTGTCCAGCGATTGGCGGCGTCATGTCAATGTAAGCCGTGGTCTGCAAACGGATCACGAGTCAAACTCAACGGCACCTGTACCAAGCGTCCAAGGCCAGGTAAACTGGAGCCAAGAACATCTTGAAGCAAGGAATGGTATGCAGGACCCAGCGGGACATCACCATGTCGGGGCCATAGGGGTTGGTCAGTTGCCTCAGGACGAGAAGATTTCACAAGCACGCTGGAGAAACATCAGAGCTGGCCGGAACTACTTCTTCGTCATCTGCATCATAACAAGGAATTTCTCAACCTCAGCAATCGCGACATGCATCCGAGCGTCTTGTCAAGTCTCGCAGCAACCTGTCAAACCGTTTCCGCGCACTGGGAACTAGCAGAATATAACGAGCAAAGCTTTGCCATGCCTCACTCGGAACACGATTCGGATAGATCTGCGGGAAGCAGGGCGTCATCCCATCGCTGATGCCTGGAACCACGTGGGGGATTCCGGCAAGGCTACAAGCATCAGACTAGAGCCCCATTCTAGCAAGCTTGTGCTGGGGATCGACGTGGCCAACGGGAATGATATGGAATGATGCACAACGGCCTTGAGTCGCAGAACTCTGCCAGTTCAGGTTATGGTGGCACTCGCCGCTGCTTTGATCGTAGCCTAGGCTCCAACACTGCAGGTGGGCAGCGGGCGACTAACGACAACAGTCGAGATACATGCAGCACCTGCCATACAGAAAACATCGAAGAGCATGGAGCCAGGCAGTCCTGAGTGGACCGGAAAGTTGCAGAGTTGCTTCGGTTTCGGACAAGTCATGCCCGCAGGATTTCGATGGGTTTCGGTCCTACAAGGGTCCGGGCATGCGGAAAGATGGTGGAATGTTGCAGTCCCGCAGCTCGACCCAGTCCTGCCGAGAATTCGGCATATCCTTTGCCGGAAGTTTTAGCTACGCTAGTCTTGAGCCTGACGGCATTCTGGCACCCTGGCATGCGCAAAGAAACATCCGCCTGCGGATGTCCGCAGCTAGACCAAAGATAAGCCATGTGTTGCCAGGCTTGCATCCGAGTCTCGATATCTCTCTGGATCCGCTTGAGAGGGTACCGGCTCCTGCAACAAGCTTGCGAAGTTGTCTGGAGTTGTTATGCCACCTTCCACAACAATGTCTCGATGTTCCCTTCGCCTATGCATGTCTCGCCTGGCGCACCCAGCGAGTCAGCAGCTCTGGATCGTAAAGGCTTCCCAGATAACCCGTGCGCTCACCTTGGGCACGGGTGATGCGACGCGTTTCGAACTGAGGATGTTCACTACTGAAGCGGTCAAGGAAGTTGCCACACAACATCTGGGGACCGATTGTCCGAGCAGGTCAAGCGGTCAAGCTTTCAAGCCAATACCAACAGCAAATGCCATAAGAATTTAATCAAAATCGCAGCTCCACCTGTGCAAGGAGCTGTTCTGCTTCTTGCAGAATTAGGCGGAAGGTTGGTGCAGCCGCGAACGGACAGAAATGCATTACCAAGCTAAGGGGTAAGAAACTTTCCAGAAGCCTGAACACCTACACTAAGTCCTTCAACAGCTGAAAATGTCCTTAAACCCCAATACTAAAACCCCAAGCACCTACACTGACCTACACACCAAAAACCACAACAGCCCGACGCTGAAATCGAAAAGTCTGACGCCCTAGAAACTTCACCATCGAAACGCCAGTTCCCAAAGTCTGTTTGTAAATTGTAACAATCCTTTCCTCACCCTCAAAGGCCCCCCCTGCGCCTTGGTAGATTGTTTGTGTCTTGTGCGCGACTAGCGGGCTGTACCTCACAGCATCTCACAGCTAAGCTGCTAGTAGCTTAAGGGATTGAAGGCTCTACAGGCAAGTAGGGGCATGGGGCTTTCGGGACTAGGGTTTTTTTATGTGCAATGAGGGTTTAAGGGCTTGGAATTTCGGGCTTGTGGCTAAGGGTCCTGTCGCATGTTTTGGCTTCTTGCCCAGCCGAAGCGGCCTTGCGGCTGGTGCAAGATCTGTTGCCAAAACACAGCGGAGAGTACGGGCTCGACGCAATGTCTAATGCAATCCAGTCGTAGAGTGTGCCCAATTGCAAATGCAGCATGCAGCCAGTACTGTACAATGCGACAAGACTGAGACCGTCCATGCAAGTTCCATCTAACCTGAAGAACCGGATCAGACTGTTGACCGCGGTTTCTTCAACGGAACCTTCAAGCCCACTAGTTGCCGGAATCTCGCGAGTACTCACACCCACGACACGGTCACACACGGCTCTGGACATTTCGTGGGGCAGGCTGCGGCTTGATGGCTTCGCTTTCTGTCATCTGACATGCACGGCGCAGTGCAAGCCCGGTTGCAGCACCATGTCTCCGAGTGAAAGATCTGGTGTCTCTGACATGGCCTTTTGGAAGCAGCAAAAGGGGTTCCTAATTCCTAATGCTTGTTGACGCAGAGCTACGCGCGGCAGCGTACAAGTTCAGGAAACCGGAACAGACTTGGCAATGGTGCCCTTAAGCCCTCAGCGCAGGCGACAGGTAACAGTCATTCAAACACGTTGCTAAATTAAATCTTAACTCCATTTTTGTCTCGCCTCGGCTGCCACAGCACACTCAGCGCCAATAACCAGGCGACGTTCACGGTCAACGAAGCCTCGCACTGCAGTCTCTGCAAGCTCTCGACTTGTCAGATCTCGCGCATGACCATTGAAGACGAGAAGCAACTTTTGTAGCTGCGCCGCAGGTGTCTCACTGCCTCAACTTCGTCTTAGCACCCGCCAACAGCTCCGTAACAGGTCACTAGTCCACCTTCCCACCTACTGAACTTACTGTATGGATTTTAGCACGTGCAGCCTCGAAAGCGCAGCCAAGCGGTTGTGACAGCAGGTGTAACCAATGCAACCCCTTCTTCTGACACATCTTGTCATACCACGTCGCCCCCGGTACAACACCAACGTGCGCAATGATGGGCAGTGCTTCAAGGACGAAATTTGCAATAGTTGCTGTCCTGTCAAAGCTAAAACTCACTTCCACTCGACCGTCTTCGGCCTCGATGGACAGCAGCTGCAGCGACCCACCAGTCGAATTCGCAGACAAGTCCTTTTTGCAACTGCATCGGGACTCTTGTAAATACAGAAGCCCTCACAATATAAAGTGCACATCTCCAATCCACGCATCGCACATGGGATGCACCGGGGCCTGCAAAATCGCGACGTTCTGTATGCTTCTCCTTGCCTGCCTCTGGCTTTGATGAAGCGTCTTCTCTCAGTCGTCAGCTATTGCGGCCAGAAGCTGACCCTCAAACCACATCAAGCACTGCCCCAGGTCCTGCGGCCCCAGAGGCAGGAAGAAACGGAGCAAAGGCAGGCCTGCTTCATGATCGTGTCTCTCAACGTTCTGCAGGACTTCGAGTGCCAGGCTGCTAGTGTTCAGTACTACGACTGCGATACTGTCCAGCAATGAAAGTTCGAATTTCGAGCAATCTACGGCCTGCATCGAATCATGAGAACGGATGCCGTGACCGGGCGACGAAATCATCATCACCATCACCATCCTCGTCGTCATCATCATCATTGACAACACCAACACCGTCACCACCACCACCAGCACAACAACAATAACGACCCACCACCACCAACAACAACAACAACCACAACAACAACTGCAAATCCAGCAGCAAGAGCAAGAGCAAGAGCAAGAGCAAGAGCAACAACAACAACAACAACAACAACAACAACAACAACAACATCATCATCAACATCATCAACAGCATCAACAGCAGCGACAGCGACAGCGACTCCGGTGCCCGTAGGCCAAGCATCAAACCTTCCATGCAGTGCAAGACAAACTGTTGCCTGCGCATTCCGCGCATCACAAAGTGGACTTTACTCGCACCTCGCGGGGATTGCTCAAGCCGGAGGTTGCCTGATGGGCGGAGGAATGATCACGGCTCGACATGCGCTTGGCGATTGGCCAGGCTTGGCTGGGTGGAGGGAACTTCTGGATTCGAGAGGCTTGCTCCAAATGAAGATGAGTGGGAGCTTCTGGTGGTTTCCCCTCCTGCAGTTGAGCTGCTCTGGACGTCGAAATGCCACGTCTTGGCTCCGGTCTGGCCCGGACGAATCATATTCACGGCCTCTGCGAGGACTTGCTGACTAGGCAAGAACCATGATCTGCACTGTAGGATGGTGTGCCTCGCTGCCGTAGCGGACCGTGCTGGCTCCGAGGAGCTGCGCTGCCAGGCATCCCAAAGGATTCTGAGCCTCAGAGGTCCGAGTCTGGCTTCTGCCGGGCGCAGTTGCAAAGAGAAAGCATTGCGGCCAGAAGCGCATGGAGCACGAAGCTCGCGAATGCTTCCGAATCCATCCACACATTGCGGGCTGAGACTGCCTGGCCAACAGAGAACAAGAGTCCTGTCGTGACACATGAAGGGGTCATTTGCCGCTGCTGACCCTACTGTAGCTGTAGTGGTCTCATTCCGGGCGAGTGCAACTTGCTGCGACCAAGGCGCCCATTGGTGTCGGTCGGATAACACACGTGGCTGCAGAAAGCCTCAGGAACAGGACCCTTGTCTCTGTATGACTCTATGGGCATCCGCAGCACAAGAAAGACGGAACCGCTCATGTCCATTGCTATGCTACATAGACATCCTGCACACACTGTTATCATGAAGAACCTGTCCTGAATCTCCTAGCAACCCACACAATCCAGCCCTGAACCAGCTTTGCAACGGCAGTCGACCCTGATGCACTGCCACGAAGCACTGAATCTCTCGGAAGAGTCGATGCACGGCTTCAAGTGGAATGGCCTGAAGTTGTGAAGGGTGCCAAGATGACTTCTCACGAACATTTTCCAGTTTCTGCATTTCCCAAATCCGCGCCTGCCGCAGAATCAGGAAGCCCTGGCGCTCGAAGTCAGCTAGACTTGTCTTTGGCAGAGACACGCATGGCAGGTCGAGATCTGCCAGGCGAATGTCTGGACATGAAAGTTCCTTGCGCACGTAGTCATAGTCGGCAGCTTCGAAGCCAGGTCGGTAAAACCATTCTGGCCTTTGGAGTACGGTGCCAAGGAATAGCGCCAAGGTGCCCCCGACTCCGAAAAAAGAGCGGGCAGCAGGCATCTGTTGCGCAGCTTGGGAGGGCGGAATCGATGGCGTGCTGAACCGTGCACATACAGCTGTGCGTCGAAACACAGCACGAGAACATCTAGTTGTTGCAGCTTCACCGGGGTAGCGTGGTTTGCACATGGTTCGGCTGCTATGCTGATTGTTGCTCACTGATCTGCCCTGTCAAGCGGACGAGTCCTTTGAGCAACATTGAGTAGGTCGCTGGACAAGCCTCTACCAACTGTGTGTCAATCGGCCCGCTTCATACATGTCCAAGGCCAGCTTTTAATGACAATTGTGCTCATCTACCAGAGGAGGAAGCTATGAATTTTTGAGGGTGAGAACGACACAATGGCATCCGTTGGCACATCAGGTTCAATATGAAGGTTAATGAAGTGTCACTGCGCCTTCAGGAGCTCAACCTGGTTGTCGTGGAGCTGCAGCTTGCACTCTAGGCATTCCACGAGTGTCGCCTCCGTTGAGCGTGGAACTTCAAAAGAGCCGAAAGCACAGAGCAAACGCCGCAGGAGCTTTGCAAGGTGCCTTCAGCTCTTGACTCGGCACATCCACCGGCTGAATTGTCTTCACCGCGTCCAGCATCTGCTGAAGGTCCTAACCAAACAGGCGGAGAAGCTTTAGGCATCGTTCACAGAACCAGTCCCCAACAGTCACATTACTACGCATGGATCACCGGAGCAGTCTTCCCCATGGCTGCGAGTTCAGCCAGCGCGCCTTTGTCACGGCGATGATTTTTCTTATGCTTTCGTTCGCATTGGAACTGAAGTCCTTCACGGAATACCTGCACGGACACAAGCGCAAAAAACGTATAATATGGAAACCCCACTGTCCTACTTACCTCTCGCTTCCCTGTGTCACGCCCCGGACATGCTTTAAATGAACCACGACAGCGCGGCGACCGTGGCAAGTAGCCTTTTTAATCCTTTGAAAGGTGCGACCTCGCAGCACCACTGTCTCACTGATGGAAGACGCTTTACTGAAGTATGCTGTGTTTGTGTGCTGCACCACGATGATTCGGACAATTACCACCTCTTGCAGAGGGTAGCAGGACTCGAAACCTGCGACACGCGACGCACTGCCCCGTTTCATAATTACATGCCGGCTTCTAGAATTTCAGAATCAGTAGCCCCTTCTTTGCATCTCCTCGGCAGCGACGCACTGCCCCGTTTCATAATTACATGCCGGCTTCTAGAATTTCAGAATCAGTAGCTCCGTCTTTGCATCTCCTCGGCAGAAGCGGAACATAGCGGAACTGCGACAGGTACGGACGGCCTGGTGGGGACCGGACGCTCTAGTCCGGATTTGTATCCACAGCCGGGCTCAGGACTTGTCCAAGAACTCCATTCGAGAAGTTGGACAAGTCGGAGGCCCTCGCAGAGGCGCTTCGCGAGCTTCTCGTCCAGGAACCGGACTCGTTCCGGGCTTCGGATGCTTCGGCTTGGGTCCGGCTGGCTGCGCAGGTAATCCCGACTTCAGCATGTTGAGGTGTGTTCGCTCCCTCTCGGCGAGGTCCTGCGCCGCCCGTGAAGCTGACTCGACAATTCACCTTGAAAGGCTGCCTGGTGGCCGCTGCTGCTTGCAGGACGGCATCGCTGCCTCTCTTAGAGCGAAATGTCAATCGGCTTGATTTTGAGCCTGATGTCTTAAGCTATCAGTGTGAAGGCAGCTGCTTCCGAGACCACTGGGGTTGGACAACTGCTGAACCCCGTGGCCAGGGCACGCCACAATCTCTTTGGATTTCGCTTTGGCGTCCTTCAGCTGGCGCGCTGCAATCGTGCGCTGCACCTGTGCACATTGGTGGCGGCGCAACAATGCCGATCATTATTTTACCACTACTGGCGGGCATGCACCACGATCACGAAACGGCCAAAGCCGACAAGCGTGTAAGAGAGCACTGACTTATTACTCTCGGACACAAAATCACCCAACATCACGCGAGACTACTGACAGTGTCTGCTGCCGCATTTCGCCCTTGCAACGTGCAGGAATCCAACGATTTATCGGCAAGCCTCTGTTACCATTGCAAGGTCTGAGCACCGAAACTCTGCCACTGCAGGCCTTCTCTCTTCTCAGGCGGCATTCGTCAATGAACATGCAAAGGATGAAGCGTACATTCCTGGCAGAGATCAGTGGCCACAATGCTCATCAAGTTGCCGCTCAATTACGTCGGCACTTCCTAGGCAACCTTCACCTCTGCACCCCATGCACCCTGCGAAGGTCCCTGCATCTGCACAGCGCACTGACTGACTTGTAACCTGGTACAACCGTCCTCGTCCCTGGCATCTGCTGCGTCCGTTTGAGTTCCGTCACCGCCGCCGTGACTAAGGCATCTAAATGCCTTCCGAAGGGAACAAGGCATGCTCTGCTCCAAATGACTTGCAAATCAACCATGATGAAAGGTGTGTCTTTAACAACTCCGGCAAAAGGTCTATTGTCCATGGAAAGAAACCCATCACATAGCTAGGTGCCCAACCTTTCTGCGCGGTGGAGACGCTCAGGCTCAACCTGGCAGGGACAAGCTGACAAAAGCTGACAAGCCTGTGCTGGAGCATCCTGTTCTGCCGCAGCAGGCACCAGCGTACTTCTATCACCCTGTTCTCTTCTGCCGTGTTCTGGTTCTTCAGTGGCACTCCATAATGCAATACGCAGCAGAATGTAACGTCATAAAGCCATCGACAGCATCTACGAGCTGAGGATAACAAACCGCGCGTGGCCTCGAGATCCTTGGCAACCAACATGGAGCGGTTTCGGGTCAGGCTTTTGGGTGTACGGTTGAAGGTGCTATCGGGCTTACGTTTGAAGGCTTCGTGTCCAACTGGGTTGATGAGATTTGGAGGTGTACTGCTGCTTACGCCAAACGCTGCATCTCTCAAATGCTCATCCATTTTTCCGTGAGCATCAGATCTCTTACTTTCTGTCGATCCCAGGCGATACTTCGAGGGCTCCTCCTTGTTGAGTTTACAGTGAGCCATGCTCAGGTCAGGGACGTCAGGGTCAGTGGCGGATCCTGCCAGAAACAAGGGCTTGAGGTTCCAGGGTCGAGGCTTGCCGTCAGAACAGCCGGACTCGAGGAGTCGGACTTCAAATCCCGCGGACAAAGCGACACGAAAGACTGAGCTCCGATCATTTCGAAACGAGCAACCTTCTGAGGCAAGGAGGCCCCAGGCCACGTCCTGCTTCCTGGGTACCCGGCATCGTGGATGGTCGCCCCCGGCTTGTCAGGATGCTTGTCGTTATTCTGGCCGACATGAAGACATAAGAAGCAAAAGTAGCTCATGAGTATGCATAGCACTGGTAGTAGTAGTAATGGTAGCAGCGTAATATTGCCATTACCAGGCGACCGGGTCCTATTTGTCGTGAGCAAAACTACTGGAATTCGGCGGGCCGGCCACATTGATGTGAGAATCCTGCGGGAGGTCGTAGGGCTGACCATGCTTGATGTTAAGCAAGTGATTCCACCACTCCTGGCATTCAAATGTGGCTTGCGGGTAGCTTTCGAGGCTCGCTCGCGCAACAGGCATCAAAAAGATAACAACGAGGTCCGTTAGTCATGCACTCTGCAGAAAGTGCGATGATGTACAGCAAAGCAGCATGTACCAACCCGTCACGAAATGCCACCCTTCCACCACTGCAACAGCACAGCGACACCAGCTAGGGACTTCACCAGCCGGTTCTTTTGCGTTTTGCAAGAGTGAAGCTGCTCTTGCCGTGATCCATGTTAATGTGTTGTACATCCATCATTAAGGAGGTAATGCCCCATGGGTTAAACTCTTCCCCCGCATGTACTTGGGGGTCCACGGCGGCCTGAGTCTTTTCCATGATCTTCCGCATTTCATCAATGCCCTTGAAGATCTCGATCTCCTCTTCTTCCTCCTTGCCCGGTGCCGCAACTCTCTCCACAGATCTCCCTAGGGGTACAAACGGAGAGTGTGGAAGTGTGACTATGAAGACAAACCTGATGCGCGCTAGTCTCTGCAGAAACCTTTGGAGTCGCGAGAGAAACTCCAGTCTCTCCTGACCACCGTCTTCTTGCATCGTCTCAAAGCGGCCAAACGTTGTCTCGCTGTCCTGGCCCTGAGCATGCGACGCTTCTGCCAGTTGATTCGTGTCAAGTCCGCTGAGCACTCAAGTGCTGTACAGTAGAGCATGATTTTTTGCAGACCTTGCAAAGCACGCCATGCGTGCCTGCACTCATAGATCTCATAGGTCCGAGCCCGTGGACATGCGAAGCCTGGGGCATGGACGCGAATGTGGGCGATGATGGTCTTGCCATCGAAAACCTCGAGCTTTCGTACCTCCAACTGTTGACGTTGAACCATCCAAGACTGGTACAAAGCTCAGACGTGCTAGCAAAGGGACGAAAGTGTCTGGAACTTACGAACACTTTGCCCTGAAGGGCATGGAGACCTGTGTGCACGCTGCCATTACTGTACTTAAAGCCTTGTGAAACTTTGTACCAACTGCTTTTCGCTCCAAGGCGCCCGATTCTCTTGTAGCAGAGTCAGCTTCAAGGGCCATTCCGCGATCTTAGCGCGAGTGGCATGTCGGCAGAGGCTGTGGCTTCTTTCTACTCAACCGCGACATGGCTCAGGCCAGCACATGAGCAAATACATGCACCAGTCGCACACATCCCGGTCCCGCATTCAGTCCAGCGGCCTGCTTTTTCGCAGTCTCGTCCTCGAAACCAAGGATGTTGTCCTGGCTCGCTTTGACATGATGGGAGCAGCACGCATCTCGGAGACACGTGCCCTCAACGTGGAGTCGTGTGGAATGTCCGAACTCCGAGAGCAAGTGAGCGGATTTGACAAAGCCATTGGTAACGCCGGACAACATCACCACCGGTAATGCAACAAGCACGGGACACGCACGCTCTAAGTTGGGCAATTACTCATCCTGGTTGCTACTTGGGGTAGCCGTGCTTTCGCTGCACGTCCGCGGCTGCAGTCCTTGTTCTCACCCCAGCCAAAGACTGTGCCATTGGTGGACAGTGCGAAGGTGGAGTTCCTAGACACAGGGAGCAAGTGGCTCAAGGGCCAGGGATGTCTGCCGCTGCTGAGAATCAGGCTTCACCACCACGATTTGCACGATCTGTTCGTTGGCCAGGGCATCTACCTGTGGAGGTAACGACACCCCAGCGAAATATTTCGTGCATCTTTGTACTTTGTACCAGGTGCAAGCCTCTGCGCAGTGGTCATTGAGCATTGAACGGGACTTCTCAAGATTATTCAGGATCCTCTCACAAGTGCACCTGCCCAGCCTTGCAAGGGATGTATGATGTGTTTTGGTTGCCGTTGCCAAGCTGGCCCTTCTGCCCGTTGCCCCAGCAGAAGACCTGGGCAAATAGTCTCGCGCACGCAGAGACAGCATTATCACATCTTTCCGCGGCGAGCCTTACAAGTTCCGCGCCTCGCCCCCTGTAGTCAGTGCCACAACATGCTCCGTGCCCATCTGGACGTCCATAACCTTAGAGAGATCGACGGGCGAGCAAGGCAGAGGTACACACCGTCCCCAGTGTCCCCAACAACATTCTGGCAAACTCATCCGGAAGGGTGAACGGCCGTCATGGACAGCACGAGACAAGAAAAATGCAGGTGCCAGCCAGGACTTTTTCTCCACGTTTGAATTTTGCTAAGTCGGCGACCTCCTTGAGCGAGGAAATCTGCGGTCAGGGTGCACAACTTCAACGATCAAAGTGGCTTTCGCTGCAAATTAGTCTGCGTGCAACAAGCGTGAGTCATTCGGCTTCGCCGCCCTTCGAAAAGCGTGTCACGGCCAACTATAGCTGTAGCACCAAGGGAGCTTCGTCAAGCGTGAATGGAACGGAACTGCGGGGAGGATCATCCCGTGTTTTTTCCCTGGTATTCCCCCCACGCTTCGAAGGGCTCGGCTCCGGCTCTCCCCACTCGGTTGGGCCTCTTGAGGCACGTCTTGGTTCATCACCGGGGCACCGGTGTCCTCTGAGAAACCTGAAAATGGGGCAAGGACTCGGACATCTTATCTTCGTCGCTACCGCTACCTACCTGCCTGCTGTGTAGTTCGTGTTCTTATGGCTGTGCTCCGGACCCAAGCCCAAACATCCGCTCTTCAGATCCTTGCCCCAGGAGACAACCTGGCAAGAAGCTCCCCAGAACGCAGCGCGGGTAAAAACCTCAGTCGCTATGCCGTCACACCTTGCCATTCTCGGTGAGGCCGATGACGAAGCTCTCTCCCAGGACCTGCACAGGATGGACGCCTCCACGGCTGCGACAGAGAGACTTGATGGCCGAATTGGTCTAAACGGGCTCCAGAGCTTTTTGAGCTGCGGACGACTTTCTTGAGCTGCTGCGCCACCTCTAAGAGGGCGGTTCGGACTGACAGTCTCACGGAACCGCACACCAGGTCGTTTCAAGGGTCCGACCTTCTTGGTGAGGAAGGGCTTCGAGATCACCCTGTCAGGTACGAAGGTTCTGACCATGGCCTACATCATGTCGCCGAATCTGACGCCTCGCCTGTTCTTCCATGTGCCCCAAAGGAAGAAATTGTTTTGAGCCGCTGCCATGATTCCTGGGAGCGCCCCTGTTTGATATTCGCGGAACTTGCAGCTTCGAGTTTGAAACCCAAACAATTACAAGGTTCAGACGGGGTTCAGGAGGTTTACAGCAAAAGAACAATGGTGGCGCAACCGGGTGCGCTGGGCGTAACGACTTCTACGCGGCGAACCTGCTACGAAAAAAAAGCCCAGTTCAATACGCCTTTCAAGAACCAACTCAAAGCTGAGTCTTCGAAAGCTACGAAGCTGCACTCGTGTCCTACTGTCTCCTTCGAAACTTTCGTTGTTGACGTGCTGCCCAAGAAGCCCGCGGCTTGTTCGGAGCAAGCGCGAAGGATGTGATGTCCGTGCTGGAACGCAGTGAGAAATGTGTGTTTGCAAAGATCACTCGCTCGTTCCTCAAGGGCCATTAGTGGGTCCGGTCTGGTTCGGAAGATCTTCGTGATTTTCAGCTGCTTACAAGCTGGCAAAGCCAAAGGCCAGTTGCGAATGGCAACATGAGCTAAGCGAGCAAGCCCAGGGTCCCTGAAAGCACTGGTGGAAGAGCTCTGTCCTGCAGGCTTCCCTGATTAACAACCTCTTCAAATGTCGAAACAATAAACCCGACCGGAGGTCAAAGTCGGGTCCTAGGACCTTGTGCGGTTTGGGGAGTCAGCATGTACTAGCAGGATATTCGGACAGCTGAAGCCTCCATCCGTCTCGACCTGCCCTTGCGAAACTGCAGCCTTTACTCTGTTCCAAACTCGCGGACCGACACTTCTTTTGCTGTCCCCAGGCAAGTATGCAACGCGCTGACTTCTCCGCCTTTGCCAGTGAGAAGGCAGAGCCAATGAGGCTGGCTACATGTGTGCACATACATACGTACGTACATTACATTACATTACATACATACATACATACATACATACATACAATTACATACAGACAGACAGACAGACAGACAGACAGACAGACAGACAACACAACAAAAAGCTAAAGTCTAAAAGTGGACCTATGGGCGGACAAGAATCAGAGACAGACGGACCGACAGGCAAACATACTGACTGACTGGCTGACAGCCTAACTGACAAGCATGCGAAAACATGCAGATGCAAATACATGCGCATAAACAGCAGCACATGCAAATCGATGCATTGCATCGATGAGTGTCTGTGTCCGTCCGATCTTGGATGGAAATGTGAGTCACCTGTTGTCTATATACTGCAAGTATCTCACGTGCCTGCGACATGCTTCTTCGCATGTATATCCAGTGATTGCAGATGAAAACATACCGTTGTCCATCTCGCCTTTAATTTGTTCCGCGCCCACCAAGAACAATGTATGTAGGTGCAGCGTCGAAATGTGGAACACATTCCGACTTTACCGCGACCGCGCAATCCCTTGCCGTAGAGCGCGTCTATAGTACAGAAGATTTTGTTCAATCAGACCATGCTATGGGATACGAGAACAGCGAGATTGGGAGAACGGTGCTGACCTCCTCAGCACTCTGAGGCGAGAACTGCAGCGCCTGACGCCTCAGTGACAAGCACGACGTGAAACTTTCTCCTAAGCGTCGGTGCTGAAGGCCTTTGCCACACGGCCTTGTAACTCACAATTTCATGGCGATCTATCACCCAACAGAAAACCTCGGGACCCCGTCTGCGACCGCTGTCCCGAGTTCCGCGGCTGCTCAAAGGCACGCATCTCCAGGCCAAGCTCCGTCTGCTGAGCCTTTCAAAAGGTACTCGTATTGAAGTCGCTCGATAAAGTCAAGTGTGTGCGTCGAGTCATGCCTCGCAGGCTGATGGGTTTACCAGCTTACCAACACACACAGCTTGCTCCTGCCTCTCCCAAGAGGCGCCGCAAGTGAGCCTCGTGCGCCTCCACTTCGAAATGTACAGCTCGGCATGGCATGGTTATACCAAAGACCCCAGTCGACACCGCATTTCGTCTGTCTTAGGATGAACACTCCCAACCTCGTCGCGGGCTCTCTGCGCCGTTGCCTGCAGCTTCACCTTCTGACTCTTCTGACACGCAGCGTTCAGAAGGTGGGAGTCGACCCAAATCAAGGAGGAATCTTCTCAAGTGTCAACTGCCAACCCTCCTAATTAATCCAGAGGTGCCCCGCCCTATGCAAAGCAGTGCCTCGGTCTCCACTTCAAGATCGCGAGCCCTTTCGCGCAGACGAAGTGTTTCAGCCCGCCTTTGCTGCCAGCTCGTGGTCCAACAAAAACCACAAAAATGCTTCGCGTCGCTTCGAGGCTTCGACATGAGTTGACAACAAGTGTCACAGGGGCGTGCTGCCATGTAAGACTTCAAAATGCAGACAACTCTTCTTATGTAACTCTGCACCTTCAGGTGAAGTCCAAAGCACTTGGCACTGTAAAAAGTTCTGCTGCCATTCTCCTCTTGTGCTTTGGAGGAGAAGCGACGGCTGTCCGTCAGGCAGTGAAACTGCCAGGCGGTGTATGCGGTTGCGCACACGCCAGTTCATTGACCCGTCCCGATGGCATCGGGCATCATGAGATGGACATCAACTGATCTGAGCTGTAGCAATACAAGCGCAGGCCTGAAATCAAGCCTTCCTCAAGAAAGTTCTCAGTGTGTCCAGGAGGCAGTGTGTCTCTTACATTTCCACCTCTGCTTCGCAGATGGCTTGTGAATTCTTACTAATGAGCCGCAACGTCGCTGTCACTTCTTGAAGTGGGAAGTTCTTCGAACACACGTCGCGGTTCAAGGACTATTATCAAGGCTTTCCGGGGAGGCATCCCGAGAGCATGAACAAATTCACACAAAGGAGGCATTGCCGCGAATTCCAACGGACCACCAGCAGTCCCAGCTCTTGGCCGCTCTTGCCATTCCCAGTCTTCTTCTTCATTCTCACAAAACTACAGCTGTCTACTGTGGGAAGCTGGGACGCCGGTGGCTGCAACCGCAGCCTGGCTGCGGCTTGGCTGAAGCGCCGACGGCGGCTCGAAGCTCTCAAAGCTCGCAGTTCAGCGCCCCGAGAGGGCAGGAAATCGAGCAAGCTCAGCCAGGAGGCCTGAGCATTGAGTAGAGTTTTGACATTGACGACTGTTCCCACGTGATCTTTGGGGGACGCTTTGGAAGGGAATGACACCTCATTCCAACTCTTGCTTGTCTCTGCCCGTTTGGCAATCCTTCAGCTGTGTGCATGCAGGTACTAGCTCAAGGTGAGTGTGCGCAGCTGGCATTTCAAGCCACTGGTGAAGGGTGATGGCCAGGCTGTGCGGTCCGAGCGGCATTTGCGCAAGTCGACGAGATCTTTGACCTCGGGCAAGCTCATTTCTCTTGGCCACTGGCTTCTGCTCCCACTAAGCATGACATTCTCCCATGATTCTCCAAACATATGCAAGGATGTAATGTATGACGAAAGTTTCCATGCGACCGAACTCGCAAGACCATGCTACTGAAGATTGAAAATGAAGCCTCGATTCAGCGACGAGCTCCAAGAATGTGTCCGTTCAGTGCGTTGGACTCATGTGCACTCAGTGCCGAGGCTTTGACGGTTGCCAAATTGTTCCCCCTCAGTGACAGCACGACCTGCACGCATCAGCTGTATGGAGCAAGAACATATGATCAGGGAGGACGGACTCTCACACCTGCATCAGCGCTGGGAAAGTGATGGTTGCATGAGTGTTTGGGAAGATCACACCGACGAAGTCGAAGAGGCCCACCTTTCCAGCTGACGGGGCTTTCTGCAGGCTGATCGCTCTTTTGTGCCAGGGCACTGCATCCACGCCAACATCCTGGTTGTGCAAATCAGCTGCTTGTGACAAAGCCAGCTTGCAGCGTTTCTGAGTCCTGAAGGATCCGCGCCGCTTCGGGCTGCTGGATGAGCTGAAGAAACTCCTGAAAGTCGTGTCGAAAATTTGTCTTGGACAAAACATGAAGGAGGAGCACCCTGCACACAGAAAACGTCGGCATGCATCTTCTGTGGTTCGATGCAGCGTCTGCCGGAGAAGCCATGTGCAGCATCATCGTGCAGCCTAGCCACCCACCGTGTCAGCCGATTGTCCGGAGACCTGGGCCATTTAGCCGCCCAGGTCTAGGTTTGCACAGTATGCACGGAGACCTCGCAAAAACACCTGCGCTAGCACCGGCTTCTACACACGCACCTGGGCTCCTGGCAGGCCAACTATATCCATCACCTCTTAGAAACGGCCAGGGCCAAGGAAGTTGCAAGCTGTTCCTTCTTATGGGGACGATGTACCCGTGGCTGCCTCTTCCAGCTTCCCTTGGACCTTCTGGACCATCAGCTGCTCCTGTGAAAACTTTGTGCAGGGAGGTTTTGTCTGGAACACGTCACCCCTGGGCGCAAAATACCGTGGCCTTTTCCACCGATGCAATGACATTAATAACCTCCACGAGGATGCCGACCTCCAGCCCACCAGGCCGCAAGGCATTTGGCTCAGAGCATGCGGGAAGCTCGGGCTGCTGCCAGCATATTCATCACGGTCAGCGTGGCGACCAGCACGAACCTGCTTGAGCAAACTTTAAACCACGCGCGCCTCAGACGGTCCCTTTAAAATGCGCTCTTCTTGTTGAAGGAGCTTCCAAACTGATCACAGATCGCAAGGTTTACGGCCGGGCGACGCCATGAAAAGCGCGCTGAAAAGCAGGTTATCGCGACCGATGTCCCGCACGACGTTTCCAACATTGTCCTGCAGCTAAAGAGGCGAAGGGCGAGAGAGTCTTGCAAGTTGTGCGCCACCCCCCAGATGCGCCCAAGACACCAGGAAGATTCCATTCAAGAGCAACGTGGACATCGAGTCCGGAACCGTCGCGAAGTAGGTCTGCGAGGAGAGCGCGTTACTTTCCACTGTGGTCAAGGTCCCTGCGAAATACGGTGGCCCAGCTCGGCTCATGTGACGACTCCACAAGTCGGCCGTGCATGAGGTTCGTTCCTGAACCATTTTCGAAGTCTTATTCTCTGCCCGCCTCTGCTCGAACGGCATCACGTGCCAACTGGGTGAAGACAATGCCGAAAACGTAGAGCCTTGTTCGGCAGGTCTCCAAAGTCAACTGCGACGGACCCCACTCACCCAGTATACGGCATCGAAGCCCTCTGAGGCCGCGGCACTAGGACCAAAAGTGTCACTGAGAAGAAAACGGCTCGCATTGCGACAACCTTCCAATACTTTCTGGATTATCATGTTCCCATCTCCCAGATGAAAAGGCTGAGAAGGCTGCCACACAGTCAACTGAAAAGCTGCCCGTTTGCCGAGGCTGTGGCCATAGCCTTGACGAGTATCAACAGCTCCGGCACCATGTGGAGCACCCTGTCAGCATGCACTTTCACCCAAGTCTTCAAGGCCTCTACGGTGTAGTGACTACGCTTTTTCAGGCTAACGGAACCTCGGACGCACTTGCGAGAAAACAACTACAGGCGGCTTCATTGATGGAGCGCAAGGCCTGGCGATGCGGGCGATTCGGACAATGCGCATGAGGCGCACGATTCGAATCCTCAGATTGGTGGGAATGTTGTGTGCAGCCGTCGAAGGATGTCGAAGGTCCGTGAGGATAATTCTGAGGATATTGCGGATAAAATTCGCACATGCAGTACTGTAGGAAGGACTACTGTAAGAGGCTAATACGAAGGCTCGCAGGCTTCTACAATCACGTAAGTTTGTGCATTTTACTATAGTAGCATATTGTGTGTTTCATGTTTACTGCTGCCGTGTTATGCATTTCTCGCATGGCCGCAATCTTCTCTGTGTCTGCTGCACCCTTCGAAAGTGTCTTGGTATGGCTGTATACAGTCCACATGCGCGCATGCATTCTTCAAGGGTGCCTGGCAAGTTGACAGATCCCGACTGATGCTACAGGCACACAGCAATACAGTGCAATACAGATCCATGCATCTGAGATGGTGAGATTGGACTGATTGCACGGAACATCGCAATGTGACATGGAACTCAACTTAATCTGCCGCAGTTCACAAACAAATATCTAGTTACATATCAACTCTACTGTGCGGCTGATTTGCTGCTCCTTCATTTGGCAGTACATAAAACAATGCCAGGCTGCATGTTGCTGCTTTCTGGCCTGCACCAAGCGCACAAGACCGTGATTGCTGGATAGTACTGCAGAAAGAACTGACACGACCATCAAACCGGCGCACTCACTTGATGTGTCCGCTACATACCAGCCAAACATGGCGTGCAACCCATGATGGACAACACGTGAACCAACATGTCTTGTTGAACCGAATTCGCCGGCCATGGTCAACAGGAGAGAGGGCATCATCAAACCTGAAAGTCATCACAGCACATGGACTCAACGGTATGTGTGTCGATGCAAACATACGAGCAATACTTATGGCGCAGCCAGAGAGACATGACAGAAAGTCACCACGGCAAACACTGACTACTGCAACCTGCCTTCCTTCGTGGACGCCGGCCTCAGACGGAGAGCATCTGACAGTCAAGAAAAGACGCAAAATAAAGCGCGAGACGAAAAGGGCTAAGCAACACAAGTCATGCATACTGGCTAGCAAGCTAGTGTTCCTGAGCCTCCAGCAGCCCAAAAAACGAACTGCATGAGCCATGTCCTCGGTAAGCAAAGATTTCCAAAGGGGCAACAACGAGGCCAGCGGAGATTAAGGCCCAAGCTCGGTGACTGTGGCTGCCATCAAAAAGCCATCGAAGACTAGCCAAAAGTCCTTGATGCAATCGCCTTGGTTTACTTGTCACTGTTATTCTTGCACCAGACTGAGCCTTACCAAGATCGGACTGCACGGATATGCTCCTGCTCTCCTGCTACATGCCCAAACGAAAAATGGGTTTCGCCGCGCGGCGGGTTCTGCGAAAAGCCGCAAACCGCAGCGACCACCTGAGTGGGATCCGCAGCCGCGTGTACGGATTTTCGTTCGCCATATCATATTCAGAATATTCCAGACCGTCTGAAGTTTCGCAGAGTGCCGTGACAGGCGAAGGTTTGCACAGAGGACTCTCCTGGATAAGGGATTTCTCTCGCTTCCTTACAGTAGTAACTACTATCCGGGATTCGTAGATGCAAAAGCTGATCTCATGCAACTTCAGGTTCATCGGAGGCACTCGCAGAAAAAGAAGGCGCAAAAGAAGTGCTCCATCACCACGAAGACCTGGACGCACGACTTCTCGCAACCGGCTCTGTCGACCTAACAGACCTAACGTTGTAATGAACTAATTAACATCGCGTACTTGCAAAAGGCAGTCTTGGAGTGTGTTTTAACCGCCGTCCCATGTCATGCATTTTGCTGAAACGGGCTGTCTGTGTTCCACCTGCAAAACAACGGCTTCTGGTTGGGAGGTTGGGACCAACCTCCTCGCAGGGAATGGTGCATGCAATGTCAAGGATCATTGTTGCGCATGTCTAGGATTTAAGCCTCTGCATCACAATGGAAACCTTGTTCCAAATTACTCTCGGCAGCCCGTGGGTGAGAATGCTTGCACTGCTTAGCACCACAACTCCACAACACTGTAAGGCCAATCGAAACCTTCATGAATTCCAGGTTATCCTCGCACGGAAGCAGACATTCACCGATACATCTTGCCCAGGCACCGTGTCTGTTGAAGCTGCTGGTACGTTGAAGTCCGTATCGATGGCCAACCAAACCTAGGGCAAGTTGCAAGAGTCAACCGGCTCAAACCGTGCAATACCTGTCACAACCCATCCGCAAGAAAATGACATCTACTGTCGCATCATGTGAGTATTGCAGCTGACTTGCATACAGGATTGGAACATCCACGAGTCGTATGATTTGCTGCAAGGCACTGCGTTCACCATGATGAGGCAAAGGGTCATATTCTCGAAGTACTTGCTTCGAGCCAGTTTCTGACACCAGCCACTTGTTTTGTAGAACTGCGCAACCTCGGCTCGCACGTTGCGGAAGTCGCTCGAAGGTGGCAGGACTTCCAACGTCTAAGCATCTGCAAATCTGACCAGAGATACACTTAACTTGAAAACTTGAAGGTTAAAGGCTATCAATATCAATGACCACACCTCAGGCCCTGATCGCACAAATTTGCTTGGAAGTTGGGCCCTTCTCCTTCTTGTCCGGCCATCAAATACTTCCCGCTTCGGCTTGACGGCATCTTCCAGCACACGGTTTGCAACAAGAACTAACACCCTGGGCCGCAATGGGCTGAATCCTGTTAGACTATGAATTCACGGCTTTCACGAACTACGAGCGCTCATGTTTTTGACCAGGCCGGCGGAGCACCCCGGACTTGTCTTCAGCTCCATGCAATTACCGAGTGCAGGGAGGCATACACTTCATGTCTGCGAGCCTCAAAGCACATCGGCAAAATCTGGTCTATCCGATAGAGATGCTGGTCGCTACATGTATCTACATTTCAGCTCCCGCTGCAAGCCTTCTTTGGCCGCAGAGCAGAGATGCTTACATGCGGATTGCCATCGAGCAGGATTTCTGCTTGCCACGTCTCATGTGAAAGTGTCGAGCCCAACCGTACCCAAACTTCCAGCTTCTCTGGCTGCCCTCCGGAGAACTTCATACCTTTGTCAGCATCGGCAGAAGTTGCCACCAAGCCGGTGGCAAAGCTGTTGCCGAAGGTCGAATGGAAGTTCAAGGAAAGCTGTGGGAGACCCTCCTTGTCCTGTGATTCCTTGAAATTCCAAGTATGCACAGCAACACCATTGGTAGGCGAGACGCCCTTGACGCCGCCGCGGTCATCCGAAACTTTGAAATCCAGATTGTACGGCATCCGCCCCAATGGGGTTTGGACTGCAAAGCCTTTCCAGCTCCCCGGCAAGGCCTGCAGGAAAGCACCTGGGTCCATGCTCCCAGATCCCTCTGCGCGAACGGCAGCCGCCATCACGACCAAGGCCTTCCTGAACATGCACGTGCTTCGTCTCTGCCCAAAACCCTATACAGAAGGCAGAAAAATTTGAGGCACGAAACCACCAAGGCCGCAAGGGTTGCTTCACCGGAGCCGAAATGCGACCGCACGCACTCACAAGTTGCAAAATCGCTCGATCTAGCAACGCTGGTGACTCAAGTCTAGCTCCAGCTTGCAATTCCCTTGCAATGTCACACCTTCGATGTGATCCCAAAGCACTCAAAGACTGATTCCCTACGCCCATATAAGCAGAGGCTAGACAAGTAAGTGATGGCTGACGGGCGGGTGGCATCGTACTCCGGCTCTCCAATCGCCGCCCTCACCTTCGCCTTGAGGTCCTCCTGAGGCTGATCATGGACTCACAGGCTGCTGTTTTGTCAAGCCTGTGGACTTCCCAAACTGCGATTTCTTGCCATGTTCAGATGCTGTCGAAAATCCAGCACTCAGTCTCTCGAAACAAAACCTACTGCCAGGAAAAAGGTTACCATAATCCCTGAACCCTGCGCCCCGAAGAGTGTACATCCAGCGAGAAAAGCGAGCAAAGCAATGCCTCGTCCACAAAGAGGTTGGCGGTCTTCTGCCTCGCCAGAATCCTTGTCGTTCAGACATGAAGGGAAAGCAAACTTGATATATAGCAACGATCTACTACCTGCACATTCAAAGAGTTTGAAGGGTTTGGGGCGAGGGCTTGGAGCAAACATGGGATTGTGAATCATGTTATGTCTGCGTAGACTGTCTATAAGACTTCAGGGATTGGTCTCGCTGTTCGGTGTGAGGTCTCCCATTCACAGAACCATCGCTTGAAGGCTTGAAGCAAGCTTTTTAATCAATTGTGTGGCTTTCATGGTATTAGGATACCCGAACAAGGCCAAGAGTCTGATTCTTGGCACGCGTCGCCTTGATAGGCAGCAGCAAGACTGCCACAAAAGTGACCAAAACACACACTGATGTGTGGCACAGAAGCCGGTTGAAGATGGACGCGCAGTCTGGCGTGATTCTGCCTTGTTCCGCTCCTGCCCTCCCGTTCCATCTGACAAGCGGCCTTCGCCATGCCCGCACTGAGCCGAGCACCTACAAAAAGCAAATTGACTCAGCTGGAAAAGAGCAAGCAGCTTGCAGAAGGACGACAGACTCTCCAAACCAACAAGATCGCACCACTGCTCACGGAGGATTTCCCATGCTGATGTGCGAGGCTCGGTTCCTGACCCCTTTCCTTTGCAAATGTTGACTCGGCAGCCCCGCCCCCGGCAGTGTCTTCCAGAAAGCTTGGCTTCCAGCGAGGCGAGGCTTTCAGCTCCGGCAGCGAGAAGCGGCCGCCCGGGGTGTGATGGACCTGCTCAGGTGCCTCTGAAAAGAAATCGAGGATCCCGGGACCAGGAAAGGCTAAGCGGCTAAACCACAAAGATCCCGCGCGCTGCTCTGGGGCACGTGGGCACAGCGATGCATCTGTGCTTAACTCGCCTTCTCTTCATTTTCCCTGATGAAGGTGCTCCGGCTGCGCTTCGACTCTGGATCCTCCGTGGCTTGGACTGCTTGGATGAACAGTGGTGAAATGGTGAAATCTACCGTATAACTGGACATTCTGTGCTGCGAACCGCCAGCTACGTGCAATGTGCGCGCTGTAGTCACTAGATTTATTGGGGTAAAGTCTGCGAAAACACCGGTCAAGTTTGGCTTGGGCGCTAAGTCCCGACGTGGCGAAGACAGCTGCAAAGTCGGAGTCGGACGCATGTCGGACCTGTGCCGCAGCAAGTCTGCTGGGACCTGTGCCGCTGATGCCCGAAATGAAGCAAGCTAAGCCAGCGGCACACCCTCCTTGTCATCGTTGTCCTCGTCTGGCACAGCTCCCAACAAACTGGGCGGAGTCATATGCCTGGGAACCAGCAGGTGCCAAAAGCCGCAGGGCAACCACTAATCCTTTCCGTGCAAATCCACCACCACCAGTCAGTCAGAGATAGACGAGGTCTCGTGTCATGGAACACGTGCAATCCACACCACGCGCTCTTTCAAGCTGCACAATCTCCGCCAAAGTGCATGGCTCCGCTCTGGGATGGCTGTCGATTCCTCCCTGCCTCGAGTTGAGTATCTCTGAAACAGCCCAACACTTGAACCAATAAGTCTGCATGTCGAACTCACTCGCCCAGCGACTCCCCCGCCTGGCTTCCCGGAGATGCCTGGCTCCGGAGCTGCGATAGCTCTTCCTTTGCTCCTTAGCTTGAGGCGAAAAGTCGAGAACAAACCCCTGGGCTGTGGACCACAGGTGACCAGACTGCGGCTTCTAAGCTGTACGGCGGGCTGTCACTGACTCAGGTCGTCGCGAGATATCATGTCAAAATGCTTGGTCATGACCTGCCAGCAGCGTTGAGACCGCACACTTCACTAATGTACATTTCTCGACGTTCACCAAACCCTCGACTGGCATGCAACATGGATTCATCACAATTTGTCAATGCTTTCCCCATCTCTTCCGCCTGGAGCGCCAAGTCGTGACTGGCCTGCGAAGCATGGCAGTTCTCACACGAAACTCCGTCCACTCAGCTTCTGACTCGATGCAGGACACAAACCAGTGGAAGCTGATGGAAGCTGCTAAGGCGAAAGAACCCCAAAGGCACTGTCTGTGCTCACGAGCGCAGCAATAGGATCCAGCATTTTGTACTGTGCAAATACCATGTCGCACACAAAACTCTGAGGTGCAGCCTCTTCTGCATGATTGGGGATGGTGGGCAAACATTCAGGGTGGAGTCTGTCACGGCGTTTCCAACCCACGACAACGCGAGATGGTATCTGTGGTGAACCAACGTTTCCGTCTTTTTGCAAACACGCAGCTGCAGCAGCAAACGAATGCAAAACCTAGTCTAGCATTGCAAGCAGTTTCATCGAGCAATCAAACTCACGATGTGTTGAGTGGCAATGGAGATGCATCTCTGGAAAAGGTGCGCAATTCAACACAATGATTTGGAATGACTGGGGGATCTGGGGGTTTGTTGGTATGTATGTTGACGAAGGATTTGGAATCATCAGGCAACTCTCGGGAACTGCCAGGGCAGTCTTCAAAGCCATTTTCAGAAACCGCCTAAAACAGCTGGGAACAATTCGGCGGATCTTGTTCAAAGTGCTCTGCCAGTGGCATAGCTTAAAGGGCCAAATGGGTCCTGAGACTGTAGTGGCCTCACAGCGGAAGGCATTTGAGACCAATGCAGCACGAACACAGCGTGCATGCTAAACAAATTTCCAGCCGCACAACTAATGAATAATGCGTCAAAAAGCCATCCGTCCAAGCCAAGGCGCTTGCAGAGATTGCATTGCGGCACTCAGCGATGCAGCTAAACTCCTCTGGTCGCTGCGTAGTTCCTCTGCAAGGACGCGCACACACAGCATACATTGACCAAGATTGCGGACCTCTGTATCATACCGGAAGATTACCGATGCAGAGGGGACTTACATCGCCCGACCGGCATGATCCTCAAACCTTGCCAGAAAAACATGCAACTCTCCAAGACAGAAACGCCAAGGTGCCGCAACAGCGTCGGCCACGTCACTTCCTGAGAGGAGAGTTTTTCTGCCAACATTCTCAGGTGACATCTCTCTCGTCGCTACAAACAGCTCTTGGATCCGAAGCAGGAGGATACACTTGTGGACAGCAAGTTCTCAACAGAATGCGGCCCGGTTCTTGCAAAGCAGCGTGCAGAGTTGCTTCGCCCATCCTGTCGGCTAAGCCATGAACAGTCCAGACTCTGTCAAGGCTGAGATATGGCCGTCTAGCGAAACTGGTGCAATCTGCAGCCACCTGCTGATTCCCTCTCTCTTTTAAGCACCTGGTCATCCACGGGTGCCACTGCCAACGTGAGCCGGACCCGGTCCGTCCTTGCAGTCGTGACATCCCTCACCGTGAAGCACATGTAGGCACGTGCTGCGAATGCTCTCTGATAGCCTTGTTTGGAAGGTGAAGCAACAAAACGATATCATGCAAACCTTCAATCTGGCTGTGAGCCTGTGAGCGGCGCCAGAAGTCACTCCTCTTGGGTTTCCAAGTGTCGGCGGCTCGGCTTCCATCTTCGTCGAAAAAAGAGACAGGAAAATCTAACCTTCAAGGGCTTCTTGAGCCGGCCATCGCCCAAACAAAGCAGATGCAACACGGCATAGCACAACAATCTTGAAAAACCATCGGTACGATGCTGAGTGCATGCTGCATAACCGCTGTCATACGGAAGAATCACCAGAACCACATGTGTGAGTGACGTTTACGATTCCATTGCCAATGCTCAACGTCCAAACTGATGTCACAATCTGAGGGCACTGCGCTTCCTCGCAGTAGCGTGCGTGAAGCCTGCAGCCACAAACGTTAACCGAGTAAGAACATCCATTGCACGTTTTGCAAACTACACAACCTCTGCCACAAATGCGCAGCTCCATCCGCCTACCCCACGAAACCCATTGACAAGCAAGTCGAGGAATGTTTAGCCATGACTTTGTCACGAAGCAGGATGGCCAATACATGCCACGATCGTCCGAGGACCATGCCGGGCGGCATCTTCCTGACCAGTCAAAAGCATCTGCAAATGACGGCCTTGTTCCGCACTGGTTCCCTGCAAAGGACAATTGATTTTTTGTTATTCTGTCATGTGCTATGCATGACATGCGTGAAGGCAGGAAAGCACACCATGTCTGTGGAGTCAGTTGAAGCCTCCTTCGCCATGGTGTGCACGACCATGCTCATGCCAACCTCAATCATCTGTCACGTCGCAACACTGCATTTCCAACATGTCCTACTCCATTATACCGCTTGTCGCGTGAAAGAAGCAACAAAGCTGGCACTTAGCTTCCTACCCGCAGCCGCGGAGGACGGGTCTCAGCGGCCTTGGCGAAAACACCTACACTAAAGTGTATGATTCAACAGCCTGACGGCCGCGG
The DNA here is from genome assembly GCA_905221615.1 of Symbiodinium sp. CCMP2592. Classification (NCBI taxonomy): domain Eukaryota; class Dinophyceae; order Suessiales; family Symbiodiniaceae; genus Symbiodinium; species Symbiodinium sp. CCMP2592. The sequence goes on along the minus strand of CAJNDT010002680.1, from coordinate 638,184 downwards.
CCTGAGGCACTGGCCTTCGCCGCCATGGTTACATGCTCGAGCCTGCCATGTTCAGAACTCACAAGAAATCACTGTAACTTAACTGCAAAGCTCTGTAAACTCGAAAGCCTGGAGCGCAAGGAGGCACATTGCTCTGCACTGCTGCCTCAACTGCACATGATAAGGGAAAACTTTGGCAGCAGTCTATCTGCTATCAAGAGCTGGCTGGCATACCAACTGCAAGCACATTCGGTTGCATTGCCGGGGTCCGCGCTCCGCAGAGCAACAACAGCTGCCTCTGAACGAAAATGCCGCGACAAGAAAGGAATGAGTCTGATCCTTGTGGCAATTCCTACTGCGTCATCTAGGAATGAAAAACAAGTTGAAACTAAGTTTGGTGCAGTAGGGTGCGAAGACGAACCCTCACAACTGGACCGCTGTTAAGCCCCTATAAAGAAGACCGACAAACTACCCCATAACGCCTACAGACCCTGTAAAAACCACAAAAGACTCCATACAATCCTATAGAATCTCATGAAACACACTGCAACACCCCGTCCTGCAGAACTACAATTGTTTGGCCGCCCTGCCCCCCCCCCTCCAGGCACGATCAATTCATCATGCAGAACAGCTCTAGTTCTGGACGTGTGACATCACCACTAACTCATTTTGTAGCGCAGAGACCGAAGAATGCCGTTCTGCTTGTCATGCTGCTCACGCGGGCATACTCCGTGCGGAGTTGTGCCACGCAGGATGTCATGCAGCGTAAAACTCGATAACACGATCTGCGCGAGCCGGGCAATCTCCAGTCTGGCAATACTCACTGGAATCTGGAATGCAGTGATGTTGCCCCGTGCTGCGAGCTCAGTCTAAACAGCCGCTTCGGACCTGCTTGGCAGGTGCTACGAGGAACCATGAGGAACCGACAACTGAACAATGCCCGAAATCATCCATGCCTGCACCGTCTGAGCAGGCCTCTTTGAACAGCCTTGCTGACGTCGTTGGCAAACAGACGTTCCATAAAGCTTCAGGTGTTTTCGACTTTTGTGTGCGACTTGTGTGGGTCTGAGAAGGTTCTGAGGCTTGTGTGGGGGGCAGGACACCACGTCGGTCAAAGTTTGTGAGCATCTCTCCACCGCACGGCGCAAGGCCCCGATTGAAATCGCAAGGCCTCAGCAAGAAGTTGATTCCATGGAACACTACGTGTTTGACAATTGAACCGATTGCAATTGGTTCTTCTCGGAGCTTCTTCGCCGGTGCCCTCTTTTGAGAAGCGATGCTCGGAAGATAATCTGCTTGCTTGCAGGGAGCCAGAAAAAAGGGAGACTGCCTGACATCATCTTGGGCCCAGTGCAAAAAAAAACCTAGCCATCCATCTACTCTGCCTCGTCTCCTGGCACTGCCCAAGATCCTTCCTTCAGACATGCATAGCCACAGGAAAAGCTCGTCTGGAATAGGATCTGAGCCTGGACCTGTGCTTCGGCCGGCACGTTCGGATGTTATCATCCATGCCCTGCTGCCTTCTTAAAGTCTAGCGTCTAAGCTCTTGTAGCATCGCAAGCGGAGGTGAGAGCCAAGAACCAAGTGAGCGCGGCATGGAGTGGCCACCTCCAAACTGAAATGCCAAGCAACCTTCACTACAAAGTCCGTCTTGCTTGTGTCCCGGGCTCTCATCCCAGCAGAGCTGATGCTTTATAGCTCTTTCTAAAAAACAGGCGAGTGTGACTGCACACTCCGTCGCTGCCAGCGTTGGGCTGGACACTGCGGATCCAGAAAAAAGTGCCCAGCCCATATTCGCCCCATGGTCATCAGCTTGGCTGCGACACTACTGAAGGGGGCTCTATTTCACTGCGCTTGCCAACATTGACACAACATCTTCAACCGCGTCTGCGGGAGTCGACTCGATGCCTGAATGCGCACGGAAGTGGAAGCACGGGTTCGTTAGAAGCCTTCGTTCTTTACACTGGCAGTGGCACGTGTCAAGTACGGCGATGTCACATTGAGAAGTTGGAACTCATAAAACGTGAGGCAAGGACTACAGTGGCTATGGCACCGTACGTACACCCTGCCCAGTAGCTCCCTGGTCCGACTTGCTCTGCCTTTCCGAAGCCCGACAAACTGCAATCCCAGATGCTCCTCAAGCTCGGCATTGTCACTTCTTGCATCTTGCGGTTCGTGACCCGCCTTAGCGATGGGATCCACCACGTGCTAACTTGCCCCATATAGTACCCGCCCAAAAAGCCGAGCTACGATAGATGTGCAAGTTCTTCCTCAGCCGTCCTGGAGCCGGTGCACATATTGGGACCTTCTTCCTAAGCTCTTCCGAAAGTCAGTCGTCAACATCCTGCATGACTCTAGCCGACACCCATTGCAATTGCACACATGCCGGCTTAAGCACTGCAAGGCTACCACGGGTTCGAGCAGTCCAGCAACATAGGGAATCTTAAGGAGCGGTGCGCTTCGGGACCCGATGCCCAGAAATTGGCAATGCTGCTGCTGCTTCTCACACCCGTCCTGTATCGGGACGGCCCGTGTGAGGAATTCTTCGAAAGTAGATCCTGCGTCCGCATCCGATCATTGCACTAGTCAAGGCCGACTCCGCGACTCAGCCCTAGACTACTGTCCCAAGCTCTGCCACTGCAGCTCTGGACGTCAGGCGTTGGGCCTTGATTTGGCCGGTCTGTTCCTCGAGGAAACTGCAGAGATCCGAGAACCTGAGACCCAAACGACAGCTTTGCTCATGAGAGCGGCTCATGTAGATACGAAGGAAATAAGGGTGTCTGGCATGTGTAGTCAGTCCCCGTGGCTGCTCTAAACAGCTAGTTGATACTGGCCAGCGGCCTCAAGCTGTACCGGACGAGGTCGAACATAACCGCGAGCATATCCTCAGAAACAGACCGTCATATGGCTCGTCAGTGACTATCCAGCCTTGCATTGAGAAAACTGTCATGGTTCCAAGCTGTAGTCCAATGTCCCGACCGTCCACGAGGGTCCAATGTGATTCTCAATTGCTGCTCTCTGCCTCGTCTCAAACATATGAACCTGTCAAAACGATCTCATCTGGATGCTGAGGTTCGATACCCTTGGCTGGGCCTTTCAGCTTCATAGCGCCGTCCACAAACTCCTGAGAAAATCACACGAAGAAATGTCGAGTGTCCTCTGAGTCCTCTTGGAACTTCCCAATGCAAGACTCGCTTTGTGGACTGCCGACGGAATGTTAGTGCGGACTGCAGCCCTGTAGTCCTCCACCGTCAATGACCCACTGCCATCCTTGGGTTTGCTTTCGTACATAATGACCAGAAGCTTTTCCTAATGTGGTTGTGCTAGTCACGGAACAGACGATACTAGTAGACGGAGCAGCACAAGTTGCCACTCCTCTCTACCACACCAGCACCTTCATTGTTTTAACACACCAAATCACCAAATCTGTTCAAGTCGAAACAAACCTAACAAAAAAAAGCATCCCGCGAAGTGCACTGCCATCAGCTAAGCCTGAAAAAGTTCGAATCCTTTGAATCAAAGTCGCCACATCCAGCAGCGTGAAGACTATCCGCGCATCAGAAATATCGATATCCAAACCAGAGAGGAATGCTTGCACCTATGCTCGCACCAAAAGGCACCGGATGCTTGGACATGTGGAAAGAAATGTGCAGTACAGAAAGCTGGCTGTACGCACCCGCAATCCACCACCTTAGCCTCTGGAGCCTGTTGTATCTCTGCAAACAACACCATCAAGGCGGTGGTTTTAGAGCATCTGGGATTGGCAGCGGCACCCACGGATCCTCCGCCTGATTGCAGAATTCCTGCGCAGGGGTGGAGGGAATTTATGCACGAGAACTTAAAATCGTCAGGAATTCAAGAGTTCACTCAAAATTCAGTCCACTCTGCACAGCATCACAGTCAGCTGTGAAGCGTCCCGGGTGCCCAAAGCCCTGCTACAAACCGCCAGCAGCTGCTGGGTCGCTGTCCTCGAAAGTAATGCAGCCATTCCTGTGAGCAGTCAGACAGTACATCAGGGAACTACGTGACACTATAACTTCATGAAGTCCAACTCTGGTGGTACTCCGGGACAGTGGCCCGTCCATGTCTGCAGACGCGAAAATTCGGCGCATTTCACCTCCGCTCACGGTATGCTGAGGACGTATACTCGCCCGGCTGAAGCTCTGAAAGACAGAGAAGCCATCGAGCTGAAGCTAAACTTCAGGCCAAAGTGCCACACAAACGCTTTTGCTCCTCCGTGAAGCTTTCGACGACCTGCGAATAGCCACGATAGAGCAAGGTTGATATTTGCGGTGTCGCGCTCGTGTGCGAACGTCGCTTAACAGAATCGGGCACTGCACATCACCTCCAGCCGACCGCCCTTGGCCCCACAAAGGCCACGCCTATTCTTGCCTATTGCATGCTCAGCGCAACACCTCATCCTCCGTCCGCGTGCACACTGCCGAATCGACAAATATACCTTAGTGCACATACTGCCAGGTGGTTGCCAGATTCATGGTTAGGCTGGCGGCTGGGTGGGAGCGAAAAGGCGTGGGGCCCGGCACTAGCCGCCAGCTGCCCACTGTCAAACGCAACCGAACACGCGGAAGGTATTGTGCAGAGTAGTGTACAACCAAAAGCTGTAGACACTCTAGACTCCACGACCTTTCCGAGTCACCTGTCACCACGTTCAGCAGGCCAACCAATGTAAAGAAGATGTAGAACACCTAGCAGGTCCAGCTTGGGGCAGAGCCGAGCAAACAGGAACATCGAAAACGCAAGAACTGAGGCCGAACGTAACTGAGATCAACTGAGGGCCCAGCGAAAAGCACGAAGTACACCTCGCCAGGCCTCGGAGGCAAGCCGATGGCTGCAATGCCCAAGGAAACTGAACTTTGAATCGTGTCAAGTGGCCCCAACCGAAGGGTTTCCCCGTATGTCATCCAGTCGTTGCCCCCAGAGACGGAGCAGAAAAGGCTAACCTCAAGGTGACAGGCAGCCAAAGTATGCCGTGAGCCCGACACACGGCCGAGAAAGCCACGCCGAAAAGCCGCAGGAAGTTGCTTTGTAGCTGTGTAGTTCAGTAGACCCGAATGTCCGAGCATTGGGACGGCCAAGAAACTAGCGTTTCGTAGGTTCCTCCAAAATACTCCTCGGCTCACTTCCAAAACACGTGTGCAATCTGCGGGTGGCCGGTACCTGTATGCCAAGCATGACCAAGATGAGCCTTGTCAAAGCCACTGCTCTTAAAAAGCATCTGCAGATTCCAGAGAAGGTGCGTAGACTTTGCGAGCATTCTCCACCTTCCATAAGCAAGCATGCCCACTTGTCTCGTGGGGCATGTGCCGGTCCGTGCCTTGTCAAGGTCGTTCGTGTTCAGCTCGTCGAAGTAAAGAGATATTCCATTGCCAAAGATTATGCTAAACCTGGCATGCAACAGATAGCAGGAGAAAAACTTGTCTCTGACGATGCGATCAACATTTCCACAAGCCGAAGATGATATGCACGGCCGGGCAACATGAACATCGTCAACAGCAGCATGACAAATGCCCAGAACAAAGCTCCAATGGACCTGAGCTCAGGATGCAGCCAGAGTGTACCGGCAGCTTCACTGGTCGCAGGCCATAGGCATAGCAAGGAAACCACCCACTGCACTTTGCAGCGTCGCTAGTGCCCACGCTCTGCAGTCAAGTGGGACCCATGGAAAAGCAAGCTGCGAGATGATGGAGAAGAGCATCGTCCTCAAACTTCGCAGACCTTGTCACAACCATCCAACCCTAGCGCTCGTGGCTTGCGGCAGTCAAGAAAAGAAAACTGCAATCCACATGCAAGTGATATCCTCATTCCAACCTCGGCACTGCGCAAGGTCCGCACTAGCCGCACCACTCGTATGAGACGGAAGACGCGGAAGATGCGCAGGAAAGACCTCTGTTTCCACACCGACAGTTCTTCCAAGCGGGAATCACAAGAAATCTTACCAAGGCGTACCATGGGTGACTGACTGTCATCCATGGTGGGCCGTCATCGCTAGCTAGTCACGACGGCATGGAATCAAGAAGTAGTCCCCAACTACGTGGCCGAACAATTGCGAATATGCGACTACTTCGACCCCGTTAGTTCTTGGGAAATCCCACGACGTCTTCGATGCTCGTAGCCTATGTCGACAACTTTTTTGCCTCCCGCCTGGCTAGGATAACCTTGCTTTACAAAGTTCCTACCTGCAGCTCTGGCTCAGACATGTTAGGGCCGAGACAAATTCAGCCCGTTGGGGGCGTTGTCCGCCAGGGTGAGCTCCACAATCCTTTGCGAAGGCAGGGCCAGGACGCTCTGGACTAAAGCATTAAAGTCAAGCACATCTTGAAAATTTGCATGAGCTGCTTGGACTTCAGCAAGATGGTCGACGATGCCCAAGTGCCAACTGTACCATGCAGAGTCAAGCTTGTTCCAAGCTTCGAGTTGACGACTAGGACCACGTCAAAAATGTTGAACAGCCGGGATGGACCAGTCAAGAAGCCTGCAACAAAGTGGGAGTACGGCAATGGCAAGCGAAGTAACATCTCGGATGTTGGCTTGAACGCTAGCCCAAACCTCAACTTATCTGCTATCTGTTAACACATGTAAAAGAATACACGCAAGAAATACCAGGTTGGAACCAAGCTGCTCCAGCCGAAGCCCGCACAGTTCACCAGGATTTCGATTGAGAACCAGACCTGCGCCAGACGTAATGTATCCGGCTACTGAGACAAGTTTATGCGTCGTTCATCGGGCTAGGAGGCCCGGAGCACCCCATGCAAGTGCACTCCAACTTCTTGGGGTAGTGTCGGCAACAAGGGAAGCGTAAACATCAACTGGAACGCACCCACAACTGTCCATCGCTACATGCCCTCAGCCTCCTGATGCTACGGCTGATACGGGCATCCACACTGGAAACGACAAGGAGCAACAAACGTTCAGGATTCCTGATTTCATTGGATCATGAACCCAGTAACCCTCGCAGTAAGATGTGTCTTAGTCTCTCTCTTTCAGTACCCCGACCCCACCCCACTTGCTATGTCAGCGGGCCGTGAAGCAGATTTCAGGCGTCCGGTCGACACTGGAAACCTCCTTGCCCAGGATGCGGTCGTAGCCTTGGGCAGTGAGGAAGACAAAAGCCCTCTCTGACCCCGAATGTTTCCAGAGCTGAGCAGGAGGGTTACCTAGCATGCAATGGAACCATGGGGCGGACAACACCTTCCTGAGCCTGCACATGCATGCCTTCACCAGCCCACGCCAGCCAAACAAGTCCAAGCTGCTTGCCCTAACGGCATTGTCTGCAGCCACTCCCAGATACACTGTGTTGGCCATGATCGCCAGGGTGCAAAGGGACTTGAAGAGGGAGCCTGGCAAGCTGCGAAAGGCTGCAGCAAGCTGCGCATGACTACGGCATAGATTCACACGACCTTGCCAAGACACTGTTGCAAAAAGCAGTGATCAATGGCTCGTCTTTCCGCCGGCTAACGCCACCCATCTCCGTGATCCAGTGGAAGAGCTCCCTGAAGCCTTGTCGTCTCGCTTCTCTCCCCACGTGACCGGCCAGTGATCGACTCTCTCGGGGTCTCTGTATCTCTCAGTCTTTCTGGCAGGACCAACTGCGCTTCTACTGATGCGAATTGGCTATCCGCCTGTCTAGTCTTGGTGGGCTAGCTCGAAGGGTGCATGCGCATCATTAGATTCGAAAGAAAACAGAAGATTAGATAGCAGTCAGAAGCGAGACGTTGCAGGGATCCTTCACACAAACTGTGCTGACATCTCTCAGCGCTCATCATCCAAGTGGCTCTGCAGCGGAGCATGGTCCGGAGACATTGCTGGCGGCCGTTTTCTGCGTGCGCAGGCGGTGGGTGAGAGCAGACAGCTGCTGTCTTTATGGAAAGCCTTTTCCGGAAGATACGATATGATACGATTAGCTCACTCTCTGGTGGATCTTGACTGCGCATATGGTAGCTTGCTGGGGTGCAGGGTGGCTTTGCTAGGCAGAAATACGCAACTGGCAAAGCAGCGCTCATGCAGGTCGGATCAAGTTAGGTCGAAGAGCAGCTGGCCCAAGCGAGCTGCTCCCAACATGCCGCCAGCCCCCTGACCAGTGGTATGCTTGCAGCAAATTGGGTGTCCAGGATCTTCTAATACTCGTGATAGTGGCAACTCTGACATGCAGCAACCCTGAGCTGTTTGCACAAGCAAAGGCAGGGCTTGCAAGCTTCCCGACGCAAGCGCTGCAGTGAACTGACCCTGCAAGGCCCGTTGCCTTGAGGCTCTTCACCTGGGTAGAATATGCACAGATGCAGCCGTCGGGTTGTGGATCGACGAGGTCCCATGAATCCCCCGACAAAATGTCAATCTCATATTAAGAAACCCTGCGTAATTGCAAAATGTAATTCCCAGAACGCAAGAACCCCTCCCCCCGTATTTGCAGAATCCAAGAAGCCGGAGCGAAAAAAAGTCACCAGAATCTTGCTTAGATGAAAGCTCACATGAGCTGAAAGAAGACCCCGCTGGCCGGAGCAAACCTAGATTCGAACTCTAGCTTGGCTTCAGTGTGTCACGTTCAAAGGTTGCCTGGGCGGGTCTCTAATTACAAGTACTGGCGCAGGCTTTAAGGCTGCTGACGGTTAAAGAAGCTGGGGCTCATCCTTGGAGGGGGGGGAGGGGGGCGGTTATATGAATCACCTTTGGAATGGTCATTTTGGCAACCCCATGCCGCCCCCGACGGACAGAGTGTCAATATGTGTCAATACCTGTCGACGAGGGGCCCAAGAAGAGGTGTTCTCATCAAGCCCCCAAGAGAGCGTAGGCTGGAATGCCTGCCATTTTTGCGATGTGACCGCTCTCGAAGAGATTGGCAGACATGCTTCGTCGACTTCCTCGTTAAACATGAGCGGTATTCTATCCAATTACAGGTGTCTGTCAACATCTTGCAAAGGTTAGGTTGGGCTCGGAGGCAAGACTGCCTCAAGTTCAAACCCTGACTGACACCAGGAAAGATGTGATGTTAGCAAAATCAACTACCGAAATCCGACCCAAAGCAACTGCAAACATCCACGCATTGCCTCTGATTCCGGCCGCTTTTTGGCTAACTCGCTCGGTGGCGGCTCAACCTCACAACAAACCCTGGATGCGACTTCAGACTGAACCCGACTTGAAAGCCAAATCTCGTGAGCTTGCATGCAGATGCGAATCAACACTTGTTCCGAGGTACAACTGCCGCCAGAACATCGGTGGCGCGAAATTCACGTGCCACGACACACATGCATTTAGGAACAACTGCAGACACGTGAGAGTACATTTTGTGGTCTGTCCACCAACGCATCCTTCCGACTTTGCTCATATTGGCCAGAATTCTGTGTTTGCATCCACGTGGCCTATGGCTTGTTCGTCTAGACATTTGCCTAACTCTGTGTGCACGCATGACTCGTGCGCATGCGTGTGTGTGTGTGTGCACGGTTTGCACGAACGCTTGTCCGTAGGAACGAACACTTAGGCATGCGTGTCCGCCCCGAAATCCAACTGAACACATAGAGATTCATACAAGCAGAGATAAGAGGCATACAGGGCGGCTATCTCTCTGAGCAATTACCGAAACACGAACACATATGATGAATCATGAAAGCACACGGCTTTGGAATTTATGAAGGTTCGACGTTCGATCGGCGGCTGGAGATTGCAACCGCGTGTTGCGCAGTCTGCGCGGAAGGAATACAAACGGAAGGCTGTTGACAGGGAACCTAATAAATACCGATGGCCACTGCTCGGCGGTCTCAGAGAAGAGTCCTATCCTGTGGCTGGTTTCATCCAGACCGGCCAAGAAGCCTCCGGCAAAGGTGGCGGCTTCACCGAAACCTGAGAAACGCTGGCCACTACATCTGCCAACACGAAATGGGATATGTGCTCCCGTGCCAGGTTTCCGAGACGAAAGGTTCAGTCATCTGCGGTGGTACGTGTTGACAATCGTAATTTCAGGGGATGCAAGTTGATTCACAAACTTGTGAGCTTACTTGCAAACTTTCAAAGTTCTCGCGAGGCTTCCTCTCAAGGTCTATTCTGCACGACGCTGACCTGGTGTCTAGTTACGTGCCAGTCTGCCGGCCTCTTTCTCGTGCTTCGCATCCGGAACAACTCCGAGCAACTCCATTCCTCGTGCAGCTCAGCAAGAGCAAAGCTCCAATCCAGTAGATAGTAAGCTATATCAGCTATTCCAGAGAAGCAAGCAATAACACCAAGGCCAACATGGACTGCACACCCTGTTATCGTTGGGGTTCTCACGACAACAAGAAGCAGAAAGCGGTCTCGTGTGACTCATCCAAGTGGCGCTGGTCTTCAGCATGTTGGAGGTCGAGTTTCCCTGACCTCTTGGCTCAGCCAGGCCCAATGGAAACTCCCGTCAACCAGCAAGAAACTAAGACGTTGAAGTTGCGCTGGGCATTGCTATGAGCCCTTCGTATCGTGTCTGCTCTGTTGTATGTTCTGACCCATGACCCACCGCACAAAAGCTCGCACCGATCAGGCGTCATCACTGCCACCGAGAGACAACTTCTGAATTTCTTTCCGCATTGCCGCGTTCTGCGAGACTATAGCGTCGATGTGCTTGCTTAGGTCGCTCAAACCTCAATGAAACGCATTCAGTGACATGGTGCATAACAGTCATAACAGAGACAGCAGCAAACAACGAACACAGTCCAGACGTCGCCGGCTACGAGCATGTTGCTACCGCATGCTGCAGGCTCCTGCAACCACAAGGCATTTCTGCAATGGTTCACCCACAGACATCTCTGCAGCGGGTGGATGATCGAGATATGCAGTGGCAAACTGTTGTTTTAGTGAGGCACGTTGACAATGCTTGATGAATCTTGCCACCTATGTCCGTTTTTCTGATTAGCTAAAAAAACAAACGAAGCCGTGACATGTATGCTGTCTCCCCTTCCTGCCGCATAGCTTCCTGAGCACGGCTTGAGCCCAATCAACTTGCGTTATGGCAGAGCACCAAGCTTGAATCACTCCAAGGGGGTTCGGTCACTCTTCGACCCCCCTGAACCTTGCGCAGTCGTTGGCTGGGCGAAGAAACTCAACACGGAGGCCCCTTCACCACCAATATTGCTGACTGCAAGAAACGCGCAAGCGAAGGATTTACTGATGAAACACTAGCATGCTTGCACAATGTGGCACTCTGCAACAGGATTTTGACTTATTGGCGCCTCTGCCTTCTGCAGCTCTGTCTGCGTTGACCGAAGTGCGGCCTGTCTCTCAGACCCCACGATGTTTTGAACCCTTTGTACGCGCTTCTGAGTCACATGGGCAATCTCACTGACATCGGGGGAATGCATTTAACAAAGAAACTGCTGAGAGTGCCTGCTCTGTACACAGCTTCGTCTGGATGGCGGTCACATTCCGTTGGAGGGCAGCCTGAAATGTTTTGAACGGCAACCTGCCTGCAATGACAAAAGCGGTTAATTGACTTCTCTTGGGATAGAGTCGTGCAAGATGTGTGCCTTGCCTGTGCTGCTGCCTCGGGGCCACAACGATGACCTGCGCTTGCAGCCCAAGCCTGCACGGAATGCAGAAGCCGTCATCCTGGGCCTTGAAAGCTTCTGTCAAGCTGTCATTATTGTTTCGGAACGGCTTCCTCTGTGCACTACCTGGCTCGACCCTTGGGCGTGCATGCAGGCTAGCAAGGATCATCCCATTGCCCGAAAACATGACGATCCGATGCCGTCAATCGAATCAAATCTCTACCGAAAAGCGCCGGATGCAGCATGCTCCATCCCGACGACCAGTTGCAACTTCTGTTTTTGCCTTAGAATAGAAGACTGTATAGACTAGTCAAAAACGAAGAGATGACGTGAAACAGGCAACAAAGCTGCGGCAGCGGCAAGCGAACAGATCTGCAGCTCGGTCAAAAGCATTTTCAACACGGCGAGCATGCCAAAGGTCAGGCGACAGCCGCAAATCGCGAAGTGCCTTCAAGGTCATGGTGGCGGCACGTTTGATGTCACACAACAATTCCACAGGTCGCAACCGTTACACGCAGACCAAGACCTCTCACAACACTTTCATCGAAACGAATGGTGTAGGCTCGGTTTACCGGCGAACCTCCCGGATCTACTCCACGGCTACTTAACCAAGACAGGTGGCATCAGCCGCATCGATGCCTCCCAAAGGCGGGGACCGGCCTTCGAGATGCTGTAAGCATAACAACCTAGGGCCGTATAAGCTTGGCTCCTGACGAGATCGGCTTCTTTCGAGCGCTGACTGGATTTGCTGAACCCGAAACTTCAACATCTCCCGGCTAGATCTGTTTCATCCGCCTTGGCCGCAGAAACGGAAACCCTTGTCGCGCATGCCATGCTCCCCGAGCTGGGGACGAAATACCTCCCAACAGGCTAGCGGCTGCAGCCATGCATCAAGCTCGACATGCACATGCAGGCCGAGGCTTTCAGGATGGGGAAAGCTTGCGCAGTCCGAGAGCTCATGCCCGAAGCTCTAGACACATCCAGGGCCCCCAAAGCCTGCAAACTCCTTGCAGGACAGCGGGGAGGCCGGTATTGCCCTGTACAGGGTCGGAGAGAAGCGAACAAACACTGCCGGCAAGCAAGTGCCCAGAGTTTTGCAAACGTTCTGCAGGCTCAATGGCCAATGGCATGTGAGGCAGCCGTTGTCATCCAAGAAACCAGATGCCTGCACAAAACCGCCGCCAGGCTAGCGGTCACCTGCAGCAAGACCATACCAACCAGCTGGATGGTTTCACTACTGCGCCTGCTCCGAGGCAGTGGCCAAATGCCGCCGCCCACCCAAACGTGGTACTGAGCCTCAGAAGCAAGGTGGGATAGTTTCACCGCTATGAGTCCTCGCCACCTAGAAGGCACGGCCTGGGTGGTAGCATGAGGTCGGCGGGCGTAAAGCTAAAGACAACACAGATTGAGGGCCACGGAAGGCGCAAGTGTCGCCAGGTGTCTGAAGGCTGCCCGGGCTGCTACCGGCTGACGCATCGCCTGACATGTCAGAGATTGGTGACAGCCCGTAGTTCCAATGCAGCCCCTACACGGAAATCGATCCACCTCAGCGGCATCCGGCGGATCCAGCAAGCGCCCGAGGAGATGCTTCCTGTCCTGCTTCAACACGAAATTTTGCGACGACATGCGACGACAGGGCGTGCGTCGTCGTTCTGAAGCTCCGGTCCTTCAGCTGCACCGCTGAAAGCTGCAGCAAGGGGCCATAGTCAGGGGTGCGAAATTTGATCAACCTTGGGCACGTGACACGTCCGACCGGCTTGACAGGGCAGCACGTGCTGTCGTGATGCCGTTGATGATCATCCCATCCTTTGTCTTTGTAGTTTTGGCGCGTTGGTTGTCCCATCGCTGAGGCGCCACTACTTAATTACACTTCGTTCAGTGCTCAACCCGACAAAGCTGCTCCGGAATTCCACTGTCTTCAGAAGCAGGCGACTCTTGCAATCGGCTGAGAGCTTAGATCATCCCCGCTTCGACTCGCGTTCAGGACGGAGCGGCGGCACTCCCTCGATGAGCTGCTCCGCACGCCCGTCCTCCAGCAGGAGAACCTCGCGTCGGCGCCCGCTAAGCATCAACATTTTGTGCTTGCAATTGAGCCCCAGCCTGCGCCATGTGGAGGTTGCTGGCCTGAGCCACCATCTGCAGTCTGAATGCCTGGGCTGCTTTATCTGCTTTGGAGTCTTCAAATCACCCCGGCACTCAACACGAGAAGCCGCACAAACGAGATTGGACATGATCGCGGCCAGGATACTGTGTCAGCGGCACTCACCTGTTGATTTTTACATATCATATGCGATGTGACAGCGTAAGTCCTCACAGGTCTACCTCCGGCCATGGCCTGGATGAATCGATCACGCCAGAGGCGTCGTGCCTCCGGCTCCGTCTCCAGCAGTCGATGGCCTAAGCCATGTCGCCACTGCATGCTTCTGAACACTTCAGCTGGGAACTGATCTTCCATGTGCAAACAGGCACTATCAAGTTACCAATTGATTCAAGCCGCACATGGCATGGATAGCGAGGTATTCTCGAAACTCCATTCCTGCCAAGACTGTCAAACTGCTCTATCCCTGTCGGCTGCTGTATGCGAAGGAATCACAAGCCGGAAGTCAATATCCTGACCCACTGAAATCGTTGTTCAGCTTTTCGAAGCCAGAGAGGTCCAAGCCCTGCAGAGTATGCCGGGCGCTGAGAGACGATTCACATTCCTGCGCTGCAGAACTGTGAGAAAACTGAACCTCCGCACCTTGTAGAAAGGATGGCTCAACAATCCTTTTATGTCCAGGCGGTCATGAAACAGCTCCTGCAGGACACGTGCCCGAGCACGAAGAAACGATTGCACATTCCACACTGCATAGCACGAAGGCTAGTTGTTTTTTGCTTTCAAATATGAATTCTAGGACGACGTCGCCTTGTTTTGCCCTGATGTCCTTGAAGATGTCTCTCCAGCGGATGAAAAACGGATTGCCCGGTCCCGTTGCGAGAAACCAGCCTGAATCTCGTTCCGGTGCCGCTAGACTCAGCTAGACTACGACGGGCTTTCGTGTGAAGTTCTCCAGCATGTTGGCTTCAGCTTCGAATGAGTTTTCGTGGTTCCCAACCTGCAAAGCACGGGGCCCCCTTCTCCCCGAGAGGGATGGGGCATCTGCTTGTCCGTTTTGTCACATCAAAGGCCGATCGTCACAGTAACATACATTCTTCCCAAGCCGCCTCAAGACACCTTTCGTGATCCTTCGTGCTAGAGCAGAACCCTGACTGCATGATCTCACACCTCGAACCTCCAAACTTTGGCCAGTAGCTCTCGACGAAGTCGCGACCTCCGAGAGCATCGGTTCCATAAGAAGGGTGGTAGAAAACCTCCGACTTGACAGACGGGGAGAAGCAAGCAGAACAAGATGTGCAAACAACAGGCATGATGCACTCTCAAACGCCGGCGAGATGCACACGCCGGTTTCTGCCCCCAGGAGATGGCGTTCCAGCACAGCTTGTCCAGGCTGCCACAGACCAAGATGTTCACATCCATCCACACCTCGGTCAAGATCGATCGAGGCGTGCAGTGCAATGAATGCGAGCAAAAAGTCATGCGGCACGAGGCATTGGCATGCGTGCTCATTCAAACCTGAGGAGGCTTACGAATCCCAGACAACACAGGGAAAACGGCCCTTCCGAAGCCTCTCAAACTTCCAAACATGCAGTGTGCCATGTTGTCGAGAAGCGCCCCCATAGCGGCAGAGCACGCCCAGCCGCACTGCATCAGAAGCCTGATCTTCCGTCGGTCAACCACGACTGCACTGTTCGGAGCCCGGCGGTGGCAAGTTGGCAAGTGGCTGTCTGGTGCGAGGTCATATCCATAAACCGGTTCGGCAGTTCGTCCTCGGTGAGATACCTCAGACAGGCACCAGGTGTTCGCCGTTCCGCCGTGCCGAAGGCTGAGCCTGGAATGGATGGAATCCCAGATGCTCCATGACCGTCGACTTCTGCAAGATTCGCACCTCGTCGCAAGATTTCTATCCTATGTGCTGCGCTAGGCTGCGAAACGAATCAACCACAAGCGTAACCAAATAAGGTCTCATTGTTCGGTTGACTCTGCATCCCGGTCGGCGCACACCCGGCTTCTGTCCATGGCAATGTATCTATGCGAAATATGTAAGTGGGTTTATACAGTAGTGGTTGGGCCAAACCTGAAGTCAAGTGGCATCCCAATGTGGGTTGACTCGCTGCCACGTCTCCACGCACATTCGGAAGAACTCCGGCATCTGCCTCATGACTTTCCATTACCACGTTGCAGCAGTGCCCTCACCCCTACGACCTTTCCACTCCAGGTCTGCCCTGCTCCGGCTACATGCAAGGTCGCACCCAGAACTCGTGCACAAGCGCCGGAGACGCTCTGGAAGGTCTTGCAAGCATCAAGAAGTGCAGCTACACCGTGGCAAGGGGCTCGTGGCCCTGTGCCCAGTATGCCCAGATCGTGCGAGGTCGCACCTGCACCATCTCTGGCCTACTTGCCAGCTAAATGACGTGGTGACCAGCTCGTGGCAAACATCCGGGCCTCCTCATGCCGTAGGGGTTCTGCAGGCGCCGATGTGCGTACCTGCTCTGCATCCTGGCAACGAGCACCGAATGGAAACTGGTAGAGAACTTGCAGTCCAGCGACACCTCCGTTTTCGAGCTCTCGGACAGCATGGGATCTGCAGGCTCCTCGTCCTTCATCACGCCTAGCGTCAGTGGCACGTCCGACATCTCAGAACAACTCTGAGACAGAGATGTACACATGCGGCAAAGCTGCCAGCTCTGCCCAAAGGCCCATACCGCCAGTCTTCATCGTCCTGGTCGCAGTCACTGCCACTCACAACGTCTCGCAGCAGTCAATGTTCGGACATGCAGCTCGAGCGAAGACACGCCAAAGCTGAAGGACAGATCTAGCCCGAACCTCCTCCTCATCGTCGAAGCTGGCACTTGCAGACACCTCCATGACAAGTCGCAACTATGGACCTTTTGCATCCACAACTCCAGATAAGGCAAACTCGAAAGAGTGCAACCTCAGGCTCTTGGCACCTCGGTCGATGGTTCAACGGGCGTCTGGGAACCAGCCCGTCCAAGAGGCCCGTAACCTCTCCGAAGTCATGGAGACCGAGGAACCCAGAAAGATCTTCAAGGAGAGCGGTTGAGCAGACCATACAAGCACAGAGAGAGATAGATAGATAGATAGATAGATAGAGAGCCTGAGTGAAGGAAAAAACGAAAGAACGAACGAAAAACAACAAGTCTTGTGTTATGCCACAAACGAGTGGTTTTGGTTGAATTGCATTGGCGCTCCAGGATGTGGTCGAGAATCGCTTGAAGCAAAGTCGAAGCTTCTTTGCCGAGTCCGGTTCGATAGCGCAGGACCCCCCTTTATAATGTCAGACATCCAAGAAGTATGAGGGGGGAGGGGGTGGGACGAAGTGAGGGGGGGAGGGGTTTGTAGTCGCCCTGGATTTAGGAGGACAAAAAGGCACTACAAGGGGCGGAGGGGGGGGGGGGCTTGTAGTCTTGCATTTAGAAAGAAAATAGTGGGGGGGGGGGGGGGGCTTTTAGTCCTGGATTTAGGAAGACGGAGTGGCTTGTCATCTTTGGGGGGAACCTCCCGGACCGTCCCCCGCATACTTACACATCGTTTAAATCCAAGACTTCAAACCCCCCCCCCACTTATTCCTAAATCCAGAACTTTAAGCCCCCATTTCTCCTCCACACACAATGGAGAAAGCCACACTTAGATGGGGGGCTGCGCCCCCTAAACCCCCCGCTTTTTAGACTGCAAGCGAACTTCACCCAAACCCCCCCCCTCATTCATGAATGAGTTGTAAGCTCTGGAAATGCGGGGGCTGTGCCCCTCCAACCCCCCGCTCTTTTTGGACTGCAAACTCCCCGCTCTCTTAAGCCGCGTTTTCTCCAACACACACAAAGGAGAAAGCCACAGAAAAACGCTTCAGGGGTGGTTAAAAGCGAGGAAAAAAGCATAAATCATGAGTGATTTGGAGGACGACGTACTTCACCCAACATACAAGTTCAACACCCCCATATGAGACCCCCCCAAGCCTACAAGCCCCCCCTCGCTCCCCTCCTAGTCTTCCTAAATCCAGGGCTACTTGCTAAATCCAGGACTACAAGCCCCCCCCCCCCTCCCCCTCATAGTCTTCCCAAATCCACCCCTATAGTCTTCCTAAATCCAGGACTACAAACCACCCCGCTCATAGTCTTCCTAAATCCAGGACTACAACCCCAGCTATCGAACGGGCCTGTCTTTGCCATTCGTTTGTCTCAGCTGTCCAGACTCCGTGTGAGCATGTCATTAGGTGGGCGATGATGCTAAAACCAGCTACCAGCGATGGTACATGCGTACACTCCCAAGCCAAACCAGCAGTTGCCAGCTACCGAGAAATATCAAGGAGACCACGGGAGCTTAACAAGGAACCCCCGATTCACGCCCTCTGGAAATTTCAGTTGGCAGCTTCGCCAGTTCGAAGCATTTTTTCATGAGTTGAAAAACGACGTGTCAGCACACTGCGACACTATCTCGCTGTGCAGAGTGCGCAGACGGCATTGGCCCATCTCATTGGCAATCTGCATCAACCGCTGGTGCTGGCCAAGCAGCGCCAGTCCTCATCCCCCTCCACTTCAATGCCAGAATCGTCCATGGCTCTGGAACTTTACCATCCAATCTAACCTAACTGGCAATGATCAAGTATCGTCCGCTTCTTGTGAGAATGCCTGCGCACAGGAGGCCCACATCAGTTCGACTAGGTGCCAACTGGTTTCTTGACTTAGAGACTTAGTGTAGCAGAACGCCTTGAAACAGTCTTTGCAAATCCCGTCTGCCAAAGCATGATGTGAAGGAAGAACAGCTAAAGGCGCGCTGGGTATTCCTACCGTGGTGCAGAAAACCTGGCTATCCTGCCCCAGGCCCCAACAACGGGCTCGAACAACAAGGGAAGTCTGGAAGTCTACAGCGGCTCCCTTCAGCGTCCAGCTCCTGCGGGGAAGCTAGGCTACTGAGACAAGTATCTAGCAAATTCAGCAAATCTATACTGGCTATCCAGAGAGAGTCAGTGACTTTTCCGCTCGCAGTTCCGCCGGATCCTGCTCTCCCAGAAGACATCGCGGACCTTGGCGAAGACCACTGGTCCGACAGCTTCGGGAAATTCGACGTGGACGTAAACCCAGATGGCTGTCTTGCACCTCCAGCTCTTCGCGACGGCAGCGAAGCTGGTTCTCAACTTGCGATCTTCTCAGCTGGAGCCTGCTGCGTGAGGAATGCAAGGATGTCGCCTGTCCCAGGAAAGATGGGGCAGAGACCCGGACAGCCGCATAACCGTAGTATCACAGGCAGTCGGATCGAATAATGGCCCCATCAGCACCGGGCTCGCCTACGCGTCCTTTTCGCAGCTCGACGATCTCGTAAAGCGAATCTGGCACCAGCTTCTGCAGCGAGGTCATCAATATCTAGTCGCAGCATGGGGCCACATCGGAGACCTGAGAGCTCAAAGATCGGAGTTCCTTTCTGTAAGCGAGTGCGGTAAGGGCATAAGGTAAGGTTGCACGGCCTTCGCTTCAGTACCCCTGCTAAGGGCCAAGACTTTCCAATCTCATTCCGGGGACTGTTCGGGAAGTTCGGGGTGGCCCGCCTAGAGATGAATACGTTTGCCGGTGGACATAAACGATTTGGATCATCGAACCTCGTCTTGAAGGTGAGGTTGCCATTTTGACACCGGACTTGATGACTGCCAGCACTGCCTCTTCCGCCGCTCTTCAGCCGAGGCGAGGTTGCCATGCTTGGGGTTTCACATGACTTCACTTTCGCTACATATTGGAAACTTATGATTATGGTTCCGGTCTAGCCATACTGCTAGCTGCCTGCTGGCACTTCTGATGTACAACTCCCGCGACTCGTTTGTCACAATAAATTACAAGTTGTACTGCCTATTCTAAGACCGCTTCTACTGCTGCTGCTACTACTACTACTACTACTACTACTACGACAACGACCAATACCACTCCCACGATATAGATCTACCTAGTATGACGACTGCTGCTGCTGCTGCTGCTGCTGCTGCTGCTGCTGCTGCTGCTGCTCCTGCTGCCACGACGACGACGACGATTGCTACTACTAGTACTACTACTACTACTACCACCACCACCACCACCACCACCACCACTACCACTACCACTACCACTGCCACTGCCACTGCCACTACCACTACCACTACCACCAGTACCAGTACCAGTACCAGTACCAGTACCAGTACCACTACCACTACCCTACCACCACCACATACCACCACTACTACTTGTGCTGGTACTGCTACTGCTGCGGTTGCTGCTGCTGCTCCTCCTCCTCCTCCCCCGCCTCGTCCTCCTCCTACTACCGGCCTCCTCCTTCTACTGCTGCGACTAAAATGCAAAAGCGAATGCAAACAGCGGATGGCCTTCATGTTTGGTTCCCGCCGCTACAGGACTAGACACAATGACGAATCACCTTTTCCCTTCTCACCGTGGCTGGTGCAACATGAACCGAAGGCCGGTCGACAACGGCCTTTGCCATCGGTTGCAGCATGTTGCAGCACGTGTTGCCAAAGCCCCCACAATCATTTGGAGGTGAAGGTGAAGATATTCGCATCCCATCCAGTCAAGCCAGAAAGATTCCGCAAGCGCCAGAAGCGACCATCCCTGTTGACCCAAACCAGCTGGCTTCGCCCTGTCAGTGGCGCTCCAACGTCAACCCACTGACCATCTGCATTCTTCACTTGCAGTTGCGTTCTAGTCAATATGGGATCTGCGGGGACCGTCACATCATCTACATGGACGGCGACAGGAAACTTGAAGTACACAAACTTGTACGTTCCATCGGATCCTTTGCACCTCGCCTTCTCTGTATGCTCGAACTCAGTGCAAGGTCGCGCTGGCTCTTTGCGGAATTTGAGGACCGCCGTAGCAACTTCGTCCCCGTACAAGCGCCACATCGCAGCCCGTCTGAATACAGGTATTTGCTCGACCCGGCCTGTGGCTGTTGCAAGTCGCTCCCAAACACCATCAGCATTCTTCACATGAAGCCTGGCGTTCTTTAAGTATTCGCTACCCCAACCATCAAGGGGAGCAACTGTCACGAAGTCCACATGGACGGGATGCTTGAACTTGGCGACGATGCTACCGCGGCGCCTCAGACTTTCACAAGGCGTTAGGCAAGCCCAGGTTGGCCTGTCACCTACGACGACCTACTGCGCTGCTCACACACTGCAGGGAAGGACGTCAAAGGGTGCCAAGATGCGCGCACGCAGACCCACGATCGCTCCACTCCTGCAACAGGTGCCCGTTCCCTCGAAGGTTGAATACATTGTCGACACCCTCAGGGGCTGGATGTACGACTTCCAGCTCCCAGTTGTCGTGATGCACTTGTCTTCCAGAACCGAGTGTGAAGCTCAACCTCAACATCTCGCGAAGCAGCTCAGACTCCATGCGCTGCGTCCACCAAGCGTCCACTGTCTGTACAGGACAATCGCCCCAGCACCGGAACAACTCCTCGTCTCGTGAGAGCTCCGCACAGCAGCTCAGCACGGCCATGAACGCCTCCTTCTGGATGGTTCGATTGCGCTGAGCTGTTGCCCTTCGAAGAACCATCCACATGTTGTCCTGTCGAAGGTTTGCCTTGATCTGCTCTGTCAGCTGATCCCGGAGTAGATCACACACTGCCTGGGAAAGCTGCAAATAGTTCTGCCCACCAGGGCCGTCGACGATTGAAAGCATATCGAGCAGGTCAGTTGGCATCAGATCATGGCCTTCGGTGCCTTCGATCGTCTCCAATCTCCCTGTGTAAAGGTATTTGAGCAAAGTCTGCACACTGCTGACACTGGGCGAAGGTATCACTCCCAGTGAGATGTCCCCAGTTTGAGCTTCTCTCATAGGTGAGCTCAGTGCACAGGCGTAAAACTTCGAGCGCGCTGCTAAAAGGAAACGGTGCGCAAGCACACAACAGGGTGGCGAATCCTTCCCTCGGCCCAGATTCAGCTTGCAGTCAGGCTTTGCTGCGGGCACACGCATGTCTTCTTCCCCCTGATCCTGTCCTAAAGTTTGTCGCCACAGCGACTGCAGATGAAGGAGAAGGGACGGAGGCGGAACTGGAGGAGCTGCGGCCGAAGAGAGACTAGAAGCCGGCGTGTTGCCTGCAGTCGCTGAGATTGCCTTTGCAAGCACGTCTGGGTGGTCTTTGCCCAGAGTGTCGATGAGGCTCCTGCTGAAATCGACGTCCTTCGTGCGAGCTGGCAGGGTTTCTGCCAAGAACTCGTACACGCATCTCTCCAGCAACGCAGCACCCAGCTTCACTGAGCAAGAAAGAATCTCTATCACAGTCGATGCGGTCAGCGACTCACGTATACGGTGCTCGCAGAGGCTAGACAAGCGTCTCATTGCACATGTTCTGGTGTCCACACGTCTCCTCTTGCACCCTGACGAAGTTGAGGAGTCACTCTTTTCCGGCAGGTACAGGTTGCGGGCCACCCTCAGCAATGCAAACATCTGACCAACATTGCCGCGCGCTTGTGGCGCGATGCGATCGGTGTATAGAAAGAAGACAACATCCTGAAGAGTTTCCACGGCAGTCTCAGGCATTTGGATAAGGAATCCGCAACTTGGCTCACTCGGCTGACAGATGGCTTTCTCCGCCAGCCCCGGACAGCGGACTCCAAGCAAGGCCATGTGAGCATCCACCTGACCATTGTAGCCGCGTAGCACCGTATCACTGAATGAGCCACCTGGGGCCGAGCCTTCCAACGGAGCCTCTGCAAGAGCTTGCAGGTCTGCACGGAGAAGCTCGTCAATATCTGCTGAATCCGCCTCCACCTCCCCCTCCTCCATCTAGCACTACACGACTGAGCCTCCTATGACGGGAACATTCGTGCTAGGGCCTCTCGGCGGGCCCTGTGCTTGAGGCTGTCTACCAAAGTCCAACCATGTCCAACGTAAATGCAGTCACCCGCTTGTCCACATGCTTCACATTGCTTCCGGACAAGAATGCACGATTCATCACTCAGCCAGAAGACAAGCTGGAGGCACTCTAAGAGCGCAGCGGAGGCTGCAAACCTGATGCTGCCGTCGAGAGCACCTGCTCTTGATAAATGTAACTTGACCATCTTGGCCGGTTCTTGGGATTGAGACGGCAACATTACGACATATTACGACCATGACGACCGCCGACAAGCAGAAAACCACCAACAAACCACAAGGTGACCTCAGAAGACCACCAAGAAACGGCCAGCAGGCTTTCTCCCAAGTACTAAAGGAATTCACTAGCACAGCCACAAGGCTTCCCCGAGCACTTGCCTGATTCAGGACCACGCCGGCGGATAGGGGACCAGGCCCAACATGCCTTCCAAGTACTGTTGGGATTCAGGGATTCCGGACCAAGGCCAAAATGCTTTCCCTCAACTAATTACTGGAGTGATTTAAGAGACAGGGCAAAAAGCTGGCTTCATCGCCATCATAATTTTGTGCAAAGCATATGACATGGGCGCAAAATAATCACCGCAGCGGGAACCGCATCCCGTGTAACACTTTCCGCATGCACGGCGAGGCGGAAATAGCTAACCACTAAATACTCCTTACTCCTACCTCGCAACGCTAGAATCCCGTAGGGTGTACCACACTGTTTGGAGACTAACGTTCCAACAGGCAACTGATCTGTGCACAGAAACCAGCCGCAACACGGTATCAGTAGCAAATGTGAACCTTTTTGTACTCCACGTCAGCGAGATCAAGGGCGACATCGACATAGAACTCCGGGATACATCAAAAAGGCTACTATTGCAACAACACAGTCGATGGCGAGTCGATGGCTCTGGGAACTAAAGCCTCACTCGAAGAACCAGGCGTAGGGGCCCACTCCACGCGTGCCATCCACGCGCGCGGCCATCCACGGGTAGTGGTCGTGGACCATGCGGTACTTCTTTCCCCACCAATTGAGGGGTGCCACGAAGAACACGAGGCCAAACATCCACCATACGACTGTGACCTCCATTCGGTAGAACTCCTGCAGATCTGCCGTGGTGACACCCTGTCGCTGAGGGCGCTTCTGCTTGAGCCGGTTCCACAGCACCAACTTCATGACCTCACCGTTTTCGGGTCCATGGATTCCACTTCCCCTGAGGACCCAGTCCTTGGGCACTGGAGTACGGTTGGCGTAGGACACGGGGCCCAGAGCGTTGCCGTAGCGACGGGGAACGGACTCCCAGCAGCCCACATACTGCTTGTCGCCGGCGGCCCAAAGATGCTTAAAGCGGGCTGCTGAGCGGAGCATGGCCATGCTGGCAGAGGTTGCAAAACAAACTCAGCTGCTTGGCCTACCGCTTGAGCAGCAGCCGGGCAAAGTTCACCTGCAGCTGTGCACGGACGAAGCCTTCTAAAGACGTGTCCTCCGCCCCTTCATTCAACACGCAAGATAGTGCCTGCCGCGATCTGTGAGACATGTCATGAGCTGCAGTCTGGGCGCCGATAGCCGATTACGCATGCACAACACTGCTGCATGCAGCTGCAGCGCCGCAGTGTCTCTGCTTTGTTTTCTGCACTGCTGCAACACACTCCCCGCAAACATCCTGTTGCAGGAATAGGAAGACCACTTCTTCGACGGTCACCATATCAAACATCCTCTTACTCACAGGGTTGTACACGTACGACTACAGATCTACAAAGCGAAACATGTTGCGTTGAACTTCACTAGTTCAACTCACTCGAAGAACCAGGCGTAGGGGCCCACTCCACGCGTGCCATCCACGCGCGCGGCCATCCACGGGTAGTGGTCGTGGACCATGCGGTACTTCTTTCCCCACCAATTGAGGGGTGCCACGAAGAACACGAGGCCAAACATCCACCATGCGACTGTGACCTCCATTCGGTAGAACTCCTGCAGATCTGCCGTGGTGACACCCTGTCGCTGAGGGCGCTTCTGCTTGAGCCGGTTCCACAGCACCAACTTCATGACCTCACCGTTTTCGGGTCCATGGATTCCACTTCCCCTGAGGACCCAGTCCTTGGGCACTGGAGTACGGTTGGCGTAGGACACGGGGCCCAGAGCGTTGCCGTAGCGACGGGGAACGGACTCCCAGCAGCCCACATACTGCTTGTCGCCGGCGGCCCAAAGATGCTTAAAGCGGGCTGCTGAGCGGAGCATGGCCATGCTGGCAGAGGTTGCAAAACAAACTCAGCTGCTTGGCCTACCGCTTGAGCAGCAGCCGAGCAAATCCTTTTGGTTTCTTCCTCCAAAGTTGCTGTGACAGTTACGCTCCGGTGCGTGAGATACGGGCCGTCTACATTGAAATTTCTTCCGGGGGAAGGCATCAAGCACTGGCCTTGCATGCATTTGCTACACACGTGCCAGCCGACTACTACCGCGTTTTCAAGCAAGATTCCGCTCCATATGCAACATGTGCTGTCATTCGAAAGACCCCGGCAAAGATTCAACCACGTCGAAAGCATGCCGCTGCTACCTCACGATTCCTCACGATGCTAGAAATTCGTATCTCGTTCATAGGCCGCGGATCAGACGAATCAGCTATCAAACCATCGTGTGAAATGAGTCGCAATGTGATTTTTGAAGCAGGCACGCGCAGGGTGAATCATGGATGCTACCGAACCCGCATGAAATTTCCCCAGTTCGGCTAGCTCATGTTCTTACCTGCTGCAACTCTTCCTGAACCACTTCTGAGAGCAAGCTAGGCCACAGGCGCTCTTGGCTTTAAAGCCTCACTCGAAGAACCAGGCGTAGGGGCCCACTCCACGCGTGCCATCCACGCGCGCGGCCATCCACGGGTAGTGGTCGTGGACCATGCGGTACTTCTTTCCCCACCAATTGAGGGGTGCCACGAAGAACACGAGGCCAAACATCCACCATACGACTGTGACCTCCATTCGGTAGAACTCCTGCAGATCTGCCGTGGTGACACCCTGTCGCTGAGGGCGCTTCTGCTTGAGCCGGTTCCACAGCACCAACTTCATGACCTCACCGTTTTCGGGTCCATGGATTCCACTTCCCCTGAGGACCCAGTCCTTGGGCACTGGAGTACGGTTGGCGTAGGACACGGGGCCCAGAGCGTTGCCGTAGCGACGGGGAACGGACTCCCAGCAGCCCACATACTGCTTGTCGCCGGCGGCCCAAAGATGCTTAAAGCGGGCTGCTGAGCGGAGCATGGCCATGCTGGCAGAGGTTGCAAAACAAACTCAGCTGCTTGGCCTACTGCTTGAGCAGCAGCCGGGCACAGTCCACGTTCAGTCCACAATCACTGCAGTACAGTCTGCTGGACGGCACGGCCTGTAGAAAGCTTGAATATTTCAGACAGATAAACTATTCAGTTTGGCCAATGCACAGCACTTGGAGTATGTTGCCGCACGGCCTGCTTCGTCCGACGTCGCTGTGGTGAGATCCAGCCTCGCAGTAACTGCCAAGTGACGACACTTAGAGCGTTCACTCGAGAACATATGCGATGATTCCAGCAGAACTTGTACGATTTGGTATCACAGACACGTCGTGGGATGTGTGCGTTCCGGCTGCATTCCTGGATCCCGCCCGAACCAAAGAATTTGACATGAGAGGGTTTCAAGATCATTGAGCTTGTTGAGGGCGCTCTGGGCCTCGTCCGTTCTCCTGATTTGATTGGACGATCAAGCACAACAAGTTTACATCACGACACTTCATGAGTCTGAGGTTCGGGGGGCGTTGAAGTTCCAAGTATAGACATGGGACAGTTCATGCATGGCAAGGGGGCGCCGTCAAATGTCTCTGCAATAACCATTGCAAGCGAGCAGTTGGGCCGTCTCCGCAGACTCCGCAGGCCGAGGCCCTGACTCCCAGCATGGCCATCGTCAATCGCAATAGTTCCACACCCAACATGCCGGGACTCTGAACTGCATGTGTGCTTTGCGAGATTCACGAAGGCAGGAGATGCAGGAGTTTTCTGATGTCTGGAGCCGAAGTCTGTGGTCAAGCGGCTTTTCATCTGAAGTCTGCATGTAGTGGCATGGCGACAAGACAAAAAGTACAGACTGCTAAAGGTTACCTGCACTGAACAGGTTGGACACCTGCGCCCCCAATCTGTCGTGACAAAACATGCAATGGGTCCAGGGCCTCATGCTCTGCTTTTTGGACAAGTTCCTGCTTTGTGAACTCCTCCAGTGACCTGATGTTGCATGTTTCCAGACTATTGAAGAACACTCTTCCAAAACCTGGCAGTCAACAAAACTCAACATGCTGTCATTATCCACCGTAACTTTTCATGGTCGAACCTCAACACCAACCCTTGCTCCGTTCCGCTTCCTGGCACGATGCAATGTGGGTTCTCATTGCGACATAGCGTGGCTAGCCCTGGCACTACCCTGATGCCCACTGCATGCGTCCGGTTCACAGATGTGTCGCAGCATCGAAATACGCTGGCCGATGGCCTTCCGAAAAGTCTACCAGCTGCGATGCCACCGGGCTCGCATGCACAACAATCGCACGAACGACTACTCCTATGGGGGCTCAAGAAGTAGGAAAACAAAAACTGTCGGGGTGGGAAGGGTGGGATACCACATCACTCGTGTTCCCACCTGGGATCTTCCAGCAAAGTAGCACCCCCAGGCTAACAATCTTATCATGCTCTCTGTCGTGACAATTGAGTTGAAGCCGGTTTTGGAGGGCACTCAGAGGAAAAGCTGGTCACAGTGCCGAGGTGCTGCCGCTGGCTTCGATGCTCGTCCCGCTGTCGTTGGATCCGCGATTCGACTGCCTGCGCGCGCAGCTTCGGGCCATGCAGGGAATAGTCACATTGACATGCTTTGATCACAGGTCGGACGTTGCTGTGTAGGATTTGGCCTCCAGTTCTTCTTCGCCTTAAAACCAACGTGAGCAGCTTCGTCACTCCAACACTGGACGTTGCACGAAAACTGTCAACCCTGGACCCTGTGTCCCAAGTTCGTCAACCGTGCTTTGCTCATGACCGGCTACGCCAACAGCACCGATGCAGAAACCGCCCAGAGACGCTCTTCCGTTCGTTCTCTACGCACCCAAGCACCACCTCGCTAGTGCAAACACTCGGACGGAGCAACGGCGAACAGGGAATGAGGCTTGCATGGGTTTACAAAGAGCAGAAGCCAAAGAATCTGGGAATCCGGCGCTCGATCCGCCGCTCCTGGCTAAGCGCAACCCAAACGCAGGGACGAAGTGGGACAAAGCTTTCAAGCTGCATCCCGTCCGGCCTCGCGCTGCGTTTGCAGCGCTTTCGTCTTCACCTGCACAGGAGGGCCAGGAGGGAAAGAGTGGGACATTGGCGCATGCTGTGGTGCTTTTGCCCTCCACACTGACGGAGAAAGACTGCAGACTGTCGGAACATCGCTTCAGAATCTACGAATCCATGCATGAATGCGAGCATACACAGTACGGAATCATGTTGCAAAGCCTCTCGGGCCACAGACCAATGACTTCCAAGTACCGTATTTATAATGTCATCTCTGCAAGTTTCAGTCACGGCAAGGCTGCACCATGACATAACGACTGGTGTCGGGACGGGAAGCCGGACAAACGAATTGCGGGCAAGACATGCACGCACCAGATAATGGCTGTCCCAGGACGCAAGAGGGCACCTCGCGCTGCATGTCGAAGAAGCCAATGGCTGCATCGTCGCATGGCGGACAGGCTTCTTTGCCACGCTAAGTTGTTGCACTTCAGGTCAGAAAACCTTCTGGGCGGGGAAACCCATGCTTCTCGCTTGGTAGTAAATAAATTTAAACGTCTGTCTGCAGCCCAGATGAGAAGCATGCTTTAGCTGTGGACCTTGTCGTCTTCATCATCTTTTTTCGCTAAAACACGCACTTTTGGCTCGGCCTCTGTTTCTCTTGACTGTGACTTCTATCTTCCTCCTGCTCGCTCGCGAAGCATTGCGAAAAGCTCGCAGAGTCATGACTTTTCCGGCCCTGGCACACTTGTGACTCCTTGTTGCCTCCATGCCATGCAATGTTGTCTTGCCACTTGTGCCGTTCGTTTCGAGGTTCCGGGTCTGTAGTGGCTCACCTAAACCATAATAGGCTGAGCAGCCACTGGAGGAGCAGTTACATCTTCCAGATAGTTCCAACCTACCACAGCCAGGGGTCAGAAGATCTGGAGACAGGAATCATTACAAGATGAAAACTCAGCCATCGATGTGGATGTGGGCATGTACCGATGCCTCTGCTAGCAAACATGTCAAAGCTCCACGGATGCGTGTAAGTAGCTACCAGTGCCTTTTCTGAACGGCTGAACTTGTACTGACACGTGTTTGCATTTACAACCCGTCGATGAATGGGACTGACACACATATGGAAAGGATCATCTGTTTATCTGCTCGTTCCTGGTCTGGGCGTTGCAGTTAAAGAGAATCTACCTTCATGAAAGTGAAAACTCGGCCCAATCTCTCAGTGCCGATCTCAGGAAAGCAGAAACCTTGAACTCGGTCGTAGATGTTAAATAGAGTTTCATTGACCACCCGTGCCTATACAAATCCTGTCAAACAACGGTCCAATCATATCAACAAGACGGCAACCCTTGCAATGCTGCTGCTGTAGATTCTTGTTCGCATCGGATTCTTCGCTCTGCCCTTTGGAAGGATAGGCAAAGGATGTGTCAAGCAAAACAGCCGAAGGCGATACTGTATGTCTGCCGTACATCTCTTGCACTCGAAAGTCTCATCACCTTGCCTTTGGGGGCATCTTGCCGCGATGTTCTACTCGCATTCGCAGCGATATTACATCTCGGCTGCCACGAAAATTGCTGACCCGGGTACGCCTAGGACCCAAACAGTGGGGTTTCCGGATGGGCCTTTCCAAGCACGGGAAAAAATCGGCCTGGGAGCCTTGCCCTGGCTTTAGGGACGGGCTCCCTCCGGCCCGACACGGGAGAGCGCGAGCCTCACTCCTTGTAGGCGCTCTTGTATGCCAAGGGAACGCCGTAGTTGCTAAACCTACAGGCACAGGCCGAGGGCTGGCCGAGGGCTTGCCATGGTCGCTTGCGCCAAGGGCGCTTCGGGAGGCTCGTGGCCAGGCACATAAAGGGTGCAGCAGCACCCATCAACGGAAGACTTGAAGACGTGCATGCACAGGTCTAGGTAGCCTCCAAATTATCCCCCTGAAGAAACACACTCCACGCCCGAGAGAAACAATCATGCGAAAGAAGCTGAGGTTCGAGCTTGAGCTCAACATCATCGGCCAAGACCGCCTGAATCAGGGCCCTGCTTCGCTGACATCCGGTGATGTGCGGCCGATTAACGAACCATGGTTCGGGATGCCTATGGGTGCCTCCTACACTTTGTAAGCATAGTCAAGTATAACGAACTGCTCTCAATGCAGAGAAGTAGTGCAGGAGGACCGAGGCATACTGAGGCCCTGACATTGTGGTGAATTTCGCCGATGTCATCCAAATCTTCAAGCCTCCGTCGCAGTCAAGCTGCAGCAGGCAGTTGTGGCCACTTCCATCATGCAGCTGTCACCAGGGTGCGTGGTCTCGCGATTTGTGCTAGAAAAACCCTTAGTCTTGCAGTTATGATGAATTTTCGGCACACGCATCTACCTGAGGCTCTGACAGGTGAAGCAGCTTCCTGGTCTGACTTTCGTCGCGCTGGGTTTGGTGAGTGTGGGTTGCAGGAGCCCAAATCGCACCGATTACAAAATCATAATGCAGCCATGGGCACAGCAGTTCGTAGCTTTGCTCGTGATTCAATGTCGCCTGGTCGCAAAGGTTCTTGATCACACTCCATGAGCCATGAGCTTCTCCCCTGCCTCCACTTGCACCCTCACAACTTGCTCGGACTTGCTTGGCTCCATTCCTGCAAAGAAATTCCAGGGCTACAGAGATGGACCGCCCGAAGAACCCCAATGTACGAGGTAGAGGACCAAAGCACCAAAGCGGAGTATGAATCGCATGGCTCAACAACGGCAGGCAATTCCTGCCTGCTCCTTCGAAGGCTGATACGGCCGAATGGAAGTTCTCAGGAAGAGTTGTGGCCTGGTGCATTCAGGCCGTCAGGCGAGCGACTCTTACTGTTAATGTCGAAGCTCAAAACTAGTTTAAGCTGTCTATGGAAGCTGCAGCAGCTATGCATTCCGTAAGCGGTGGCCGATGCATGTCAAGAACTGCAAGAGACGCACAACGGAGGTCGTTTTCGTCACTAGCATTGGTGCGCTGGACAGCCTGTCTAAGGCTGAGGTCGGCGGTGCAACGCCAATCCGGTATGGCTGGGTGACACCGCGAACCAAGCTCGCATCTGGAACAGAAGTGTATGACGGGGCTTCATGCGGGTCCAAGACGTCTGCAGCGCTTCGTTTCAACCTGCTGATCCACTCGCCGGCTCCAGAACGTGGTCCTTCCGGTTCTGCCGCATCTTGGGTGATTCTGTGCATGACCATGCAAGCAGTGATAGAACTCCGCATGCATCTGTTCCTCGCCGGGGGCAGCCTCGAACATCAGTTTCTGCGGCCTTGATCTGTGTCAGCCGAGCCAGACGAGGCGACCGCCACGATCAGGTAGCATCGACGAACTCGGCATCGGCCTCCGCGTCGCCCGTTGTGGGATTGCCAGACTCCAGCCCTTGCAGCCACTCCTGAACCGCAGATACTGCAGCGGACTTCAATTTACTTCCACCCCGTCCGACAGTCTTGCCCTTGTTAAACATGAACATGGGTAGAGCTGGTGCGATCGGCAAGAAAAAGTTTCACAGAGGCTGGCGGCAATAACAGAAGCTGTATTCTGTATCGCCAGGCCGTAACGGCCTGATTAGAGACAAACCCTCAATGGACCTGTGTGAGGTGGTGGGAGCATTTAAAGTGACCCCGCTTCCTCGTTTTCTAGCCGCCCTACGGCATCGAAGCAGCAGCTGCTTCAGTAGCGGTAGTGGCAACGGGAAGAAAGCAAATCAGAGCCTGGTCCGAGGCAAAACCCCGTCGAAGCACAGCCGAGATGCGAGGGCCCCACGCTTGGAGAGGAAGCGATTGTACTCTCGGCAATGTGGGTCGATGATGCAGGAAGGGCATCCGTGCTGACACGGGCAGTCCTCTACCTCGGCTGCCAGGAAGTTTTTTGGAAGAGATGCGCACAGTGATACTGCCACACATCAGGTAGCAGAACAACCCTGAACCGACCTTTCCAAACTGCCACCCAAACCTAATCCTAAACCGAGGCCCATCGACTCAGCTAGGCCAAGCGACCAGGCGTCGCGCCTCTCGGAGCATTGCGAAGCCGTGGCAAAAGGCCGCGTCACAAAGGCCAAGGCCCTGTGCCCAGACAGGCCCAGTCACGCTCACACCACGCTCTACTTCTGCCTAAGAGGTGGGGTCTGGTCGATTTCGTTCCAGGGACGTGAAGGGAGGAGCCTACAAAGTGCTCGAGCCTCGTCCTTGGCATCGAAGATCATGAGGCGCGGGTGGTCCTTGGAGCTGCTTTCAGGTGCATAAAGCCATTGACTGAATCGAAGCCGTGTGGCAGTGGTACCGGCAGGAATGCACGGCCAGACTGCTGCACACTGACATGCGCGGATTGCGAGCAAGCTTCCATTGGGGGCGTCTCGTGCTCATCCACACAAGCGGCATCAAGATCTCGCCGATCCGCCAATACGAAAAGCGGAATGACATGAAGCAGTGCGTGCATGGCGGCATGTGCCCCAGCCCACCCACAGCCCCATTGCCATTGCTCTCCGGACTGCTGCGCCGATTCGCTCGAAGCTTCAGCCTCTCTTTTCCAAGCGGCAGGCCGGCGAGCTATGCCGACAGGATCTTCGAACCATAAGCCGCGCGTACAGTACCCCCAGCTCGGCAGACTTAGCTCAACTTCGGGATCTTGCTGCACGTCTTGTGATTTCCAGAATCTCTTGAAGCTCTTCACGCGGCTCTCCATTTCCACTCTACCCAGGAAAAGCTTCGCCGGCCCAGAGGTTGCGTGCTTCTCGCGCGTGTGGATCCGGATCTCGGTGTGATCAAAGGCCCGCGTGTAATAGGCCAAAGGTGTCTCACATTTCTTCACCGTCGCACGGCGACGTTTCAGATCAAGATTGGTGACAAAGTACTCGGAGCCGCGGTAACCTCTCGGCCGATGGCGCAAAACGAAGCGGCTACAACAGCAGAGATGTTCAGCCACATTCAGCCCTGGCGCGATAGACTGCGCCCGGATGCAGCGAGTAGAAGGCCTTCAAAAGCTCCACAAATCAGGCCGGGGGTATCCAGTGGACTGAAACAACACAAGTCGCGCCTTGGAGATATCGATCTCATCCAGCTTGCGGAAAGCAGTCACTGCGCCGGCAGCCAGCGAACTTCGACTGCATTCAAACGATCACTCGAAGCAAAACTGCTCTTCATGAAGCTCGGCTGTATAACGACAGAGTCAGGGGCGCCTTTGTTCCTGGAGGAAACCGCCTTCTTCATGGACCGGTGCCTGCACACTCTTGTCACTCTCGCACATGGTGTGTCGCCACGCACAACATGCGAATTGTGATGCTGGGGCCAGCTGGCGCTAAGCCCCTCGGTCACTCAGAAATCGTCTGGACAGCCAATCGGTGCCTCCTCAAAAACAATATGCCCCGGGCTGCCCAAACCCACCTGTACTTATACATCCTACGAGTACGACATGGGCAGACATGTTGGCCGGCTGCCCGCATCGCACACAAGCCCTAACGAGCACGAATGATCAGCACGTTGAGCTTGGGCCTCTTGCGATGCCACTTCTTCCACCACCTCGAAGTGGTCCTGTACGCCGTACGCAGAATTACAGCGCTAAGCAAGAGCCAGAGCTGGCAGATGCATCCTCCACGGCACGGATGGAGACGGCTCGGTGGGGTCCTGCCGCAACTTCAAAAGACCAAACATCCATATCAACATCATACTGACGTGCCGACTGCGCCATCCTCCTGGACGCGTGGCCCAGCGGCGGGTCGGAACCAGGGCAAGGCCACTGTCCTTCATCATCCATGGACAACATTCCGCGACTTCCGGAAGCCGAAACGGTGCAGTTTGCTACCAAATTGCTGAACCACTCCAAGCTGTAATCGAAGCAGTTGCATTGCAGGAAGGATTCCCGCAAGGATGCTGCAGGTTGGTACTCATAACGTGAAGTTCAGGGCGGTTTTCACGGATGAGGAGATGAGGCGTCCCGGCCTCGCGCTGCTCTTCCAAATCCCCATCGGCAATGCACTTCCTCGAAAACTGGGGTACGGGACGGTGGGAAGAAACAAGTCTGGCAGAGTCCCAATGAATTTTCTGCACACCAGACCCGCGATAATGGTCAGGACGAAACTCTGAGCGCCGTGGTCTTGATATGATGATGGACGAGTTGCCGCACTGCCGCTTGCCAGGCTGAATTCTCGTCGCCCTCGTGCCAGAACCTGCTAATCCCGGCTCCGGTTGCTGCACGAAGTTGCAAGATGCAGGGTCGTGTCGGCGCAACATCAACTTCTGCGTCTAAGGAGGTTGTTTTGCCAACAGGTAACAGCCGCTAATATTGATCGCCAGATCCTGAGGCCTCCTACAACTGCTTTCTCGCAGATACCCGTGAAATTACAAGTCATAATTTAAATCATCTGTCCTCTAATGACTCTAATGTTTGAGCCCTTAATTCTACCAAAGCGGGCGGCCTGGCATCCTCGGCCTTGATCTTTCGCTCAGAAGCTATGCACGGCAAGTGGCCGCGAAGCACCTTTTTTGCTGGTCTTACTGCATGCTCGAATATGGGGTCGTCTCTGTGAATGGCCAGTGGAGCTCCAGGGTTTTCGGGATGGGAAAGCCGGACACCTTTACGGTAGAGACAAATCCCACGGGCTTCGATACTGAATTTCGCGTATCGGCCAAGGAGCGGCTGGATTGCTTGGTGCAACGGCCACAGACTCGGGGCGTCGTGCCTCATAAGAAGCAAGTCTGCGGCCCGTGCTTCTGCAAAACTGCAGCCTAATCAACTCTTCGTGGCTCCACACTGAGATGCCACCACGGCGCCAACAGCTCCCGCGGTCGGTTCATGAAGTGCTGGTCCACAGGGTCTTCGAAGCCAACCTGGCAATGAAGATTTTATGCGAATGTACCAGAGAAGGACGATGATGCGATGCAGCCGAAAGGCAAAGAAAGAGATCCCAGGATGCCCCGCTCTCCCAGCCCGGCCAAATTGCTGACCTCTGGGGCTCTCTAAACGGCTGAACGGAAGGCCCCAATGTCCCTGTTCAGCACAGCTGCGGAGAGATGCCACGCTGCCTGGGAATCCCAAAGAGATCGTGCAGTCCAAACCTTAGTTCCTCTGCCATGGTAGAATCTCGTAGAAAACTCGAAAACAACGCAGCAAAGCTTCGGCCGATGTCGATGCCAAGCTCGAGTGCGTTTGTGCAGGCAACTCCGAGGACCTCAGAAAGAAGCGACAGGCGCACGCCAAGTAGTCCTGCCAGCCGCTACAGTGGCCGCTAGCCAAACGAGATGACGTGAGAAAGTTAGCACTGGAAGCCACGTGGAACATTGCAGCGAGCTGAGAAGCACTTAACTGCACATGGTGACGTGCCTGGCGCGAGAAGATGTCTCGCTCCAACCTCTGTTGAAGGAGTGAAGCGAGCAGGCACACCAGGAAAACGACTAGAACTATCCAGTTGCAGGCTGAAGAACTGGCGACGCAGATGGGCAGGGTAGCCTTCAGTGAATCGTAAGCCGCTGAAAGCACAAGCCACAAAACGAACAGGGCCACCTGCAATGTCGCATCTTGGCTACTGGTAATACGAAGCAGAGCAAGATAGCATCTCGGTTTTGTCTTCCGGGAAGACAAGCTGCCAGCGCGGTAGGAGACGACACGGGAACTCAGCTGAGGAGCCTCCAGTCTGCAGCGCGAAGGATAAGACATATATATCATATGATCCACATGTGACACTTCTGATGTCAAATGCAATGCACGTCAGCAGCTGCAAAGCTGTGGGCAGTTTGTGCTAACATCAAACCTTGACACTAACGAAGTGTCCAAATGAAAGAGATCCTGCCTCACTTGCGTTCAGGGCATCTTTGACATCCTGGAGAACGATTTCTACAAGACTCCTGGCCAGCAGCAAGTGGATCGCGACTCGGAGAGATCCGCTGTCGATTCGGACACCCGCTGCCGCTCCTCCATTTGCAGAATGCCAAAACAGAAACGTCGCCTCAGCTGTCGCAAGGCCACTAACTAGGTCTCCATGGTCCAAGCACAATCGAGCCTCTGAAAGCATGGCACCAATTGAGCGACCGACGAGAAACCAGCCACGCGAGCAAGCGTGTCACTTCCACAATAGGTGATGCCAAACTCTGGTTGTAGTTTCCCAACACCAGCTCCTGTCACGCATCAGCCGGTTGATCGCAACACATTGTCGGCCAGCTCTGGGTTTGGTGGCACGTGCAGGAGTTTTAGCACTCTTTGCCCTCGCAGCTGGAACCGCGGCGACCTTTTTTAGATGATGTGACACGAACTTGAATCGAACAAAAGCTTGACTCGGCAATAAGACAAAAAAGGGCGTACGCATCTGCCGTGGGCTGCAGAGCGATGCAAAGCGAAATTTATTTTCTTTATTTTACTCTCGAAACTTCTGACTACCTTGCCAGCGTATTGCGCTTGATGCGACGCCCCCACATTTGCTCCAGGCTCTCCGGCACGGAACGAGGAAACCACTCAGCAATCCCAAGTGTCATGTTACGACGTAGAGTCACGTTTGCCAGACGCCCCGAGAAGGAAATAGATTCGAGATGCCTGCACCATCTTGCAAAGAAAAAGCCAATAGTACTGATTCAACCGCCAAGGTTAAGGACTGCTCGTAGGATCGAAAGTGCTCGTGCGGTCCTCCCCGTCTCCGATCTGCACAGCGTCCAATGATGCCATCGCCTGGTCGGGCCGTATAGCTCCAAGGGCAGGGACCGTTACACACCCACTCCGCAAGCCTCGGTGCGCATCCGCTTGGCCGCTGGAGGTGAGGATTTTGCCTCCTTCACGGCAAACTCAGACAGACAGGCGGCACAATGCCGGACGTCAGGTAACTTTGCACAGCTCTCCTGCTGCCCAGCCGCTGCAGGCCCTCAATCTAAAACAGGTTTGGGACTCACAAAGTATCTACCAGATCGAATCATATCGAATCAGAGTTTGCTCTCGAGCCTTTGACCAAGGACGCCGGATTCCACAGAACGTAGACCTTGGAGCAACTTCAGTCAGGGAAGCCATGCACGATCCGGTGCATTCCCTCCCTCACGGCATCTGACACTACAGTACTTTATTTATTATTAGTTATCTTTGCTTCAGATTCTGGCTCCAAACACACAAGCTTGGAATAGCTTCCCGTATTCCTGACGAACCCTAGTACGACACCGTACAATTACAGCACTATTGATCGCATACGATCTGCAAGGCGATGAACTACTACAGCGACGAGAGCTCATCTTCCGATGGCGCAAAGTCGTCAAGGTGCATGACCACCGCTGGGGGAAGCATCTCGTGCAACGACGGCCACATCCCCGCGGCCGGGGCCAAAGAGGCGCTGCGCGTGCCTGCATGCGACGACACGGCCACGGCCGGCAGCGAAGGCTCATGAATTCACGCGTCGGCTACAACATAAGCCAGGCAGCCAGGGCACTCCCCTGGATTTGCCACCGTTGCAGAGCAAGCCACAAAACGCAGGGAAGCCTCGTCCACGAGACGACGGAGCCTGACGATACAAGCGATGCGGTATGGTGTTGTGTGTGAACGTCCTACGGAGCGATGGAGTGGAAGTCCATGAACTGAGGAAAACAACATGGACACCTCTCCATCTTCCAGCCTCCGAATGATGCTGCATACGTGCGCTCCGAAAGCTCCGCGATAGATGTGGACCTGCTTGCTTGGATTGGCGTCAGCATTGGGGGACTGAAGCCATTCCCATGCCTCGTCCAGCACGATGAAGCGGGCATTCTGCAAGAGCCGAGCGTATTCCACGTGTTGGGGAAGAACATGACTGTGCAGCATGTCCTTGGCAACGAGAAACGCAACGGCCCACGCGGCCATCAAAAACACTGTGCCGAAAAGAAGCCGGGTTGGTCAGCACGACCCGGGCCTCGCCTCGCAGAGCAGAGCATCCCTTGAAAACTGGTGCATTCCTTCCACAAAAGGCGATGCAAACATCCGAAGACGACCCTGCCACCGAGCAACATCGAACGCGGTTTCGTTCAGCACTAGGCGTATCACCATCCAGACAGGCTATCGCGAGCCTCCCGCTTTTGCCAGTGTCTCACTTTCACCTCTCACTGACTCTCACTCTCACGGTGGCTACAAGTATACTCCTCGCCTCTCCGGTGCAACTCCGCGCTGGGAGAGCCCCTGCGCCACGCTGCTCAAAGAGCGAAGCTGGTCCTCTCGGCTTTTCACCGTCGGGTTTTGCTGGTACGGTGCGGCAGTGCGGCAAAAGCGCCGAGACAACTGACCAACACGTGCTGCCTGCCGGCGGCTGTTGCAAGGCTCATGCCTCCTTAGCTAAGGTACGCCTTTAGAACCGATTCGGATGCACCGAATGTGCGCGAGTTGAACTAAGTCAGATACTGGGACCGCTAAGCAGATCTAACAACAGGAATCCTTCAGAATGTAATTGCCCCGAAAGTAGTAGTACAACAAATGCAACAAGGAATGATGCAGGCACATGTGCAGCCTACGTCGTGGCGAGTCCTGTGCCAAAGCCTTGGTCGGAAAAATCAGGAAGGCTGTTGCATTCTCCTCGCGAAGCAGGGCCTCAAAAATGGCCACCACATACACCAGAGATTTCCCGCTCCCGGTAGAAGTGCTGATCACCACATCTTTGTTCTGGATCATGATGGAATCAATGGCTTCTGCCTGATGGCTGTACAGCTTCAAGCCATCAGAGCCCGCATCCTGCAAGACCCCGCGCAGCACCTCCTTCAAAAGAGGGTGCAGCTCAGCATTCGGGTAGGCGAAATTCGCGGCTCGCGACCCAACTTGCGCCACATGCACTGCCTGGCCCACGTACCAAGGCTCCGCCTTGAGGCTCTCGAGAAGATTGATGCCGTCCAGCCGGGGCTTTGCGCCTGCGGTGCCCGGGAGTCTGTCCACTGCAACGGCCGCGCGAGCAGGTGGGATGTTGTCGCCTCGCAGAAACGTCGGGAGTTCCATCTTTTTCGGAATTCGACTTTGCCCCGAACCTGACAGTTGCGCCGCTCTGGGAAGATTTTGGAGTTCCTTGGATGCTGGCAAAGTTCGACGCCGACTGGAACGTGTGCACAACACTAAGCGAATGGGCATGCGTGGTTTTGCTGGTTGGCGTCTCCCTCCCGGGGCGGCAGCTCGCAAAGTGGTAACCTGGATCCTGGGCCACAGCCGCCATCCAAAAGCTCGAGCAGCCTCCCAAAAGAACGGGCGGCACAGGTCTGTGGTTGGTATACTGTGGCACATGCACACCATGACCAGAAGCTTTGAGCTATCAAGAGCCATCACTTCGAACTCACGGACTGGCTAATGGATGTCAGATGTCACGTCGTAGGAGTTAAACTGTTACACCATCTCACTCGTGTCGTACTCTTGTACCATTCACCAAGCCTGCGGCGGCACTGGAGCTCACAGCGGACAATGTCTGAGGGTCGAATGCGGCCACGCTTCCCTCGCCTGCCTTCGGACGGGGTCCCATAAGCACTGCTCAGGTTCTGCATGACAAGCCCGCGGCGCCTTTGTAGCGCACGCACAGGAGAGGCTGCTCCTCCGCATGTTGATCATTCTGAGACACCAAGAATACCTACCGCGGAGAAAACGGCTTTCCAAGACATGATCAGAACACCCAGACGTTCTGTGGAACATCCATCAACAGCCCAGGAGTCGCGGCTGCAGCAGTCCCCAAGCAGCGGAACATAAAGATTCGACGCCACGGTGCTCCCCATCCTTCTTCCGCAAGCACCGCAGCCCACATGGGTCATCGTCAGCCGGATCCAAAGAAGATTGCCAGAAGAGTTCGAAGCCTCAGGGGGCACTCCTCTCCGGCATCCATGCGATGTCACCTACAAGTAGCAGCTAACAGCGTTCGAAGGCATGCGACAAGTTCTGGGGGGAGAATGCATGGACCCGGCTGACGATGGAACCCGTCAGAACACAGAGAAGGGCCCAAGCTTGTGCAAAATAGCCCAGAAGCTGTCCCTTGCGACATGGAGTAGCTGGCGGTAACGAGTCTCGATGTCGTCTGCCAGTCCACGTGGGCAGTCCCCCACCTGGCATGCTGCAACATCTGCTGTAATTCTGACTTCTGTACACGATACAGTGCAAGCCTGCGAAAGCTGCCACATACGTTCTGCAGTGCGGGCCGCCAGGGGCATGCTCCGCTCGCACAGGAAATATGTTGAGGCCTTGCTCCAACAAGGCACTGCTAGTGGTGGCACAAAATGAGCTGCCGCAGAGCCGAGCCGCAAATTTGCGCAGCTGTTCCGCGCAGGCCTCAAATTGCTGGGGGAGCTGCAGGATGCTGTAGGGACCTGAGACTCAGGTAATTGTGTGCCAAAGCCGAATCAACGTCCATCAGCTCTGTGAACACATCATCGAGGGGAAAGAATAGCAAGTGCTGCAAAGGCTTCAATGTCGAGTCACGGCGTGGTGGGGGCGGTGCTTCCGGGGCCTCGTCACTGTCCAGGTCGATGGATGCGTCGCTCGGATTAAGCTTGGCGAAAGCGTGCGGCGGCTTCGGTGTCTCTTCGGGGAGGAAACCGCCAAGCTCCAAAAGCTCCGATTCTGCAGGATGTCTTGGAAGCACTCTCTCTGCAGCCGCGGCTGCGAGGGTTGGGGCCTTCAAAGACAGCCACAAAAGAAGCGTTTTGTGAGCATGAGTCAGCTCATGCCTGGCATGGTGCGCTGCAATGCCGAAGTTGTTACAAGTAGGAGATCAGACTGGACATGCAGGCCAACTGTTTGTCAAGTTGCACTAACTTCGCGCTTGATCGACTGCGTGCTGATGGCTTCGTCGGGATCTCTTTTCAGGTCAACCTGCATCGGCGAAGCCTGCGGTCGCTTCGTTGGCCGAGCTTCGGAGCTCTCGGATTCTGCGACAGCTGCCGTCGCACTAGTTCTGGAGGTGGCCGACGATGCCTGCGGAACCTGTGCGCTAAGCAAGGCCTCAGCTTGCCGCGCATGTCTCGACTTTCCACGACCCTTACCATGCCCTGGGCGCTCCTTCGGGGCCGGCCGAGGAGTGCGAGACTGCTGGCGGCTGCGACATGCCGGGCAGAACCAACGTCCACTGGGGACTGTCCGGCCCAAGCCATCGCAGAACGTGTGGCACGCGCCGGGGCATCGCCCTCGCCATCCATCGCAAAGGAGCAATAGTTCTGCCTCGCCGGCTCCTCCGCACACATCGCACGTGATGTCGGACTCGGCGCTGGAGTCGCCGACCTACGGGGAGGGAACCAAGGAGATGAGATGTTTATGCTGCCTTAAGTACCCCATTGAGGCTGCGAAGTACCATGAAGCATGTTGATCCTGCAGGTCCTCTTTCCGGACCGCGCAAGCCTAATTTTGCTTGGAATTAATTCTGAAGCAGCTGTAGGAGAAGTACGGCCCTGTAGCCCAGGCCCAACCAGACTTTAACCTGAAAGACTGACGGACCTGATCGCGGTGCTGCACTTCACATATTCTCCTGTCAAGCTGGGGCATGGGTAACATTAAAACGATCCTAAAGGTTGTCAAGGCTGACGGCGAAATAGTGTGTAATGCGGCAATCCTTCGCTGACCGGACACGAGGCTGTACTCGCCGAAGCGGCGAAAGCGGAAGCGGCACTGTGGGCAAGAGTTCTCCACTCCAGCCCACACTTGGATGCACCGCAAGTGGAAGAGATGCAGGCAGCCTCCCACATGACAAACGACTTGACAGACCACGTGCAGAGCGGCCTAGCGTTTCACCGTTCTGTGAAATTTTTAGGTCCCACTTCCCAGCCGACCCTCGAGGGCTGCCGCTACCTTTGCTCGCAACCGCAAGCGTTCGGAGCAGC
Source organism: Symbiodinium sp. CCMP2592 (assembly GCA_905221615.1). Taxonomy (NCBI): domain Eukaryota; class Dinophyceae; order Suessiales; family Symbiodiniaceae; genus Symbiodinium; species Symbiodinium sp. CCMP2592. The sequence goes on along the minus strand of CAJNDT010002680.1, from coordinate 596,695 downwards.
GGCTTGCAACGGATGCAGAGGCCTCCGATGCAGGTTCTGACTCTTTCAGATTTCTGGTGTCGTCTTCGCACCCGACCAAAACCAAGGTCTGCCAGCTGGCCTCCGCCGCTCCGTCGACCGCGCCGTCATTGAGCTTCAGCAAACATGCACCACAGCAAGCCTCAAAGGGGACTCGGTTCGGGGTCTGAGTCTCCACGGCATTCGCAGGTGAGAATTCTCACTGCCCATGGCCTCGGGATCCAGGACACTTGGCAGCTCGGGTGGCAGCGATGCGTCCATCCATCAGCTCCGAACGGAACTGCGATCCTATTGCATCACGGCGCGGCGCGTCCTGTGTGCACTTCCTTCGGCTTTCTAGGGCGCTGCTCTTCATCATTAATTGCTGCACGTTGTTATGGGAACCCTTACAGGACGAGAACGGCATAGAACGGCCATCCACGAGTGCTTGCTGCATGAGGTCAAACGGATGCTCGCAAACAACTGCAGCTGCTCCCCGTCATGCCAGCCTCCACAATGCCATCCTCCCGTGTCACAATGTCCTTCCAAGGCAACAGCACTTAGGAACCGCACATAGCCCAGCGAAGCAGCGCTTTGCCTCCACCTCGGCATCGGCCTCCATCGAGGCCTCGGCTCCGGCTTGGCCCCGCGTCCATGTTTCAGACTATGCTCTCGCAACTCGCTCTCGGGTTCGAAGTACTTGGACTAGGCTGATAGGGCTTACAGTCTTACGGGCCTTAGCCGACTGAGCGCAAGTCTTCAAGCACCTTCTCCTCGTCGGATTCTTCAAACTCCAGCACACCTCCCAGCAAGCTGCGTCCACTATAGCACCATTGTCCGAAGGAGTAATTAGCGATCAAGCCAGCAAACTGGACGATACTACGAGCAGTGTTCGACATGTGGATGTTTCAATCGTACCGAAGTCTTTCACAGCCGCATACATTCAAGCTCGCATCCACGTCGACCTGAGTTCGAAACCCACTTTCTGGAAAACGTGGTCGCCCACCTTTGACACCTTTACAAGGCAAGGATGGTTGCACCTGCTAAGGGCCCGAGGAACTTGGAGTGGGTTCGCAGAGCCAGGGACTAAGATGCAGTCTGGCCTTCTGGGCACACTAGAATCTGCAAACATTTTATGGCGAGATCTGCGTGCTGAGCTTTAGCAGGCTGGCAGCTTGACGTGTGCAGCTCAGCTGCCCTGGAGGACTCGCGATATGTTTTCATGTCCTTTTGCGGTCTCGGCCTATAACCAGACGAGTGTTGATCGGGGTACCCTGGGCTGAAGCAGTAACCCCAACTCTTGCGTTCAATGACGCATGCTGCTCACATGGTCTTGGAGTTCTGAGTGACGGGTGGCCCCAGACGAACACTCAATCTGCATCCGGGTGCAAATCATCAACCAAGCAGCCGAACATGCTCGAACAAGCATCTACAATCTATATGATGAGATCACTCGTCTCTTGCGTTGCCTTGGTTAGAGGGGAAACATCCAGGCTGGAACGAAATGCTTCAGTCGGAATTAATGCCTGCCCAGTCAGCCATAGACAATGGTTAAAACTTTTATGGGGTGAAACAGCAGCCTCATGTGCCAGCCATCGGGGCTAGCCAGCTTACAACACTTTACAATTCGGCATGTAGCACTGCTGTCGCGAAAGGCTTTCGGCAATTGCCAAAATTGATTCTGCAGTACTGAAAACTGCATCTGCACAAGCTCACACATCGACAGCCTGGTCCGATTTTTTGACGCACCGTCTCTGCCTGGCCTGTGGCAGTATGTGGCTCAGGGTCTCGCCTCAGCACAGGTCAAACCAACGTGTCCCTGCCTGACCGGACCTGAGCCTGGCAAGCTGCCAATGTCTGCCAACACACTTCGCATACCAAACAAGACTCCAGTGTCACCGTCAGTGAAAGTGTCCAAGGCGGCACAGCGTCGAAGCGCTTCCAGCGGCAAAGCCCATGGTCCGCGCACGGCCCGTGTCAGGCCCTTGCAGTCTTCCGCACTGAAAATATGAGAGACACACTGTCCAAGCTTGGCAAGCTTCTCGGCTGCCTTTGCCAAGCCCTGGTACACAATGTCGGGGGACACTGCCACCTGACATCGTGAAAAGCTTAGCGCGGAAACTCAGGCGGTACTCGTAGCAAGAGCGACCGTCCAGCTGTCGTCCGATGGCATAAGACCACGAAGAGGACAGAGAGAGAGAGAGAGAGAGACCCCCAAAAAGGAGATACGTGCCTGCATGTGTTCTGGCAGGAGGAGCAGCAACCTTAGATATTGAGCCCAGGTGAGTGCTCAACACAAAAAAGCACCCTGCCGGCATGAGAGGCTTGAAAATGTTCTAAGGCACGGCACGTTAACCCCGCACTGCTTTCTACGAGCTTGTTGGACCAGAAATTGGCGTAATTCGTAAGCCGTCACGACCACTGCAAAGCGAGTGGTCTCCCGCCCTGAAGCTTATGTACTAGATGGACAAGTGCACCAAGTGCAGACCTAATTCTCAGAGCCCTTGGGCTGCATGATATGATGTCACGCCCCTCAAGGAGACAGATGCTCTGAGACAGAACCGTGTAGGAACGGTCGATCGAGTGGCAGCACCCAAAGTTCGCCACAGGACCAGGGCGTCAGGTCCTCGCTGCCGTCCTCAGTCAATGCCACCGCCCCATGGCGCTCATATACGTAGCAAACCTACAGTGCCGACTGAACCCTGATCTCGAATGATAACATACAACTTCCGAGTGGCGATATGGGTTGTGCCGTTTCGACCATTGCTGCGTGCCACCTGCTGGCAGACAGTTCAGGCAGGAAAGGACGGACACCATCGGAAGGGCTGTTGCAGCATGTCTTAAAAAATTCTCACAGAGAGCAGAATTGCCATGAAACAAGCGACTTCTGCACACCTGCGCATCTTTACATCAGTCTCCCCACGACAAGAAGGCGCGTCAGCTGCCTTGATGTAGCGAAGCGGAGGAAAATTGGCGCCGACTTCTCGGCAGTAATCGCGCGTTGCCACATCGTATGCCTGTTGCCGACATCCGTCGATGCTAGCCTTTTTAAGGCAAAGGACACAGCGGGCCTCGCAAAGGTCCCGAAACGGCTGGTAGGAGGCCAAGCGGTTGAAGACCTGAGCTCGCTTACGGAAGCTGTGAGCCTCTCCTCTCCACTTTTCATCCCGGTATGGCCCGCCTCTGTAACTGCCGCCACATCGCCGACTTGCAGAAGCTGTCCAAAAACCTCTCAGCGAGGCTCGCATCGGGATAGGTTTCAACATGACACCTTTAGGAACTCCTGCATCAGAAACGGGAAGAAAGCAATGGAAAGGTCTGGGCCTAAACGACAACTGGCTTCGGTAGTGAGGACCCGATCTGACCGCAATACTCCAAGACTCCGTCGATCGACTCTGGCGCGCCTGGGGTTCCACGGCCGCCACGGTGGTGAGGAACCTCCTCATGGAAACCTTGGGCCATGGTTTCTTCGTTGTTAAGACCGGCCGTCGCAAACCCTTGTACCTACAGCATACTTGTCCCGGAAGTGTCCCGCACATACCCAGCCAGAAAGGGAGGGACAGGGAGAGGGAGAGAGGGGAAGTGGGAGTGAGAGAAACCAAACGCAACATCAAATTTTCGTGTAGATTCGTTTACATACACAGCAGGAAACAACAAGATACATACATACATGCATACAGACAGACAGACAGACAGGCATAAATCCATGCATACATGCTTAGTCACTTACATGCACACATACAGCCACCTAAGCACACATCAGGAGACACATATACAATAATACTTATACATACAGGCATGCAAAATCCGAAAATTCATCCGGCTTCCGTTTTGCTCTCTCTGTTTCCGGGACTAGGAGCCTTCTGCCTGATTTTTAAAACTCATGCAGATCAGAGAGGATATGTGCTTGACATGAATGCCGGCCTAATCAAGCAGCATACCAGTATGCGCACGGACAGGGCACGTACATGCCTGCGCCTGCATGTGCACGTGTGCATATCTCTTGTGCTGATTGTCCCCGCACGCAATTCGAACTGGCACTCGCGTGCAGATGAGTCTCGGAAGAATGAACGACACGACGAATATTGTGTTTCGAAGGCACTTAACAAGATGATATGTGCTGTACGGTCTGAAGGCCCGGGCTACGTGGGCATTATCCGCTGCTGGCAGCGGGCACCCTGAGGCCTCGCAGGAAGTGGACAAGGTTCAAACTTCAGTGACATGTTGAATTCCTGAGTCTAAGCTCCGCTTCACGGCCAGCCTCCACGTCCAAATCTGCTAGTTTGCTGGCGAAGCCCTGTGCACTGCAGGGGGACTGCGCCAGGAGACCAAAAATCTAGCTCTGGACGTGTCCTCGGAGAGAAGTCGGCCAGCTGCTGGGGGCACCTGATAGCTAAGCTACAGTAGCCCTTCGCACATGGGACCTAGTGACCTAGTATGCCAAATGTGCCAATGCTGGTCAAAGCTGCGAAAGGAGCACGCAGCGGCGGAGCGGCACCACCAGCAGCCCGAACTCGCCTGGGCTGCAAAGTCGTCCAACCAGACGGCACAGGACGCCCCTGGAGCTTGCCTAGAAGAGCTTAGCAAAATACACTAAACCATGACATGTTCCCACGGCCAAGTGACTGTGGGAGTCGCAGCTGAAGAAAGCCGCGAGGCTTGTTCGTGTCGTGGTCGATCTGACAGACAAACCAGCAGACGTCATTTTGCCTTGTGCAACTGTTTCACAGTCGCACGCCATCGCACGCCTGCAGCATACTTGTTGCTAGATCCTCCAATGGCACCCAGTGAGGAGGATACCTCACATCGGTGAAGATGAAGCCTTCTTCGGCAAACATACGGCAACATCTTGTGGCAAAGCATTTGTTGGTCTACTGGGCAAGCATGAGTGGCGGCCCAGTTGCTTGAATCGGGCAACATCCATCACCAGCACCGAGTCGCTGCCTTCATGGTATCCTGGGGAAGAGGCTCTACTTTCCAGCAAAGTTGATGGAGAACGTTCCAAGCCCCAGCTATGCCGGAGAGCTGATCATCGGAAGTCGAGTTAGGCTGAAACCATCGATTCAAACAAACTTTGCAGGAACGGCACATCACTTCGAGGCCCTGGCCACCCACTGGAGAGAAGTGGCCTGCACCGCTCTGGCCCAGAAACTCCCGGGAATAGCAAACCACGAGACCTTCGGTCAGCAGATGGAAAACGATCCAGAACAACCCGAGGACCCACATGAATCCACATTCCGCGCTCCTAGGATAACAGACAGGAGGACGCGGAAGGCCGGAGGACCGCAGCGGGGCGAGATATCTTGAGACGGGCTGCATTGGCGCTCGGAGCTCTGACTGATGCTGCGAGCAGCTTCACGGAATGCCGCAGCAAAGGCAGCCGCCTGCAAGGGTCTGTGCAAGCGTTGCACTATATGGTGCATTGACTGGTTGCAGCGTCACCGGTGGCCACCCGCGTGACATCCCGTGACGCGGTGCCCGTGGCGCCGCGGGCCGCGCCTCGCCGGCCTCGGCGCTGGGCGCGCGCCAGGCCTGGACCTGCGCGCAGCAGAACCGGAGAAGAGCCGAGGGCCGAGGGCCGAGCCAAAGCTCTGCTTACGCTGCTTTGGCGGCGCCTCTGCGCCATTGCAGGCAGCGAGGGATCGAAACATGTCCTTACAGTTTCTGCTGGCGACGGCTATGTGCACCACCGAGGCTGCCGAGGTGTGCCAGGGTTCAGCTACGCTGCCCGTGCTGCCCTATACCCTTCTCTTGCGCACGTCCATCCGAGTGGCAAATGACAGTCCTTCGGCTCGGACCCGCTCCTTGGACTGCAAGCGCATGCAGCCAACATTCGACAGTCTGTACCACCCAGGAAAGTCAAGCAAATATGGAAATGCTATCACATTCAGACAATTCCGAAGCGATGTGCTGGCAGCCAGGGGTCGGGTCCTGTACAGCATGCCTCAGTGGCAGAAAGGCGGTACTTCTCTGAAGGCCAGTTGCGTGAGCACGCAACTGAAAACCCCGAGACCAAGAAGGTGCAACTGCAAGACGCCATTGCTAACTTCTTCATCCGAGACAGGTGGCACAGGGTCGATAGTGCACGCCCTGGGCCCCGGAAGCCAGCGACCCCATGCCAAGGCGCAAGATTTTGCTCGTTGAACCACCGCCAGGCTCCCTTCCAGGTTCGCATGGGGTCGATGTGCAGGGAGTTGAGAACCATTGCCAGGGTGGTCAACCCACCTGGGTCTGTTGCAGGCAGCCAACTTGGTGCACTTTCGGCTGTGTTTGCCGCCTTCCTGGATTTACGTCTTGTTGAGTGCAGCGACCGGGGTATGAGGATGTGAAAGCCACCCGACGCATGATTTGGAAGAAGGGGCAAAAAGTCGGCTCGTCTTGCGTCCGGAACTGCTCAGCCAGGAAGAAGTAGCTCTCCATCGTTCCAGCCTAGTAAAAGTACCGCATTTTATCACTGTGACAACAGCCTCATCACTGATCACGTGTTTCAGGTGTTCATAGGTGTTCCAGAAATCTTCCGAACATGCGAAAAGTTTAATTCGAACCCTCACATCTCCCGATCCACCTCATAAGCTTGTCTGCAGCCTGCAGCCTGCCCTTCAGTCTTTCTGCTGTGGCCCTAAACTTTACCTGTTGTCGGCGAGATGCGTTCACAACCCAAAGTAAATCGGTATGAATATACATATGCCCTACAGAACTGTGAAGATCTGGGAAGAGTCGCCAGCAGCGCTTCGCGAAACATTCTCCGGCCCTCTTCAGAAGCAAAGGGCACCTCCATCAGAGTTTTCTGTTCGTAGATAGGCTGTGGCTTCGAAGTAGTGGGGTTGGGGTGCATAATATGATTGCGAGGAGTCACGCAGCACCGAAGACTTCCATTGATTTCATTAAAACACGTGCAACTCCACTGAACCTGAAAGTCGCTGACTTTTTAATCACCCGAAGCAGATGTAAGGACTGCGCCTGTGCCGCAGGGAGGACTCTCTGGTAGTACTGGCCCTCGTGCCCGGGCAAGACCGCGCCTGCAAGAGAGCTGAGAGCGGGAGCTTGAGCTCTAGGATCGCTGCTTCGCGACTCGCTTTCCAGCAGCACAAAAAAGGAATATCTGCCCTGAGACGAACGCGCGCTGCTACCGGGCTTTCAAACGCCGGGCCTCTGTCCGCAGGCAGGCTAGTGCCGAAGTAGGTTGCCCCAGCATCGCGTGGTATTGCAGCCTTGGACAATCTCGAAGAGCCAAGGCTTCTTGTCGAGCTCAACGCAGCTCATGAAGGACTTCTGTGCCAGCGTTCAACACGTTAGAGATTTACAAAACTGAAGTGGCTACAGTACTGTAGCAGAGATTCCAAGCAATCGTAGATTTCAGCGTTTGGAGCTGGCTCAGTAGTTTTGCTGGCAACAGCTGGCACAATGTCCATGGCTTTGTGGGTTTGGAGGGCGACAGATGGGACCCACGCGCTGGAAGGAACAGCTTGACCCTCCATGTCCGCCACATCTGTTTAGGATGACCGTTGAACACAGTAAGATGTTATAACGTGTCTCGGAATCTCCTCCCAGCACAACGTTGAAGGCGAAGGGTGCGTTTGGTCTCGGAGTAGCCCTCTCTGTATCATTTCCTCTGTCCAGCTTCCAATGCTGCCACAGCACAATCGTGGGCCGAAGACTTGGCACTGGAATCCTCACAGAATTGTCTATGTGGCTGAGCATGTCTCAAGACTCAAGATGTCTCAAGGTTCTGCTCCGATCTGGTCGCAAACTCTCATTACAAGTCACTCTGAGTCTTGATGTGCTCGTTCTGATATGCTGCATGTCGTTCTCGCAAATATGTCGGTGATGGATGACGCCGCTTGCTGAGAGAGCACACATGCTGCACCAGTCCATCAAAGCCAGCCGAGCCACTCGATCGGTGTGGCGGCTGCAGAAGCAACACAACGGCAGAGCAACCTTGCCATGTCTTGTCGCACAACTGATTAAAAAAAGCAAGCGAATCTTCGACGATTAACTTGGATCGTGCCCCTGCTGTGGTAGTGTGCCTGGGCGTTGCCCGGACAAGGTGCCATCGCCGCATGCTTCGCGGAACAGCGATCTCGACCGAAGTATGTCGGCTCTGGTGTGTTTGCTTGGCTAACAAACCCCAGAAGGTCCCGTCTTGATCGCTAACAAACTCTTGGCTCGAAGACTGGCGAGAAAGATCGCCAGTAAGCGTCACAAGTCATGTTTCATTTGCAGATGCCCAACCGGCTTTCTTGTCAAAGCTGCGGCATGCATGGCCTTGCAAAGCTACGGACGTTCCCTCAGCCCTCCCTCTGCTACCAGCTCTAAGCCACGCCCAACGAGCTGAAGCCTGGCCGGGCCTGGCCGTTCGCTTCCTTGAAACATTCCGTGACCTGGCTGCCTCGGACCGCTTCGCAATGGCAAATTCTCTGAAATTTGAAGGCGACATCTGCCCTCTTGGACCAAGGACACCTTCGAGGGCCTCACGAGTTCGCTTGGTGTTATCCGTCATCGTGTCGACCTCAGCAACACTTGAAGCTCTCTGGCTTAATCGCGTCCGTCTCAAACAAAGAAAGGTGCTGGGAAGGCACATCACCACAAAGAGACTCGCTTCAGAACTATGACGTAAGAATCCCGTCTGGACTCAGTCTGAGATTGGAGCGATGAGGGCGGCACCACCGAGACTGAAGCCTGGCCAACAACGCAAACTGTAAATTTAAATCCATCGGAACTCAGACAACAGAGATGCCACATTGACATGTCGCTAGATGCTCCTATCAGGTGTGGAAGACGCTGGCCTTGAATCTCGAGTTCGTTGAACGACTCCTTCCTGGGCACCGATGCTGGTTCACCATTGATCAGAGATTGCCTTTGAATGATGAATAGCTCAATCATGCTCAACCGTTTAAGTCGCCATGACTGGCTGTGCATAAACGATGTTTCACGCTCCGCTTTGACGGATGCGGACGGCACAGTGAAACGTTCACGAGCCGTGGAAGGTGTCCTCACATGTAGATCATGTAGGCAACAATTGAACCACGCTTCATATCTTGGTTCCGCTATGGAACCGCCGCGTAAGACACGCCACCAGAGCACATCACCATCGTCTGCTCAAGCTCACTGGTGCCGTGTGCTCCGACGCCTGCCAACTGCACACGGCGGATTTGTTGCGATGTTTATGAACCCGTACACAAACGTGGCATCCTGACGGGGGCAGGTCGAGCCCATGCTCAATGCATTTTACATGTGTGTATGTGCGTGTGTCCTGCAACCAGAAGCTCGCGCTGCTACGTTGCAATTTACAAAATACCACTGTTGGCTGACACAAGGCCCATCTACCTTGGCAGGAAAAGGAAAGAGAGCTGAGTGCTCAGGACTCAGACGCAAGGTGGAGCTTTCACCGCTGCTTGGCAGGGGTGGTTCTGCGGGGTACAGCAAATAAAACAGCCCACGACAGAAGCAGCGATTTTATGGACAGATGTCCTCTTGGAGGACCTGCAAGCCGCATGCAGAATGCAGCTCAGACGACTAAAGAGTCCACTACCGTTTGGCCGCCAACTTCGACGCGGAGGTGCTGCCGTCCTTCGGTTTCTTGACTGCCTTACCAGTTCGGCATCTGAGGGCCGCCACGCAGAAGTAAGCCAAGCGGAAGACAACAGCCTGCCATGACATCATGCCGCCAGGCCCGGGCACTGCTAAAGACATCAGAAACCGAGCATCTCTTGTCTCTTACGAAATCCCTGCCGAGAAGCAATTCCAACCAAAATGCTGCAATCACGGCCGAGTTCTCGCTCTGGCGTGATGTTCTTCGCGACGGATTGCGAGATCGATGTCAACACCTGGCTTCATAATGGTGCAGTGACACCGCTAGTTTGCTTCGATCCACGACAGTACGAGCATAGCACGGTACAGCCGCCAAGCAGCTTGCTCGCCGGTGACGCCCCAACATTCCAGCTCGTTGAGACCCGGACAACTAAAGCCACGAGGGCTGTCATCTAACACTGCTCCGGCAAACGTTGTCGCGTGCATCTCTGCATTGACGATTGCCTCGCGAAACTCTGCGTTGGAAACATGCCGTGGTTGAGCTACAACCTAAGCCCCTAAGACTGACGAAAAGATAGCCTTCCCTCAGCATTCATTTGTACGCGTGCAGGCGCTGAAAACACTGCTTTGAAGCTTTTGCTGTGTGACATGTGAGACAGGTATCTTTACCCGACCTTGTGAGGGCTTAATTTAAGTGATTTCCGTAGGTTTTCAGGTGAGCTTTGCCCTGGAAGCCAACCAGAGTAACCAGGTAATCAAGCCCAAAACTGCTACGAAAAGAACTCGAGCGTATTCCAGCACTCTGAGCTCCCATAATGATTAGGAGTCAAGATCGCTTCAAGCTGAGATGGATTGAGTTTCTTTCGCGTGGGCTCGAGTGGACCTTTGAGTGGGTCTGGAACTCTGCTGAACTCTGTTAAGCTGGTGTTTTGGAATGAAACAAGAACTACCAATGCCCATCAAGAAGAGTGTCTTATGAGTCACAAACACAAATCACCTGGCAACCAGCCTCCTAAGTCAACAGCCGATTCTCGACTGCATGAACCCCATGGATCTGCACCTTGATGGACCACTTCATGGGCGAAACAATGGCGAACACCCGCAGCGGCCAAACAACATCCTCCTCAGGTACCTGGGGAAACAAATCAGGCTTGGAGCGAACCGTCTGGAGCTCCATCCCCACAGAGCTGGGCTTAAACAGCAAAGGAACAAACGAACAAATACCTACGCATGTAGGACATAGATTCGACCCAACCCTCAACAATGCATGTTCGCCAGAAACATTATTGCTATCATGCTCGCCTGCCCTGCAAGGAATGTGAGCAGTAACGCAATGCCTCGGCCTTCTTTAGGTTGCTGTGGGCGAACAGTAAAGATTTGGACGCAATTCGCACTGACAAGACACGAGAACGCCAGCGAAAAGAAAGCTGGCGAACCAGAGGCAAATCACCTGGTAGGCAAGGCATGAGTATGTCCACCCGCGGCTCCCATTCTAATCAATATGCAGGGTGAAACGGGCATCTAGGCGACGTTAGCATCAACATGTTCATCGGACAACGGTGAGTATAGCGATGACTGGCCTATGGACTTTCTAGTCCTGTTCGAATGGAAGGGCTTGGGCAGCCTTGCGGGAATTTGCAGTGCACTTATGCTCTGCACAAGACAACTGTTCGGAAGGAAGCATTCCATTGGCACTCTAGCAACTGGAGCAGCAGCTAGGCACAAACGAGACTCACATTGTTTGAGCACAACCCAGCCTGGAATAGGCCCAGAAGAGGGTGACTGAAGGTCACCGCAAAGAGCTGTGCCGCGCAGTCAAAGAAGAACAGCAGCAACGAGTGCCTGGGCTCAAGGAATCACTACACAGGTTCTTTATGCATTCTGGGTTGGTGATAAGACATGGGAGAACATCTAATATAAAAAACTTAGTCCTATGGACTGTTTTGGGTTGAGGCATGCTTGCAGGCTTGCAACAGCATGGAAACTCTACCGAGACGCACTAGCAAAACCTCCGGGTAGGCATCCCAGTTCCAGCCGCACATGCCGTACCCACTGATCGTCAAGGCGGTGGCACTGAGAACGACCAGCATTGGGATCTGTATCAGGTGCTGAGCGATGAGGTACGAGCCTGGGATCGACCAAGGAGGGTGACAAATAACGCTTTGTTGAAGTGGAGGACAGCTAAGATCGGTGTCGGGAAAAGAAAAACTTCCTCTGCGCACGGAGGGCTGAGCCGGTACATGCCTGACTTGACCTCGCGCTTCACTGACACAAATTCCATGTTCTGTGCGAGGCAGGTCGACAGCGACATGCAAGCCGGAACGCCGATGTGCCTGGTCACAAATGCATCGACTGCGACACGCAACCGCCGTTCTACCATCGCCACAAAGGCACACAAAAAACCTATGAAAATCGAGCACCAGCCGATCACCTCATTCCCTTAAGTTCTTAAACATGCGACCACAGAAGTAGCCACATGCGCTGAAGGATCTGGGTCTGAGTGCGCTCGCGGGACTTGAGGTAGACTATGGAGAAGAAGATGCACGAGAGAAGGAAAACCACCATTCGGCTCACGTACATTGTCGGGTCTCGGATCGCCAGCAACACCAGTCGACGAAAGAGCACCCAAACCTCGCCAGATAGACAGACAAGCTTGGATACACTGGCATTCAAAAGAACCCCTCGCCAGAAGACCTGATTTCACAGAGCGAGCAATAGCCGACGAACCCAACTCGGCCCTAACCCACCTCGACGAGAAAGTGCTGGCCTGCGTGCGTTTTAATGTCAGCATCCAAATCAAAGGAGCCGCTCCCGACCCGCAAGGGTTGCGACTCCCAGGCTGCCAAGACCTTCTCCACTGCGTCTTGCGAGGTGAAATCTGCATTAATAGAGTCTAGAAAGAAATCCGCTGGATTTTCGTGGTCCGGAATCAAAAAGCCGAGTTTTTGGAAATGCTCCACAGCATCCTCCACCGGCCCTGAATAGGCGACGCGGCCACCAGAGAGAAGCAACAACTTGTCGAATCCTTTGAAGATCCGTGCGGAAGGCTGGTGAATCGTGCAGGCAATGATTACATCTTCACTGCGTGCCAGTTCCTGGAGAAACTTGGTGATGCTGGCGGCCGATGCTGCATCCAGGCCAGAGGTGACCTCATCCAGGAAGACTACAAGGGGGTTTTTCATGAATGCCACAGCCAGGCTCAGGCGACGCCGCTGGCCGCCGGAAAGCCCCTTGACGTACTCGTTGCCGACGCGTGTGTGGCGACAGGACTGCAGCCCCATCGTCTCGAGGATTCCATCGGCCCTGGCACGCCTTTCGGATACGTTTGCCCTGACAAAGAAGTCGGCTGCGAACTGCACGGTCTCGTAGCAGGTCAGGAAGGGCCATCCCTGATCATGCTGTGGCACGTGTGCGCAGTACTGCTTGAAGACTTCTGGTGTCATGGCCTTGCCATTGAGGTCTACATAGCCAGTTCGGCTACCGCTGGACCCCTCCAGGGTTAGCAGGTCCATAAAGGTAGTTTTGCCGGCGCCAGAAGGTCCCATGACGGCAAGAGTTTGACCAGACTGCCTCAAGCAAATTGAGCTCAGCAACCAAAAGTCTATGTCTCAACACAACATACGTGCAGGCCAGAGGCATAGACAGCGACACATTTCGCACAATGTCCTTGCTGGCTGTCACCTGGCCCCATCGACGCTTCTTCACAGTGAAGGTCGCTTTCGTCACGTTCCTGAGCCCGGACGCGTGCTGGAGTGGTAATTGAACGTTGCCGTTTAGCAGAGCAGCTCTAGTGATCTCTAGTGTCACCAAACCGAGTATTGGCAAAACAAGCCATGGAGCAACGTGACCCGACCGATCGGCTGAGCCAGCTCTTTCTCGTCAACACTTCGAATCGTCTGAACTATCACATCGTCGTGTCTTGGATCGTTTTCGTCCACTATCCATGCAGTTTTCGTCGGCTCACTTTCATGTGGATGCTGCATGTCTGTACCATGCAAGATAACTTGCGGCGCTGCACCTTCTGGCACGGAAGGGAAGACAGGGTAGGTGTCTCCATCTGTGCCATCCATGAGGATGCACGTAGAGTTCACCTCTGCCTGTGGCCGGAGCACCCCTCCCTTGAGGAGACATGCTGCGGACGATCATGCTGGGGGCTTCTGCTGAATTTTCTTATGCAGAGAGCATCATTCGAGAGCTGGGCGGAACAAAAGCAACTCGAACTGATTGCCTTCTCCGAGATTCGGGGTCATCCTCCCAGTGCAGCTTCTCGCGACCCGTGTCCGAAACACCTCACATCATCTCACCCACGATGGAGTCGGTGAGCATGGCACGAAATGCCCGCTCAACGCCGCTTGCAGTCGCTGAGGAAGTCCTTGCTGCAAAAACTCTGCTGGTGATTTCCGAAGCAGCCCGATCGTGCCGATCATCTAAATAACTCCGGGAGCCCAGTGTGCCAGATCCCAATCACGCTTTACAGTCAGTGCAGGGGTCCAAGGGCTGCGAGTTCTGAAGATTTCATAAACCTCCAATCCCCTCGACATTCATGCATAAGCAACTAGTAACTAGAATAGAACCAGAATCAGGGATTATCCATCCCATGTGAAAACCTTCGGCTAGCCCCCCCCCCCCCCCGGGTTCGTTTGAAGGAGACACCACAGTGTCGCACAGGCCTTCAACAGGGTAGCAGTCTCTACAAGTGTACGAAACCTTCGGCTGTCCGTCAACCACTCTTCCGTCTCCGTCAGGAGGTCAAGAGCCTCAGGTGCAGGCGCAGCATGTGCTTGACGGGCTGGCAAGGGTGAACAGAGCTCCTGGCCGCTCCGAACTGCGAGGCAACGCTGCAGGCCGATGTGACTGCCACCAGAAGATCGCCTCCTGGCACGACCTCCGTTTGGATGCTTTCCTGACATCACCAACCTACAAATTACACAGCAAGCCGGGCCCGCCTTGTCTGAACGCATGTCTTCCAATAGGCCAACTGCCTGCAGAGGTATCTGAATCTAACACACACACACACACACACACACACACACACACACCGACGCCGAAGTTAAACTTCGGTTGCCTACTTACGTAGGTTCCTGAAAAGGAAATTGGATGAATCGCCTGCTGCCAAGTCGTTGGCGAGGCACATGCAGTCAAAGCCTCTCGTGTGAAGCACCGTGGCGGACAGTTGCGCAGCAGCGGAAAATTCTCTCCGCCCAGCAGCTGCGCTGTATGTGAATGCGTTCGGGATGAGCAGCACTCGCCGCATAGATCTCCTCAAAGGAGCTCTGCTTTCAAGGGAGTTCGGCGCGAGTTCGCCGCTCACATCAGCCGAGTCTCAGAAGACTCAGCGAGCCTTGCCAGAGTTGGCACTTCGCATAGGAGGTCAGCGCTGAGCTGTGGCTCACCTCCTTAGCTTCGACATGAGAGCGCGGCAGGTGCATGCAGTCGACCGCAAGATCCAAAAGCCAATGCTGGCTCCGAGTCTGTCGGAAGCAAACGTCGCCAGGGCATGCCACACCTGATTCTCACGTCCTCTAGGAGCTGACGGCCCCCACTCCACGAGCGAATCCAACAATGCTGGGCGGCAAAATTGCACCAGCAAGGTGCCAGCCCGAGACCTGCCCAGCCAGTATCTTCCAGCACTTTTGTCTCTAGTCTTGCGCATGAAGCCTTGAGAGCACTCCTGACTTGTCCTACGGCACCTTCTCGCAAGCGGAAATGGCGGCGTTGCAGCCGACCTTGGCGCAGCGACCCCGTCATGTGCGGCTTCGAACCCGTCTGTCCTACTGGGAAGGAGAGGCTTCAAGCTTTAGTCAACCAGCGATGCCTCATCGGAGCCTGGAAGCAACATCGTTGCCATCCGCCAGTGCCAAGCCTGCCCATCGACAGGCAGAGTGTTTCTTGGCTTGTTGCTTCCCTCAGCGACCGAACGATTCCTAATTACAGTAACAAGGCCTACTATCTGCACCGGCAACGCAAAGTCTGAGGCAAAGCAAAAGATGCATCAAGTTGGCTGCACAGTTCAGATCGGCCTTCTCACAGGCGCTTATCACGGCGTTCTGCGACAACCTCACGCCCCGGATTCTGTGTACGGTCGGAGGCTTGAACTGCACCCAGTGTTGCGGCAGATAAAGCATAATTTCAATCAAGGCGCGCATCAGTAGCGACCCTCCTCAACTGCCGCAAGCATTTCACAGTTGGCGCGTTGCTCACAAGACGTTTTCGAAGCCTCGCAGCAGTGACGCCATGCGGCTCCCAGTCCTGCTCCGGCATGCTTCAACAGACGCCACTGCCGCTGACCATTGGCCAGCCTTCCTTCATTGGCTGGGGCTGATGTGTCTTTGCATGTACGAGCACCCGGTATTCCAAACAGCAAGCACCATTTGCAGCATGAGCTCTCGCAGGCACTGAGGACACTATTGCAGGTGATCGTATTTTCTTCCACAGATGCAAGAGTCATACCTGAATTGACCGATGCAACGCTCCAGATCGCAGGTTTTCACGCGGCCACGTAGTTGTTGCTCGTCCGCGCCGAGTGACTTCGGAGTATCTGAAGGGCCAAGGACCACATGCCAGATTTCTCACATGCGGCGAGAATTGCTCCTGATCCAGCTGGCAAAGCGATGCTACTGCTCCTGGCTACAAGTGCTGGCCCGAGGTGCTACAGATGCTACTCCGAGTAGCTCCCGCCCAAGAGCTGCACAAGTAGATCAGCCCAGGCTCCAAAAGCAACGACACCGATTTTCAGCGACAGTTCTGCTGCTCTTCGCAGCCACGAAAGGGCTTGAAGCCACCTGCAGCATAGCTGCGCGACGCATGAACGGACCCGGTGTCCGAACTGGGAGTGGGGCCCTGCCGCGGCAGCAGCTGCAGCCTCTGCCCCAATGCCTGGACTCCAGCAGGACTTCAACTCGTACGGCAACAGAACTCGACTCGAAGGTGCTTTGCATTTTCTCAGTCATCAGTGTCCCAATTCAATAGACAGACGCGCCCTCAACCCGAGCATCCCGAGCATGGGGCATGTCGAACAGTGCTATTTGGCACTAAGATATCCGCCACGCCACGAACAACATCGGCTCCGGGACCAGAGAGGTGCAAGGCCATTTTCCAGTGCCGACCTCGCTCCAGTGCCTGGGTTCGAAGTGGCGGCCGTTTTTGCCTTAAACCCGAAAACACTTAGAGCATGGAACAGCCTGACCTTACGCCAGAGACTGTAAACCCATCCAACACCACAACCGTGATCCAGCCCGTGATGCTTGTGCCAGGTATGGCCCGCAGCTTCAGCACTCGCAGCTTCTAGGCGTGTTTGTCTCGGCTTCACCAAGTTGCCGCTACTTTCTACGTGCTGCCGACACGTGGTCTCCAAGTTCGCTCGCAGCGAATGCTCTCTGTAAAATGACGCCGACTGGCTACGAGCAAACAACGCCCTTCAGGGAGTTACGGTTCCGTTTGGATGCCGGACGTCGCCTCCCTTGAATGCGTTCTGTCCGTGTCTGCCCAATAGTTGCCTCATACCAAACGCAAACCCTCGCCCCCATAAGTTTCTGAAATCACACGCGACTGCTAAGTACGAACCGAAATCGCTTCTGAGTGTGCTCGCAGCAATTGTATCAGGCAAGCTACGGTCATGGCAGAGCTGGTCGTGACCTGGTCGATGATGATTGTTCCTTTCCATGTCTCCTGCAGGCACAATCTCGTTTGTACGTCAGACCGGGCAAACGTACGATGTTGCAAGATCGTCTATGATCAACTCATTCTGAGACTGCTGTCCTGCATCAGACACAAGGCACACTGCCAGAACTCAGCTAGCTGGAATGCCTTCATCGCAATGCCCTGATTGATCCTTGGCTTGGCCAAGCAAGCCCAGCAGTACGGCAAGCCTGCAAATCTACAATCCTACTGTGCACGACAAACTTCGATTTCGGCCAGAGGGCTGGCTCGGCTGCAGACCCTCTTGCCGAATAGCCGAAATTGCCTTTCGTCATGCTGAGCTGCAATATGTCTGCCCAATGGCGTGTTCAGCTCATGCCTCTGCAGCAGCTGGCCAACGGCTCCAGCAGCTGAAAGAAGCAGGACTCGGTTGCAGCAGCGCCTTTAACAAGAATGGAGACATGGTGGCAGCTTCCAATTCCGCGTGGTCGTGAGAGTTGGAACATCGGTCGCGAGCCTTGTAAAGAGTCCGAAACACGTCGAAGGCAGTTATCCAACGGTCACTGCGATCACAAGAGCTCATCAATGAGTTGAAAATGACCTCCAGGTCAGGAGGGTCAGGACGAAGCAAGTTTGTTGCATCAAACGTCACGTTCCGGATACGGTTGTTCACCTCCGAGGCTTGCAGCTTCTCTTTCTGGCCCCATTGGAGGACGGAGGTGGCACCCGCCCAGTGCCGATGCCGAGCCAGGGCACTCAGGCCGGCACCCAAACCTCAAAGACTGATGGAAAAAGCCGACGAAACAGGACACGCTTAAGCCAAACTGCTGTACATGTCCGGCTCCAGCCGGAGGCCGCCAGCTCTTTGAAGCAGCAGCTCTGCGCCTTACTATCGAACACGCTGCTTAGACAGTTTTGGAGTCAAAAACCCAGACCTACCAGTACGTTATGTTGTCCCGGCGGCACTCCCACTGATCTCCCTTGTCCAGTGCTGAAAGAACCTTGTTGAACTGTAGTAGATGGCACCCGTCCTGCACTGCCGAAATGGAGTCTGCGACTCTGTTCAAGGAAGCAGTATGTTTGAGATTGTGGCCTTCTGCTGCGCGTGGCCCAGCCCAGCAATGGCCCGACTCCAAGTCAGGTGGCCTTGATGTAAGAAGGATCCGGCCCAGCTGTAATTTGGGGCTCGGTTGCTGTTCCAAGCACGCAGGGCCTCAGACTCTGCCTGCACAGCTACGTGATCAGGTTTCCATGCGAGCATCTATTCAGGTAAAACCAATCAGGAACATGCAGGAACCTGAATGGGAACACAATAGCACTGGAAAGTTACGGTGAACCGCAAGAAGGTTTCCATTTCAGAGTAACGAAATGTAACGAATGAAACCCGCTGCAGAACGCTTTTCCTCATGTTACGGTGCTTGGGACCCCCGCGCCAGCCACCTGCTGCCTCCGGAAGTTCTGGGACATGCTGATTGGCACCAGCATTGATGAGCATGTCCTTCTCGCGCAGCAAAGGATATCAGAGCGTGTGCAGCTCTTTTGACACAACACAAATTAGCACCTTCGTGCTGCTACTGTTTTCGAGATGGTTGTCGCTTACTTATCTCTGCCATCGCTATCAAAGCGACCAATGTAGCGCAAACCTAAACTTTGAGTCGTTGCATCTTCAGAACCAGCCTGATTGTGGTACATCTCTGGAAATGCCTGGACAAATTGCAACAAGTTGAACGCGCCTCGACAGGACACGATCATCCTGGAATAGCTGCAGATGTCCAGCGGCCACCGTTCAGCGAGAGCTAGCTTTGGCTCGGCATCTCATGCACGAGCTGCATCGATGCAGCGATGCCCTGCCCAAACATGACCAACCCCGAACGTTCGACACAGCATCACACAACTTCTCTGGGACTGCAGCTAGCTGGTTGAAGAACCGAATGGCGCTACTGCACAGAGTGGAAGGCCACGAAACCCACTCTAGCATGGTGGACTCCACCAGCCAATGGCTGATCCGAAACACAGATTCTGCATTCAATAGCATGCGGCCAACGTGGTGGTCTGAGTCGCGATGCACCAGCCACTGCTGCTGCAATGCTCACGCTTCATGCTGTCTTGGCTCCCTACTGCTCCGTAAACGCCTTGATCCGCCTGTCGACGGTGTCCCTCGCGGCGTGTCAGGATAAGACTCGACATCGTTCGAACAAAGCATCAACTCAGCAAAGCTGCTAATGACTCAAAAGGCACTGCAGAGCCACTTACTGTGCTGGCTTTAGATCTGCAGGCCTCGGCACGTTGTCTTTCAGCGCGTTCTGCAGCAAGGAGGGAATCATGTCATATCTGCAGTGCTCACTGCTGCACCGTCTGGCGCCTTTATGAACCGACTCAGCATGGAGTTCGCTGACGGATCCGGCCCTCCGTCGCGCACGGCCATAGTGATGTTCCTGCTCTACTTGCAGCAGACTCTAGCATGCTCTGGGCACCTTCAACTCATCTGCTGTCTCCTTCACGCACGCGCGCACACACACACGCACACACACACACACACACACACACACCCGCGTGCGCGCGCAATCACAGGCAAAAGGAGCTGGAGGACAAGTGCAGCTTGCGTGCATACATGCGTGGAGCTCGCGCTTGCTGCTTTTCTTCTTGTACTGTTCGTCTTCTTCTTCTTCTTCTATTTCTTCTGGTTCGAGAAGTCTCTCCCTGTGGCTTTTTGCTCGCCCGCATCGCTCTGTGCCCCCCCGCCCCCGTCTGTGCCGGAGGAGACGTGCGTTTTGCCATCTACCTGCAACAGCTGGCTCAACAGCAATTTGCACAAAGGTCATCTCTCCGACGTCATAAAAATTGATCATTCGCCGCCAAGTCATCCCTCCCCTGCACCACTGAAGCGCCCGTGCTTGTGAGTTGCTTCTTATTAATCTCGATGCCCCCCACCCCACCTCCACCACCATTCAGGACAACTGAAGCAGCGTCCACATAAAGAGTTTCCCATCCCACGACCGGATGGCTCACTCCCGAGGTCTGGCTCGCGTCCCCGCATCAGGTCTGAGTCTATACGGGTCATTTGCTGCCGCCTCGCCTCAAGTGCTTTGCCGTGAGTTTGGCCTGCGGGCAGCTGACACAACCACTTTTGCTCCATCCAACAGTCAACGATTGCGAGATGCAATAGGGTGCGCGATCGCATCCTCAACAACTTCAGAAGCACAGCACAGGCTGGAGGGACAAAGGGCTCCAGCTGTCGTTTGCATTGCATCACTGGCTCAAGCTGCAACGGTCAGGCCTGCTTCCTTTCAGCAGGCCTTGGACGTTGCATTATGTTAACCTTCTCGTCTGTTGCAGTCGTCATCGAAGCCTCACTTGCGACTTTTCGCCTCGGCCCAGCACCCCTTCTTTTTCTTGATGTTTGTCTCGTAGTTCCGGCCTCGGACCTGGAGTGAGTTGAAATTCTGAAGTACAATGATGCTTTTCGAGCACCTGAAACGGACCAAGTAAGGCTCCCACGATGGTCCGGCCATCACCACGTGACCTGGAATCCTCGGGCGCCGGGGCACTAGAGAAGCTGATCGGGGCTTTTGCACGCAGCAGCTCTGAAAAAAGTGCATGGTGCTGAACATTGAGAACGGCTGCAATTATACTCGGAATCCCCGTGGGTGAAACACAAGCCGTGTGCAAATGTCATCAGGGTCGGCGCTCTGCGCAGCGCCACAGCTGTTAAGCCGAGACCTTGGCAGGAGTTTCGAAAGCCGTCGCCCAAACGCGCAAGCCAAATGCATGAAGTTCCCTCGCCTGCCCACAGGTCCGAAAACCACGCTTCCTCTTGCATTTCTAATTCCTCCATCCCAGGCTTGGTGGTACCAGGCCTCCCTCCATCCCTCCATCCCTTGTGCCACACCACAGCACCCATCCACGACACCGCATCACCCTCCCTCCCGCCCTCCGTCGCTCCGTGGATCTCTCGCAAAACATCATCATCTATCTAATCGATAAATTCGATAAAACCTATCCCCTGATTCGTTCTGCCAGGCTCACAAGGTCCCAAACTGACGATGCGTGAGAAAAAAACATGGAAAACAAACCCAATTATGAGTCTGGCAGCTGAGAAACCTTTTCCGGCCTGCTGATGGCAGGTTAATTGTCCACTCGGTCAATCTTTCATGTTGACGAAACAAATAGACGTTCCTCATGTTTCTGAAGGGTCCGGTGTAGCCGGGTTGCCCAGTGCTGCCAGCCTGCACCACAAAAAACATGCCAACCAAGCGTAGCAGTAGCACAATATCCAAAACATGCTCCGCCTGTGGCCGAAGGTGGCAACAGACGAGAGGATCGCCCCAGCATCGCCTGCCTGCCGAACCCAAGTTCTTGTATATTGTTTCGTCATGGTCATGGTTGTGGTTGGCGCCTTGCCATTTCTGCTCGCCACCGAAATGTCAGGCCTGCGCAGCGTAGCATGCCAGACACCCGGCACATCCCGGCACCAGAACACGCACAACAACCAACCAGTTTCCCGCTTAGAAACGGCACATTGGCGTCACGGCCTGCTGGCCTGCCTTGGGCATGACGTGCCGCAGCTTCGGGATAGAACCTGTTAAACCCACCGAACATGGGTGCCAGCACTACAGACCGACATAAGTTTTCATTCGTGCTGGTTCGAGGTCCGAGCTGAAGTTGGTAAGCCTGTGAAAACCAAATCCATGGCTGCAAAGCTACGCGTCCCGGGCAACGTAGCTCGAGATGTCTCACCGCGGGTGCATGGTCGTGGCAGTGGTTGGCGGCAGCAGCAGCAGCAGCAGCAGCAGCAGCAGCAGCAGCCGCAGCAGCAGCAGCAGCAGCAGCAGCAGCGCCAGCACCACCACCACCACCACCAGCACCACCACGCCGGGCCCTCCCTCTTGAACGAGCTCTTGCCAGGGTCTGCCAGGAAGGCGGCGCACGCGTTGCCCGTAATGTCCGCTTAGCAGACATGAACATCGTTATGCCGGTGGCCGGCGACCGCCGCATCGAAGTCCTCGCGAACGGCATGGCCCGCATCAAGCCGTACATGCCACCATCGTCAGCCCCGTCACCAGGGCTGGTGACGCTCAGCCGGGTGCTGACGTGCGGCCTGGCCGAGCCGTCGACGGAGCCGCGCGGCGCAAACGCTATCAAACTTATCCTGAACTCGTGCGCGCCCGTCGCTGCCGCCTTGGTGTTGTCGGTGTTGAAGTCGGCGGCCGTTTTGGCGCTGAAGCAGCCACCTGGCTCCGCCTGCTCGCTGGGCACCAGGCCTTGGAGGTGCCAGTGCTCCTGCGGGCCGCTGCGCGCGCAGCGTGGGTGGCTCGCTGGTCTGGCCTGCTGGCAGTCGCTGTGCAACGCGCCATCGCCGCGTCGATGCTGGAACTCCCACTCGCGGGGGAGTGCAACCTTTTTTTTTTTTCCAACGCACCTTTTTGCAACCGTCTGCAAACGCGCGGTCCCTGTGCCCACACGGCCTACGGAAGGACTCACGCAGCACGGCTGGGCATGCGACTGCACTCAGGCGATTCGTGCCAGCGCAAGTCAGCGAGCAGCTCGTGCAGAGCGGGTTCGGCCCCTCCACCAGTGCACTCGTTGGCGAGAGGGAGGTGTAGCAAGGAGGCGGCAAGCGCGCGCTGGGCAGCGACAGCAAGGATTCCGCTCCACCTCAGGACCCATGCGGCTTGAGCAGCGGGCCGAAGGATGGCAGGCACACTCGCAGCGCGTGCACGCGCAAGCAAGCGGACGAAAGTGGCGGCCTCAGGTGCCCACCGGCCCCCAACCTCGATGCCGAAGACGACCAGGCGGCACCGGCGTGCCGTGCTGAGCTCCGGATAGGTTTCTCGCCTTTGCAATTGCCAGGTCCTTTGCAGCCTCGCTGTTGTCACTGCGCCTCCACGGCGCTGCCAACTTGGATGGCTCGCCCCCTGACCTCAGCGACGTGCTCGCCGAGCACCGGCTAGACAGCCCGCCACATCCCAGTCGCCTGCCCGCACGATGATGTGCATCGCAGCGGCGCTGCTGCAGTGTGCACAGGGACCGGACCTTTGCTTTCGTGCTGTTGCAAAAAATGTATCGAAAAAACACCACTCCGTCCGCGAGGGGTGCAGCACTCGCCATCATAACATTGCAGTAAAAAGAACAACTTTGTCGGTTTTGTGCTAGTCAACCAGACACTCTTGCACATGCTCTCCTTCATTGCTCGGCGCACGAAACCTTGCGAGAACAAGAAAAAACAAACAAAAAGGTTGCGTTCTCAAGCTAGATCGGGGCAAACGTGGTTTTGCAAAAAAACCCAGTCAAGGATTCCTATCCCTATTTGAAATCTTATCGTTTTATCTTATTCCTTATCGTTTTGCAAGCCCCGAGCCATGTTTATCTATATGGCTACATCGAATGATTGTCTCAGTCCTTGCCAAAGCTTCTGGGGTTTTGTTAATTCAGGTAATATTAGTAGCAGCAGTAGATTAATAGTAATTACAATAATTGCAATAGCAATAATACTATATTGCCCTGTTCCGCAGTGTCCCGCTGACTAGAATGGTGGAGTTGTTCCTTGTATGCAGTTTTAACAAGGGAGACCATACAATAAAAGAGCAAAGGGGGGCTACTAGCAAACTGAGACTGTATTAGTTATAAACAGCTTAGCAATAGTAAGAATAAAAGCAATAGCAATACTCATGGAAATGGTAACAGTGATAGTATGTGATAGTGACGGTGATAGTAATAGTGGTAGTGACTAGTCGTGATAGCAATAGTACTAGCAATAGTAATTGTAATGGTCATGGTAACAACAATAGCACCACTAATTAATTGCAATATTCATGGCCATAGTAATAGTCAAGACAATACCAATACATTCACAATAACAGTTCAACCGTAAGAATAACAGTAGTAATGCTAGTAGTGTTCATATCAATAGTAACAATACTAGTAAGAGTAGTGGTAACAGTAATGCGCACTCGCTTTGCACGCATTCATTAGATCCGGATGTTTCCTATCGTTTAAAAGTGACTTTATACAAACATAATCAAGTGCTCACAAAGCACAATTTCTGATGCCAAACCCTATCGTTCGGGTTATCGTTTTGGTTATCGTTTAAACCTCACTACCGCGAACCGCTTGTAGGGTCCAGATATACACTTGCCACACTTGGAAGTTGGAAGCACAGTTCTCGAATGCCAACAATGTAAATTTGTTGATGAGCTGCTGGCTTTCAGGCGTCTGCTAGTCTGACCTGGGCTCTTGTGGGGTGGCGAGGACTCTTTCGTCTTGTTTCCTATGACCACAAGAACCACGGGCCAAAAAACTCGATAGGACTCAGCACCAACACTGCGGGATTCTTGAAGCAGTTTTGCTGTTTTTAAAACGTCTGCTGCGTTTACTTGGGGTTTGAAAATTCTGTTGCATTACTTGTACATCCCTGCCATACTGAGATTTGCTGACAAAGCAAACAAAAATCTTATCGTTAAAATTTATTCTTTATCGTTTTACAGTGAATCCAACATATAGGGCCACCAGCTGTTAAATCTCTACAACCGGGTT
The DNA here is from genome assembly GCA_905221615.1 of Symbiodinium sp. CCMP2592. Taxonomy (NCBI): domain Eukaryota; class Dinophyceae; order Suessiales; family Symbiodiniaceae; genus Symbiodinium; species Symbiodinium sp. CCMP2592. Next base: position 571,996 of record CAJNDT010002680.1, on the reverse strand, counting down.
TTTTTGTCAAAGTTTGTCGACGATTGTTTCGTCCTTTCTTTCGGGCGACCCTTTTTTTTCCACGCACCTTTTACGACTGCGCAAAAGAGTCCGGTCCCCGTGCACGCTGCAAACTACGGCAAGCGGCTCGGGGTGGGGGGGGGCTACGTCGTGCAGAACGTCCTCGAGCGTGCGGAGCTGAGAGCCAGGCATGGCCCCAGCGATGTACGGCGTGCCGAGCAGTGTTGCAGCACGTGTGCTTTGCAAAGCAACACTGAGCAGGCACCACCAGCGGCGCAGCCAGCCCTGGGTCCAAACATCCGAGCGCGGTCTCCGTGCAGCAGACTACCGGGCACAACCTGACCGAGGACAAGGCCCCATCCCACCTAACCTATAGCCGAGGTTTACTAGCTACATATACCTATAGGGTTACTACCGGCGGGAGGCGAGTGCCAGCACCTCCGCCGAGTCCGCGAGGACGTCACTCAGGAGAGGCGGCTCGCCGTCAAGGCTGGCAGTGTTGGGGATGGGAAGGGACAGCACGCTGGTTGCGAAGGAACGCGCAGCTGCGACCACCGTGCGACAAAGGCTGCAACGCATGCTGCAGTGCCCTTGCAAGCAAACGAGTGAACGTGGCTGCCTCTGCACTCCGGCCAGCGACCCTCAACTTCGAGGCCAAAGACAGCACCGATGGGCACCAGCAAACTCAGGGTAAGTGCGTTCCTTGGCCTGGCGGGCAACATGGGCAATGCCTGCAGGCTGCGACCGGCAGAAGTGAGTGGCGACACCAACGTCGTGTCAACAGCCAATGGGAGCCATCCCACGACGGCAATCCATTGGCGACGGCGCTCGTGAAATCTGGAGGCATCGAGGTTGAGATCTCGGACACGAACGTTGGTGGCAACTGTAGCGCCAGCCTCACGGCAAACCCGAGCCGCTGCATGCTGGCAGCGGCACCGAGCAGGGGCTACAAGCAACGGAAGCCGCAAGCGACGAAGGAGCAAGACCCGAAATACTGCAGAGTCAAGGACGAGCACAAGCGCAGTGGAACGGAAAGTGAACACCCGGGCGGCGAAAAAGCCGGCCTGAGAGTCACCGCGGTACCGCAAACCAGCCACGGCGAGTGCGTCGGCAGCTTGAAAGAGGTCCTGTACCGGCGACCACTCAACAATCTTACGTTCATCGAGGGCAGGCACCAAAGCGTTGACTAGCTGCGCGTCCCGCGCGCGGAGGACGTCGACAGCATCAGCCTAAGAAACCCAAAAGGCTGCTGTCGCGTGAAGGGCAGCACTGCGAAGCGCTATCACGAAGGACAAGATGCGCGACACGCGCTGCGGCAGGCGGCAAGAAAAAAAAGACCTTTCAGCATCCTTTGCCGCCAGAGTGTGCCAAGCCGAGGCGCCGCCTGCGACAGCCCCTGCCGTTGCATAGCAGCTCGTGTGGACCAGAGGCTGTGTCCTGCACCAGCTGCGCCGGGCGCTCCGAGGTAGGGCGCGGCACAGGGACTTTCTTCGCGCATTCGGTTGAAAGCTGGATAGGCGTCTCTTGCATATCGCCCGACAACCCATGGAGCTGTTGATCGCAACGCCTGAGTGGCCCGGCCGCTGCCAACCTCAAGGCCAAACACAACTAAGCGACACCGCTGTGCTGCGCGCGCCGTAGCCCCAGATGAACCGCGATTTTTTATGTGTAGCTGTCGCCCGCTATCTGTCTGAGCGTTGTGGACACCATGTGGTTACCTTTGTCTGTATCGCAGCTACGGCAGTGCGAGAAGGAAAAACGGTGGAAGCGAGCAATCACCGATTGAGTGAAGACGACCACGGCAAGCGCACGTGCGCGGGGCGACCGGCAGTGGCAAACGAAGCCGGCACAGCATCAGGACGCGGAACAACGGCGAAGCCACCGCCAGTGCAGCTGAGGTGGAAGAAGGATGAAGGTCCGTGCAGCATGCGGCCCAACCTGTGACAGCAGCAGCGCTCGAGATGCGGCATCAAGGTGAGAAAGATGCAACTCGAGCTCGCGCTTATCACTGGCAAGGGAAGCCTGATGCTGCCAGCCCCTCAAGAAGTCGCCGAAGTCGCGGTCTGATGCGGTCTGCTTGCCCGGGAAGCGGCTGCCCCTGCTGCAGCGAGGCCCACGGAGGAGCATCGTAGCCCAGCTCGCGAAAGCAAGCGGCGGCGTGACGGGCAGCTGCAAGGGGCGCAGCGGCCTCGGTCGCAAACTGTAGTGCGTGGACCAAACGGTCGGCTGCCAGCGGCGCCCGTGCCCGAATGGTCGGCAAGCAATTTTTTACGAGGCCCAATAGACGGAGGGTGCTGCGTCGACTGCCGAGCGCAACCCAAGGCCACAGAAGCGCAAAGGCAGGTGCCCGAGGCGCTGCGAAGGCTCGGGCAGCGGATGTCGGGCGCTCTGAAACAGCAGGGCCACTAGGCATGCACGGACGGCGTTGTCATGCTCGCGTGCGAAGGCCTGCGTCGCGCCAGGCGGCAGCATCCGAAGCAGGTACTTCGCCCGCGGCGAAGCACAGAAAAGCAAGAGGAGCCACGCGGACTGCAAATCGCCGACAGCAGGGAGACGGCTGAGCAGCTGGTCTTGGACTGGCCCCCCGCCTCAGCCTAACCGGCGGGGGCATGGACCACGACATACCACCACCGTAGACCCACTGGCCAGCGAGCCGATAGGTGCGAAAAAAACTAGACTTGCAAAGAGCTTTGAACGCAGCGACTGCGAGGGCTAGAGTTTGGAGATATCGTTTCGGCACCGGCCCAAGCAAACTTGCAGTGATGTGTTTTGGCCGGAGGCTCCCTGATCTTACCTCGTTGCAATTCGATTTCTTATATTTAGGGGTTGTGTTTCACATGTTTCATGACTGTCAGCGTTGGAGTGATCATCTCGATCATGTGTTATCCCGGTGTGGTGAAGAAAGAGTTGCTGCCTGCCTGCCGTGGACACAATGGAACCCTTAAGATTTGCTGCTCAGGTTTTTGTAATCAGGCTCTCACTGCATGAGTGCGCCCATGCGCTTCCTTCGGCTTGGAATTTCCAACTCGCGCTTCTGCGTTCCCAGGCCGGTATGCCGGTCCGCATGCCGCTGCGCCGCCTGCCGCTGCAATGAGTCGACCTAACCAAGGACCGACTGCCCTTTTTTCCCACGCACCCTTTTGCAACTGCGAGTTGAGCGGGTCCAGCCGCCGCATCCGCCGCCTATTGACGCGAGCGGTGCCAGGGCGGTCCACCGTTGTACCATAACTTGGGAGTGCGCTGGAATGCAACCTGGCTCTGGGCCTTGGGGACTGGGACTGCGATGACGTTCACGCCAAGCGGCATTGCGGGTCAAGTCAACATTGCGTTCATGCCGCGTCATTCCACCGGATCGAATGAACAGCAGGGCAATGCGAAGCTCGGACCGGTCGGCAAGCAGTGCATTATGGACGACAGAACGCGCTTCAAGAACGGCACTGGGCAGCCACCGCGGCAGAGCGGTCTCCAGCGAGGATCCCGACGATAAAATGCCGCCGACATCCCGGCAGCTTTGCGGACCGCTGCGCACTCCGCATGGGTGGTGCCGTGGTCCAGCTTGCTTGCAGTTGTGGCGCAGCGCGCATTCGCTGTTGGAGCTCCCGCTCGCAGGCGCGTGCAATGTCGCTGAGACCCCCGTAATCCTTCGTGCACCGAGCCTCTGTCTGCTGGCATGCAAAAGTGCGACAAAAATGCAGAGAGCTAAAAAAGCGGGGGAATCCCGCAGTTCACGAGGACAACCGTTTCCCCGACGGTACCCAAAAGAGCTACGACGGACGGACCCTTTCTTTTGGATGGTAGGAAGCGCCTTCGCGCCGGGTCCGTCGCATTCGCCAGTACTAGGCTAGCCGGCGCCGGGGGACGCTTTTAGCTGCCCCGGCCCGCTGCCCGCCAGCGAGCGACGACCCGATAGTCCCAGAAAAATAAAAACCCAACAAGGGCGGAGAGGGTGGGAGCTGAAAATCGTCGGGGGACGTGGAGCAGGAAAGCGGCTGCAGCATCCACGTCGATTCGACGGTTGTCCCTACGCACATGAATGTGCTACACGACAACCGTTTCCCCGACGGTACCCAAAAGAGCTACGACGGACGGACCCTTTCTTTTGGATGGTAGGAAGCGCCTTCGCGCCGGGTCCGTCGCATTCGCCAGTACTAGGCTAGCCGGCGCCGGGGGACGCTTTTAGCTGCCGCCCGGCGCTCCCCTCACCCACTCTGCGCCGGCTCAGCCGACTCACACCGCCAGGTTCACCAACTCATCGGCGGCGTCGTTCACCGCGAAGTCGAGGTCGGCTACGGCCTTGGCGAGCACCTTCAGGATGGCCTCGACGGGCGTCTGAACTCGCCGCCATCCGGAATTCTCCGCCGTCGTAAGGTCACCCCGGGAGACGGCGTCGGAGACATTGGCCTTGGAGGGCACGCGCCTGAAGTCAGGCAGCCATTCCGACAGCGCCGCTGTAGACCAGAAGGCCGCCAGCACGCCATTGACGGCGGCGTCTTTCCCATACCCTTTGGTAAGTGCCCACTGGCCGGCGACGTTGTCGATGAAGGCCAGCCACCTCTGGGGCAGACGACGGGAGAGAGTGACCATCGCGAGGATCTGCGCGACGATCTCGAGAACGTAGATAAAGGCCCGGCGGGAGGCGAACAGTTCCAAGAACTCCGCCGGGACGGTGCCGCAGTCGTAGAACACCTGGGTGCCGATGCGGACGACGAAGCCCCAGCCGTTCCGGCCGCGGGTCCCCGGGCGGATGCCGACCTCCGCCGGGATGTGACCTGCCTTGTGTTTCACCTCGCCGGGCTGGTAGAAGGCGTCGGCATAAATGATGGCCGCCGGGGCGCCGTCGTCGATGATGGGCACCCTCCTTGGCCGGATATCCGCCAGTAATGCCCTGAGGGAGGTCAGGGCGGCCCGGAGTCCCACCGACAGTGAGGACGACGAGGTGGCGGCCGCGTCGTGTGCCCGCGAGTAGACGGGCTGCAGAGCCGCCTTCCCCAAGGCGCCGAAGGTCGACTGGGTAATGAAGTTGAGCCTGCCCGCCAGGCGGTTGGCGGCGTCCGGCGCCAGCTCGTCGTTGGCCAGCGCCGTGTCGATGGTCGCCAGGACCTTCTTGAGGCGCTTCTCCGTCGGCTGCAGAACCACCGCGTCCGACTCGACGGAGACGAGGACCCTCTGGACGGTCTGCTGGACCGCCGGGGGTTGTGCCTTGGACGGCTTGGTCTGAAGACCGACGAGCTCGAAGAACTCCGCCATCGCGTCGAAGGCCGACTGCGCCGAGTCCTCCAGGTCAATGCCGTTGAAGTCGTCGACGAAGTGGCCGGCGAGGATCCAGAGGACAACCCGCTGGATGGCCCGGAGGGCGTCGGCTGTCCGGTTGAAATGCCAGACCGACGCTGCGGCGCCGAAGCACATCGCCATATGAAACCATAGGGACACGCCGGCAGGACCGGGGATGAAGGTCCCCGAGTGCGACGGATGCTTCACCGGCCATTGCCGGTATGCGTTGAGGAGGTCGTGGCCCGCCGGCCTGGTCCACCACCCTCCTGATCATATCCACGAAGTCGTCGACGAAGTGATGGGTCGGGACGTCGTGGGCGCGGATGGTGGAGTTGTGGCCCGACCGGCGCCAGTCCTCGGCCAGGCGGAGCTTGACCCCGCCGTGCTCGTCCTCCTGGATGACTGGGAAGGACGCCGCCGCAAATGCCTGGCCGGGCGGCGGTGGCACGAGGCGGTCCGCCCCAGGCCTGTCCAGAAGGGCCGCCGTACGAAGGTTCCACCCGTCGGGTGCCCGGGTTGGGCCGACGACTCTCCCGATGCGGGCCTCCTCGACGAGCTCGGCGAGGAGTATCCGTGTGTTCCCCGGTCGCCGCCGAGGAAGAGCGTCGTTTGACGTACTCCCAGTTGGCCGCCGCAAACTGTTCCACCGCCGCCGGGCTGGAATACTTCCCGTCGGTCCTGGTGCGCCAGCCGGGTCCGCGGCGGAGCTCGCCGAGCATCTCGAATCCGTCGGTCAAGTCCTCCTGGAGGCCTGCGACGTCGGGGTACCCGACGAGAGTGAGCAGGTTCAAGATGACGGGGATCTGCGTCGGTCGAGCCTTCCCCGGCGTGGTGTAGGTGGCCCTGACGGACGCCGAGCGGCGCTGCAGCCACTCCTGTGTGTGCTCGGCCATGTCCTCGACGAGGTCGGCGACGTCCTGGAGCACCTCGCGCCGGATCCGGCTGAGGTCGTGCCGCCACGACCGCCAGAGCAGGAGAACTCTCTCGATGGCCGGTTCCAGGTCGGGCCGGCGGGTCACCGTGCAGTGCCGGAGCGCCGCCGCCATTTCTCAATGTAGGTCCGGGTCGTCGTCGGGCAGGTCGAGCCCGGCGGAGGAGGCCGGAGGGAGACCGCCGCCCAAGAGGGTCCGCCAGAAGCTCCCCGAACCGGCGAAGGCTCGCTGGGCAGCCGACGGCCGCCGCTTCGCACCATGGCACTACGCCGAAGAGGCGATGATGCATGATTCGGCGGGCCGCCTCCAATGCATTCCGGCGGGAGTCAAGGAGCGGCTACATCACCTGCCGACGGGGTACACCCAGGCGGACTTCGTCGACGACACAGCCCGCCACAGGGTCCTGGCGAACGGCTGGCACTGGGGCGTGGCCCGCCGCCTGCTCGCCATCATCGTCGTCTGCTCGGCCACGGCATCGGCCTCGGCGACTCCCGTGCCCGAGCCCCGCCGGTCGACACTCCAGTGGGCGGTGGAGCAGTTCGGCGCAGGACCGGTGCCGATGGATCCGCCACCCCGGCACCGACCCGACGTCGTGGAGCACGGCAGCCGAATACGACCGGACTCGACGGACTGGTGGAAGGACAAGCCGCCCTCGGTGAGCACCTCCGACGGCTGTCTGGTCGCGTCGAGTCGGAGGCGGCGGTAAGAGCCGTGCTTGGCCCAGACCAGCGGCTGGCCCGTCGCCGGGTCGACCTGTGTCGACTCCAGGTCCGCCGAAAGCCACCACAGGCGCGGCCTGGATATCCACCCGAAGTCCGACGCGCAGACCATGACGGGCTTGACGCCGAGGGACTCGCTGACCTTGGCGGCGTCGGCGGGCTCCATGATGACGTTCTCAAAGAGGAACGCCACCCGACGGCCGGAGAGCTTCCCGACGATCTGGTGGAAGAGATCGACGGTCAGAAGGAATAGGCTCCCCCTCTCGCCGGAGTGACCCGACGCCGGGCCGATCCGGGAAAAATCTTGACAAGGGGGAGCGGCGGTGACCACGATGATGCACTCTCCGTCGGGGTCGGCCTTCCGCACTGCTGCCGCGACGGAGCCCGGGGACTCGGCGGTCAAGTCGCCTCTGTGGACTAGCCACGGCAGACGGACTGACGCCAGCCGTCGGCAGGTCGCGTCGGTCTCCCACGCCATGGCAAGGACGGGCTGGCCAAATAAGTTCTCCACCAGCGCCGGAGCCGCGCCGATACCGTCGAAAAACGACACAAAAATACTCTTGTGCGCACGGTGCGCTTGAAGGCCGCCGGACGACGAGACGAGCCGCTTGGCTCCCGGGTACCTCGCCCTCGCTGTCCGAGCCGGGCGAGGCCCCGCGCTGTCCCTAGCGGCGGCGCTTGGGATCCTCCCGACGGCCTTCGTCCCGGGGGTCCTTGCCACTGGTCGCGACCCTCGTCGCGACCGGTCTGCTTCCAGCGGTTCTGGGGCTGGCGCCGGTCGTCGTGGTGCTCGACCCCAGTCCCTGTTGGCGCCGTCGTCCTCCCAGTCCTGCTCCTGGCGGCGCTGCTTCCCAGGGCGGCGACGGGGCTGGCGACCTCGGCCCTTCCCCTTCCCTTTGGGGGTGTCGGCGGTGTGGTCGTCCTCCCGCGGGTGGTTGGGTGGGCCTCCCGTCGGTGCCCCCGTCGGTCTCTTCGGCGGGCCGGGGCGGGGCTTGAAGGTTGGAGAGGTTCATTGAACGCCGCCTGGTCCGCCATGATAGCCGAGGTGACATCCTCGAAGGTCCGGGAGAGGCGCATGGACATGGCGAGCTGGTGCGCCGTGGCGTCCCAATAGGCGACGACGGCCTCGAGCTTGCTCGAGTGGAGCCGGGCTTTGGTCGTCCACCAATCGACGTACCTAATGACGCCGGCCTCCGTCCCCACGCCGGTCAGGACCCACGCCCAGCGGATGGCGTCCAGGCCGTCGACGACGGCCCATATGCCCCTCGGGACGAACGGCTGGTTCTCCTCCACCGCCAGGCCGCCGTCCACGAACTTGATGTTCTGTGCCCCGCCGGTGCTGCGACGGCCGGCGAGGGGGTTGACGACGCCGAGGGAGGACCAAGTCCGGGACGCCAGGATCTCGCCGAGGCCGAGCGGCGTGTAGAGCTTGGACTTGGTGTGCTCCCAGTGGATCCTGGCGAGCACCTCCTCTGGGAACGAGCGGGGCTCACCCCCGAGCTGGGCGGCGTTGTAGCGGGCGACGAGGTCGGTCCACTCCGGGAAGGTCCGCGGCGGCTTCTCGCCGACCATCGTCGGCAAGGTAGCCGGTGGCGGTGCGGCCGTCGACGGGGCCGGGGCCGGGGCGGAGAGCTCGTTCCACTGCCGCCGGGCCTCCGACCACATGTGGCGGAGGATCGCCCTGACGACCGGCTGCTCCGCCGGCGACGCTCTGTAAGTCGTCCCGGCGATCTCGTCGCCGTCGCGGAACGGCTGGAAAACCCGCGCGTCCACGTCGGACCATTCGTCGGCGACGAGGGCGAGGGTGGCCGTGCGGTTGAGAGACCGCGCCTTCAGGTACGCGACGAGGTCCGGACCAGCCCCCGCCGACGTGGCGAGGTCGTCGAAGTCGGTCAGGACGTCGGCGACGAGCTGCGGACCCATAGCCATGATCACGACGAGGGGACCGGCGGGGATGGACAGGCGGTGCGAGCAAAGGCGGGCTGCGGCACGAAACAAGAAGCACAGTGCGCAGCGACGGCTCACCAAGTGCACGGCACCGGTCCCTTTTCTCAGGACGACGACGAATCGTCGGAATCTGAGCTAGATGCCACTGGGGAGGCTGCCTCCTCCGTCGGCGACCCGACACAGTCAGCCGACGGGGCCTTGGGAAAGCACCTGAGGCACTTGGCGGCTCCCGCCGGTAGCTCGGTGATCCTATAAAAACTCCGGACGCCGTATGGCCAGGAACAACCCCGCGCTTTCCACAGAAAGCGGTCCGACGAAGCCTCCGTCGGGTCGGGGGCGTGAGCCCGTTTCTGCCGCTCATTGTAAATGAGGTGCTCCGGCGGCGCGACGGCCCTGCTTCACCGTCTCGGGTCTGACTGGGCCGGGCTCGAACGCGACCGCCGGGGGCGGCGGCGCCTCCACCTGAGCCGGCTCGCCATCCTCCAGGGCCAGCGGCGGCTGTGGGCCGAGAGCCGGTGGGAGATGGCGTCGCCATACGCCGGCCGGACGCTGACTATCTCGACGTCCTCCGCCAGTATGCGCCGGGGGACGTCCGGGGCGACTGCCAGCGGTGCTGCCTGGACGTACCGCTCGACGGCGGCCGACGACCATCGGCCCAGCAACTGAATGATGGGCGTGTTGACGCCCTTGGACGCCAGCCACGCTGCGCCGGCCACCCGTGCCAGATGGCCGTTGAAGAGCTGGACGGTGGCGCCGTTGTGGTCGGTGGTGGTCAGCTGGATCCCCGCCGCCAGCAAGACCCGCCGGAAGAAAAGGACGGCCTCTGTCTTCTCCCAGGTGTCACCGGTCCCGTCGGGGAACAGGGGTGCCCCACGCACCCACCGTCCGGCACGCCGAAGGCGGGAGACATGGCGAAGCGCCGCGTGGTATGGGCACAACGGAGCCGCGGTCGCCCCGCAAGCGCACCGTAGCTGGCGTTGGGTCAACTCGACCTCGCCGCCGGTCGCGGTCTTGTGCAGGGGAAGCCGGAGGGCGACGGTGCCGTCGGCGACATCAATGTCCTGCGTCCGCGCCGCTGAGAATTCGATCTCGCGGAGCATGAACCACACCGCCAGGATGAGGGCGTCGACGGCGTGTGCCGTGACCCACGGGCTCCACGATTCGGCCCCCGGCGGGTCCACCCTAGAGACCAGGGCCACCAGGCGGTCGACGGCGAAGATGGCCTTCAGCTTCGAGCCGGGCAAGCCGCGGACCACTGCCCGGGCGTAGCGACGCATGGCCCGCCGGATGAGAGGGTCGACGGCCTCGCCGCGGAACTGTTCCTGGTATGACACGGCGGCGTCGAAATAGTTCTGGACGGATCGATATCCGCCTCGACGGAAGGTGGCGGCAACCTTCCGCACCGCCTCCGCCGAGATGGGCCAGGGAGCGACGGCCCAAGTCTCGCACGCTTCCTGCCACGTGCGGACTCTCGACTGGAAGGGTGCCTGGGACGACTTCGCCAGGATGTTCTCGTCGATTTCCGCCAGCGCCGCCTCCCTGTTCTGCGGGAGGGCCGCTTCAAAGGCGGTGCGTTTGCACGCTCGACGGGTGTCCCTCCTGATCGGGATGTCCTTCCGCCTTTCCGCCGGCCGGTCGGGGACCGTCGCCGGGGGCGGGATTGGGGCACCGGCGGAGTAGACGGCGGCGCCGCCGGGATCACCGTGGCCGGGGTGATGCGGTCCGGCAGCGTCGTCGAGTAACGCCGGTAGAAGGCGTCAGCCGACGGTATGTTGTGGTTGTAGGCCAGCACCGCGTCGGCACGACAGAGGAACCCCATCTGGTCCCAGAGCTGCGGCGGGCTGCCTTTGGGCACCGACGGAGCCGGTCGGGTGGGCTTTTGAGGATACCCACCCGACCACATTCCTGCCGGTGGAAGATCTGTCGGGGACGCCGCCACTCCTGGAACCCCCGCCTGCGCCGGAGGAGGCGCTTGCTGACGGTCGACGGGGGGTTCCGGGTGGGGGTCCGACGGCGACGATGTAGCCATTCCTGCTCCCGTCGACGAGCTCGACGGCAAACCTCTCAAAGAATCGCCGTACACGACGGGTCCAGGTGCCGCGCCGGGACTATTGATAGCCTCGACGAGCGCACGCCTCTCCAACCCACTCCATTCGGAGAAAAGTTGGGAGAGGTCGTCGCCGGAGGCGACGGCACGGCGGACCATGTCGAGGGCGGCGACCACGTCGGCGGACTGGTAAGTCATGGCGACGAGAGGATCTACCGGAAGCTGAAAATCGTCGGGGGACGTGGAGCAGGAAAGCGGCTGCAGCATCCACGTCGATTCGACGGTTGTCCCTACGCACATGAATGTGCTACACGACATGGATCGCAACCGCTGGAGGCATCATCTGGGCATGAGTTTCTGACACAGCAGCCGCCGGGGTTAAGTCGGCGCAGGTTGCGTGCGAAGTCGACCCATCCGCAAAAAGTCGACGCGACACTGGGATCCGCAACTACACGCTGGTTGTGAACGACCACAGCCCGACATGTCAAATCGGCACGAGACATCACTATACAACTCCTAGCACAAAGTGAAGCAAACGTGCACTGATACAAACGAAAACTGCAAGCGCACGTTACTTTCTAATGGGTCGGCTTCCGCCAACGCTTGGAGCAGGGCAGCAAGCCCATCAACCTGCAGCGGCTGTGCACTTGCGAAAGGGCACGCACTAGTCTGGACCAGCACTCGCCCAAATGCGGCCAGGTCCTCTCGAGGCAAGGCGCAAGGCGCGTGAGCACTCAGAGCGTCCGAAAGGTTTCCCCATCCGAGACAGGAGGCGCTGAGGGCAGCAGAGGCCCATCTGGGCCAAGGCGTTCAGTGTGCGTTTGTGGCGGCTCGCTGCGTCGTCAGGCGGGCCCAGGTGGGTGGCTTCGGAATCCCCATGTGCTTGCCGGGGTGAGATGACTTCCAACTACATGTTTTCACGGGCTTGTACGTGGAATCCCCATTTACACGCCGGTGCGAGACCTTTGAGAAACACATCCCTGCATGTGTGGAGTAAGGCTTGGCGTTTTGGTTTGGTTGTCAATGTCGTCACACAACTGACTCCCAGGTTATTTCGGAATCCCTATGTGCTGGGTGAGATGGCTTCCAACTACATGTTCCTAGGAGCTTGTGTGCACTATCCCCATGTGCACGTGTGCGACGACTTGAGACGACCTAACCCCGACTACCCAGTACCTTGCGGTGGCCTGCCGCCTATTGGCGAGACGGGGAAGCAGTGCCACGCAGCCGACACCAAGCTGAGCGGGCAACAAAAAGTGACGCACTTCCGAACTTCCTCCCGAATTTCACTTGTAAGGCACTTGCTGGCCGAATGACGATGGCGATTGGGCGGACCCCTTATGTGCTTGGGAACAACTCGGCTGCGCCGGCGAGAACAAAAGCAGCAACGGCGACCAACTTCTCCATGAGAGCGATGGTCCCGCCACGATGACGATCGTCGCCAAGGATCACAGAGGTGCTGGACTCGGAGACCAGAAGGGCCCGGCCACTGCAGGCATTTTACCCATGCAGCTATGTGCCGGCCTGTTGATGTAGCTGCCTTGCCCCTTGCGCAGGTGGCGTCGCCTGACAAGGCTGCTAGAGGGCTGCGTGCGTCGAAGGCCCTCCGAATTCGCGTTTGCCAGGTTTGCCGTCGAACCCTTCGCTGGCCAGCTCACGCTTAGCTGGTCATCGGAGCACTCGCGTGAGGTGCGCCGCAGTGGCTGGGCGGTTTTTGCGGTCGCCTTCGAGCCAGGGCTGCAGGCGATCCGTGGGCCAGGCCATAGCAACGTTGTGGTGCCGACGCCCACACCGAGCGGCCGGGGCACAGGACGCATTGCGGAAGTCGGGAACTCCAAGGGCGCTCATCGTTTGCTAAAAGCAATCATGCCCCAAGGCTCGGCCTCACGAGCACTGAGGCGGCCCCACGCCGCAGGTGCTCGATGCTGCCGTAGGATGGTGTAGCACAACTCTGATGCGCTTATACCATCTTACACCTGCAGACATTGCAGACTTCCAGCCCGCACACCACGGTGAATTGCAAGCGCGTCTCTCGGCTTCCGAAGCTTTCATCTCGCATCAGCTCCGGGCCAAACGGGCTACCCAAGACTGACGATGTGGCATCACGGATCTGCAATCAGCTAAAACAATGGCAACACTGATCGTCGGAAATTGCGAGCAAACGGATCCGAGGAAAGAAACAACCGTCCATCGACATGCAAAGGCGGCTCGCCATCGACGAAACATTCGACAGCAGCTGACAAGGCCCTATATAAGGCATATCAATATAGGGTTGATATAGGGTTGTGGGGTGGGGCGGAGCGGCTGCGCAAAATGGAAAATATAGCAATCACCACGCGAACCGCCAACGGAAGTTGCAGCTTCAGCAATTTGCCCAAACACATATGGTTCAGTCGTGTATGGACTTGAGGATGGTTGCCGCTGGAATCTGCTGTCGAGCCACGTCCCGGCCAGCCAGTCGCAGGAGGTCTAGTGCAGGCCAAGGCATGACGGTAGAGTAGAAAAGGATTCGTGATGAAAAAATGCCGCGGCCCCCCAACCAACCTTTTCTGCATTTGATATTTCGGCTATTCCGTCATTGATTGCAACTCAAAGACGGACTTTTCGCAAAGGGCACTGACCCCTCCCCGGCCAGGCTGGGTGCAGTGTTGCTCTTGCGCAGTAGCGCGTGCAATCCAGAAACCTCGACAGGGAACGCGCGGAAACCCCCTCTTATTATCGTTTTACCACTGCAACAAGACAAGGGCAAGCCGATCGGTGTATCCCGAAGTCTGGGGGGGCATCTGGCGGATGACGCGGCGGATGCGTGATGCTTTCCGTTTTATTAGACCCCGGCCCTTTGTGTTTGTCATTTCGTCATGGCAGGAACTGTGTGTTTTATGTTTTCCAAGCAAATCAGAATTGAATTTGGCTGAACTCGGTTTTTCCAGCGACATGGCTCCACATCCCTTGACAAGAATCCAAAGGCTCGCAAGGCCACAATCGACGGCTGTGATGCAAGTGCATACTACAGTTACTTCAGCCGGCACTGCAACAAGGGAAACGACATGCCAATCTACCGATGGACCCCTGCTCACGGACACAGGGTCGCCGTTTTCATGGTTCGTCTGGCTCGAAAAGCCGTTGCAAACGACCTGAGACTCGAGGTCATTGGTCAGGGACCTCAAGGAAGGTCGACTCGGCTGCAGGCGACAGCCCTCACCACGAAAGGCTACCCACTGCGGACCGGGCACGGGGCCCCAAACGTGTCTGATGCCTCTGCGTTGTTGACATTCTGCTCAGCTAACAACTACGAACCGCCGATGATTTCTGGTGCTCGTTGTTCCGTGTTCTCCTGCGCCGACCGCATCTCCCCCTGCCGCTTGGTCCGCACATGCAAGTGGACATGTAAGGCTGTGGAAGAGAGTAGCGGGGCATCCGCACGGGCACCGGAGCAGCCAGACGTGTGTGAAAATGATTCCGACATGGACGCAAATGATTCCGACGTGGATGCAGAAGAGTTCCAGACTGCGCAGCTCTGCGCTCTCTAGCCCGGCAAGACTTTTTTCTAGCGATGTACTTTTGCAGGGCTTATTCCTGAAAGGAAGTCCCGGCTCGGTTTGCGCTTCTTCAGTCTACTTCAGTCTGAAGCTTAGGCGGTTGGATGGTCTTGACCTTGCTTACCAAACCCGTATGACAGATCAGTGATGAACATGTCTTGCTAATCTCCAAGTCAACTCTCAGAGGTTTAGGGTTAGCAGCCCGCAGTCAAGCAGCCCGCAGGTCAACGGCAGTGGCGTCGGCGAGGAGACGGCGTCACAGGTGCGCGGTTCAACCCGGCGGGTGTAAACCACCCACCCGAAGAAGAGAATTTGTGCTGCTACTTTTTATGTGCATGCACATAAAAAGTAGCAGCACAATGTCCAGGCTAACACTGATCAACAGCTGCTTACCGCAGTTGTATGGCTGACGAGTGCCTGAATGGCACGAAACCGGTACCCGTAGATCAGTGCCCGAAAGCGACGCTTGCGCTCCTTCCTTGAGTAGTGCGTTGACGCACGTTGTAGCTTGGCCATGGCTTTTCTGTCTGGTTCAGCTGGCTTTCCCCATGGTGTTTCTTGAGCACAGGGGAACGTTTCGGAAGGCGTGCGTACCGCATTGGGGGATCAGGGTGGAGAACATCCGTTGTTTGATGGTCGATCTTCAGTGCGGCGTGGTTCATCGTTCCAACGTGCATCTTCGTTACAAGCTCGTCCAGCCCCATATCCTGTTCAGAGTATTCCAGCTCCAAATGAAGATTTTCGCGAAGCTATAGCTTCACATGCCAGGGCACCTTCGAACAATCCTGCACTGCTTGACCCTATGCAAGTGCAAAACCAACAAGTTGATACCGAAATGGATCCACTTTTGGCAGAAGTTAACAAGCTGATCAATGATTTGAGTTTTGAGCCAGCATTGCCTTTGACGAGATCTGAGTTCACAGACGTCTCGCTCGACACCATCCGTCTTATGGGCCGGGCAGATGAATTCATCAAGGATGGCATTTTCAAAGACATGGTGCCCGAGTTTATAGACAGAACCAGCAAGACATATCATGGCGAATGCGACGGCCTACACAGGGCCCTCCAAACTCTCAAGGCGGATGCTACAATGTATGCACAAGGCAAATGGCCGAAGCCACTGCAGCACAGATCGGGTCAGCAGTTCAAGAAAGAGATGAAAGACGAATTCGATGCAGCCCAAAACCAGGCTGACGACAAGAAGGCCATGGAAGACTTTAAGCGCAAAATCGATGCAACAAAACAATGGGTTGCTTTGAAAGCTAAGGATCTGGAAACTTTGACTTTTATTCGCGCGGAGCTCGGCGAGTTCTATGACAAGATGCTTGAAAATCAAATGCGCATGAACCAGAACGACATGCAGAGGATGAGAGCTCATGTGGTTTGCATTCTTTTTGCCAGCTTACCAGAATACATGCACAAGGCGGCGAAGAAGTACACAGATCGAAGCAAGAACAAGGAGGACTCCGACAAGAAACGTGCCGATCGCGAACACAAATTCGATGAACTTATTCAGGCGTACCCAAAGGTTGCTTTAGCGGTTTTCTTCCGAGAAATGGAGGAGCGTTTGATTTCTGTATGTTTAGCCACGAAAGAGCAAATGGAGCAAGAATATCGTCGTGTTAGGCGCGGACAGCAGTTGACGATGCTCGAGGACCAGGTCTACAACATGAAGTCCGATTTGCAAAAAAACGGCTTGGCCCACCTGGACTCAAGGATGACGAAGATTTTCCAGCAGAGCAAGTCCAAGGTGAAGGGCAACATGGTTGGCTCTGGTTCAAAAAGCGATCAAGACAAGCATCGTCGCAGCAACAGCGCAGCATCCAAACACAAGCACAATACTCCCAGTCGAGCTCTGAGCAAAGGCAAAACAAACAGAAGCACCAGCAGAAAGAATCAAGCACCCGCAAGGTCCGCTTCAGCTCACCGTCGGCAAGCGCAGATGAGAACAAGTTCCAAAGCATCGCGACAAGACGCAAAGACATCTTCTACGAGAGGACGATCCAGCTCGCAGCGGCAAGTTTCAGCCAACCGAGATTCAAAATCAAGGCAGTCAAAAAGTTCCGCGAAATCTATGACAAGCCACCGCAGCTTCAGCCGCCACACATCCCGCAGCAAAAGCAGGCAGTCGCAGCACGGCAGCAGGAACAGCAGCCGCAGCAATGCAAGCCGCGTGACATGTACATGAACCTTCGAAATCTCCGCCGTTGCCATTTTGGCAACAAACGCCGCGGACACCAAAGCAAAGCTACACCCCATGTACAGCGTGAATCGCCCCGCAACCTTGCAGCTCTTTTCTTTGAGTATATACAGCAGCTGACCTTGGTTGATCTGGTTTTGATTCGGAAGTTCGTTTCTTTGCATCATACAGATATTGATCCAGAGACTTTTCCTCCAGCAGCGCAAACTCTGCTCGTCCTTGGAGACAAGTTCATTCCTTTGGCGCGGTTTTGCCGTGCATCTTTCCAGTCATCAGTCCGAGAACTTGTACGCAAAGTCAAACTACGGCTTTTCTTCGACAGCAAGCCCAACAAGCAGCAGAACCACACTCCTTTCTTCAAGAGGTTCCGATTGCCTTCATCTTTCAACTCGAAGCTGAATGCAGAGATCGAACAAGAATTGGAGTCATGGTGCGAGGGTTTATTGTCAAAGGCCAGCAGCCTCCAATCCTGGGAGCCGCAGCCCACAATGCCGTTCTATATCAAAAAAGCTCTTAGCTGGCTTCAAGCTAACAGAAGCTCTGTTTGCAAGATCTCAACAGACAAAGGATATGGTCCTGTTTACATTTCTGCAGGTTATCTTCGCAAACAATATCTTCGGGAAACCGTCGATGGTGCCTTCACCGAAGTTTCAAGCAACGAGCTCATGTGGTCTTTGATTTCAGCATATGACCTTTTGCGATCCCTTTGTGATCGTGCTATTCAGAACCACTTGATTGATGTTGGGACGATGAACTTTATTCTACAGCCACTCCGCGATCTGGGATTCCCCAATCCAAGCAGAGCTTCATTACCTACAGTTTTGACATGCCTGGGCAAAATCCGATATCTCGTGAAGCTACACAAGCCAGGATGCAAGTTACGTCGAGTCGAGGTTGATACGCGGTCCCCCTTCAACAATCTGACGATCTTCGTTTCCAGCATTTTGCGAAAGGTAATTTGGATTTGCGAGACAACGGTCATGGACTCGAAACAAGTCTTGTTGGATTTACTGGACCATCCACCTCCACTCGGACATGATACTCGTCAGTTGGTCTTTGTAGCTGCCGATTTGGAAGATTTCTACCCATGCATAAACTTGGATTCATTGCAGGTTTCGCTCTGTTCTGGATTGGATAACTACTACGGCGTGAATCAGGCTGCCAAGGACTTTGTTGCGAAGCTAGTCCTCATCATCCTACACAACAAAGCGGTTTTGATCAATGGCAAGGTCTACAAGAAAGCACGGTCTTTAAGTATTGGTGAGCGCATAGCTACCGATGCTGCAAACATACACCGAAAACATCATTTCAGACCTCTCGTGAGTCAGGCTTTCGAAACTGGACTACTATCCAAGTATTATGGTTATGTCGACGACACCGCCAGTATTTTCCTTGGAAATCAGGCTACTGTTCAGTCTTTCTTGTCAGCTCTTCAGCGCGTTGACACCGAGCAGTTCAAATGGACTTTCAAAGTGTCATTTTCTCGACTCGATTTCTTGGATCTTTCCATCAGGTATGACGGTCAGCAGTTGAACACCTTCGTGTACCGCAAGCCACAACACAATCCACAGTATCTTCATGCGTACAGTGAGCCTCCTTTGCCATGTCGGAAACATATCTTCAAGAGTCAAGTCGCGAGATTTCTGATATTGAACAGCACGGGGTCTGGTTTTCTTGACGACGTGGAATCTATGCGACGACAGCTCGCAAACAGATTGCATCCAGAATCATGGCTTTCACAGGCTACTTACGATGTGGATCGTCGGATGACTTTGTTACACAAGCTTCGAAATCGGCATCTTCGGTGTGAACCTGAATTCCCGTCGACCTCTTCAATGAACTGTATTGTCTGCAAGCTCGAGTACAGTAACGTGACCAAACGGCTTGGACTCCAAAAAGCATGGAACATGCTGAAAGCTAGATTGTCACGTTTTGAAGCGTATAAACAGTCAACACTGCCTGAGGCTACGTTGACAGTGGCATGGAAATGTTCTTTCAGTCTTTTCCGGCAAACCTACCGGTACAACTTCGTGCCGGGGTGAGGGCTGGGTGGGCTTTTTATGTGCATGCACATAAAAAGTAGCAGCACAATGTCCAGGCTAACACTGATCAACAGCTGCTTACCGCAGTTGTATGGCTCACGAGTGCCTGAATGGCACGAAACCGGTACCCGTAGATCAGTGCCCGAAAGCGACGCTTGCGCTCCTTCCTTGAGTAGTGTGTTGGCCGGCGGGTGTAAACCACCCACCCGAAGAAGAGAATTGCTCAGGTGCCGCCCAAGGGCAGCTGGCATGCAGCCGCTCCGCTTGCACATCTGCTTTTCCGTCCAGTGACTGGCACGCAATTCTCTAAGGGGTCCACCGATGTTAACAGGATTTGCAAGGACCAAACCGGCCACAATACTCTCGGCCAAAAGCGGGTGGGTCTGCCTTGCACTCCTCGATTGTCGCTAAATTCTTGCTCTGAATGATCAACCGTGCGACAAGCAAGCAACATCAAGCCTGCCTTATACAAGTCAGTTTCCGTTTCATCGCACGTCCTCACGCACACACAAGTCACACACACACACACAAACACACACGCACAGAGACACACACGCGCGCACACACACACACACACGGAGGATAGGTTGACACGATTCATACTTTCTGGGGAAGATCTTGATGTCGATGCTTACATATCCTGAAATCGGGCGTCACCTGAATCCCTGCGCTCAGAAACTCTGTAGCAAAGCATGCACAGCGACTGTTGCTAATATGAAGCAACGCACAGCATACACGATTCAGGATGTCACAAACTGCGGTGCAGGTATAAGAGGCCTCTCTTCCCATGTCACTGGTAGCTTCGTGGGACACAGTCTCAGTGACATGCTGTGTCCCCCTGCTGCCGATTCGACGACTTCACAACAGACTCATGAACCAGTAGCTTAGTGTCAGGGTGTACACACACACACACACCACTCGCGCATGCACACAAACACACACACACACACACACACACACACACACACTCGCACAACCGTTTTCAACTGTTATCAGTTATCGAACAATCTGCCATTCTGACACCGGATGAAGTCCTCGCACGAATGCTTGACACGCCCATTTTGCCCTCCGATGTTGCCGGTGCTTGTGGTTGCCGGTGCTTGTGGCGGCATTTGGCCACTAAATGCGAAGGCTTCTCCACACATGTGGGCAGGTCATCCTTGGAAGATCCAAGGATCCTCTGGCTTCGAGAGGCTGTCTCGGACATAGGATCGTCTCTATTGACTCTATTGAATCGAGTTGTTTTGACGGTGTCAAGACGAACCGCTTGAAGCCCATTCGAACTGCTCCGGCATTGGGTCCTCCATGAAATGGCGTCAGTCGGGCGTCAGCCGATGGCTCTGACCAGAAAACCTCTGGCAATGCGGAGGCCGATAAACCGCGCATGCAAAACTGCTAGGGCCAGGGACGTGGAAAATCTAAAATCCAACGCCAACACGAGGCACGAGGCTCCAAACTTCTTGCAAATTCTTCCCACCTGAGAAGCGTGGATGCCGAGCTTTCTGGTGGGGTGCGCTCGCCTTCGCCTTGGCAGCTGAGCATTCAAGCACTCCGAAGGCTCTGCAAAAGCCGAGGCCGCGGCTGCCCTGCTGGCTCAACACCGTGGAAGGAACCTGCGGCACCCTGGCAAGCAATGCCGAATCAATGCCGCTTTGCTCAGTGACTCCTCAGTTCGACATGGCCCCTGCCGCGCCTTAACCGTCGCGGCCGATTCTCAGTGGCTCGGGTTGCCTCCATGTTCCTCGGCACACACGTGGGCTGCAGAGCATCACACGGATGAGTCACAAATGTAGCCAGGATGTACTCAGGCTCATGCACGATCATGTTTTCGCGACTGGCATCCATTGCTGTGCCTGAGCAAAATGTGTGCTGGATGGACCGGCAAGGATCAGAAAGCACGGCTGCTTGATGGAAACCGACTTTAAGTACCTTCTCTAAGCAACGTGCTGTGCATCTCAATGTGGGCTTGTCCTGCGAGGTACCTGCCATGATGCGGTGAATAAAGTCAAGCTCCTTCGACTTCGGGCTTTGGGAGACGCAAGCTGTGGAATCCTTCAACGGAGTGGCTCTACTCTTTCTTCTGCAAACTTCGAAAATCAGGTCTGCACTTCACTGCACCAGCATGCTGAAAGGCCGGATCCGTGCAGCAAGACAGCAGACGTAGCTACATAGCACATGCCACTCCGGGGTTCTGACGCCCCAAGCAGCATACAAACGGGAGACAAAATCATGGTGATGCTCGCCTCGGCTGGACACGTAACTGTACAAGAACGGGATTCTCAAAAGCTCGAAAATCAAGGATGAACAACGTGTTCAGGCAATTGAGTGCATTTCGACGATTGCGATCTGACCGTTGTAAGCTCGGTGCCCCATTGTACATCCAGCCCCGCTTATCGTCAAAAAACGGCATGCTCTTGATAATTGTAGTGTACCTGCCGATACGCATGGACAGGCACTGTGTTTGGGCTTCTGGATAATGTTCGCAACCGTTTATGCCCAAGGCACGTGATTCGTAGCTCGTTGTCTCGGGTCTCTCTGTCAACAGGTTCCACAGACACCTCTTTACGGCAAAAGCTTCGGCCCAGATCACAGCGGTGGTGAAAATCCTGAGCGCCTCTGAGCGCCCGCCCACAGACGAGAGGAGAGGCCTGGAAGACATCCGAAGCTGCTTGCAACGTCGCGGATCGGATGCAAATGCTGAGCCGCGTGCACCATGTCGAAGAACAGGCACAGCAAGCTGAGCATTGCATAAGCCTCGGGGGTCCACAGCACTGACACGAGTGAACGAAACAAACAGCTGTTGTCGAAGGAATCTAAGACCATAGCCAAGGCGTACCTGTCCACAGGCATCCAGGATTGGAGAGAATGCTGCTCAGATCTGGTACAGAACTGGGGGAAGGTGGTCAAGATGCTGCTGAGCGTGCCTGTGCATCTCTGCCATCCCATCAGTGGTCATCATGAAAGCGAGGAACAGCATCATGGCTGGCACAGGATTGGGCTGAAGGCTAAACACCGGAACGATGTGGTCAGCCGAGATGGTGTATGCCACACGTTGGCAGTGTTTCTGGAACTTGTTGGAACCTTTGCAACCGTTTTAGGCTGCCTGTCAGCATGCCGCCGACCAGATCAAAGGTGAAGAACTGTAGCAGGGCCGTGGCAGAGAGAAGTGCCTCGCTCAGAAACCAAATTTATCGTGGGCGATCACGAGACAAGGTGGCCTGAAGCGTGCTCCACCAGTACCTCTTCTCCAGCACGGCCTGCCCCGGCATGAAGCACCCAACATATCTGTTCGACTTCGAGGCCTGCATGCCTGCGGGGGTGGACCCTGGGTCACAGGTACCGAGACGTCCTCTAGGAACATCATGGCCGTGTTGAAACCTGGCACGCGCAAGCGAAGAGAGGCCCCATGCGGGTCGCGTGTGCTAGGTGAGAGTTTCAGTCCGTAGGTCAGCGGCGGGGCGTAGAGCAGGCTCAGCCCACGCCATACGCGGTTCGCTGTCCATGGGATCTGCGGTTTGCAGGCACTATAGAAGCAGCTGTTGCCACCGCATTCCACGCCACGGAGGCCTCTCAGAAGAGAACGGGCGGAGGGTTTCGCCCGCTGGACATACCAGAGCCGAAAGTAGCAAAGTTCCTTGAGGCTGCGTTAGTGTACCATTGCCTGTCAGTGTCAATAAGCAGCTTGATACACCCTGCAAAGCACTTTTCTCCTGCACCCTGCATCCAGTAATGCTTCCCCCTGCAAGCCTATGGCTCTACAGAGGGCAGCATGTGATGCACAGGAACTGCACTTTTCGAGGGCAAGCTCGATAAGAATCGGGCTTGTCTGGCTGGGCTTATCCGGCCGAGATAGCTTTGGCGCATACCCGAAGAAGTGGCTCCTGTCCTGCGGCGACCAATCTCATGACTCATGACTAAGGTGGAAAGAAGCTGACGGAAGATATCGCCTGGCTGATCAGCTGATCAGTGGTGTCTGACGAGGTAGGGCATCTCCTGGCCATGAAGCTTCGTGTAGACTTCACCCAGATGCCCCATACTGCCCCAGTTCAAATGCGGCTGAGGGCACGGGAGAGATCGAGCCCGTGGTGGAGGCTGACAGGCGGTTGTCGTACCTTGTCTCCGTAGCTCTGGTAGGCTTTTCGCTTTGATAAGTTGACAAGACTGTAGAGTTTAGGATCCAGC
Organism: Symbiodinium sp. CCMP2592; assembly: GCA_905221615.1. NCBI lineage: Eukaryota > Dinophyceae > Suessiales > Symbiodiniaceae > Symbiodinium > Symbiodinium sp. CCMP2592. The sequence continues at coordinate 549,117 of CAJNDT010002680.1, read as the reverse complement.
ATTTTGGGCTGTAGGAAATAGACGTGGAAGCTTCGTAGCTTCGTAGCTTGGCAGACACTCCCACTCGTTCAAGCACGAAGATGCGTTGCGTGGCGCTCTATACAGTTGCTTCTTTCAAGTCGCACTGCGCCTGTAAACTGACAGCATGACATCTTAAAGTCTTAAACTCTAAGACTAAGCCCTAAGCCACTGAGAAAAAACTCCAAAGCTTAGACCTAAACCGTCTTTGGGTGTGAGATCGGAGGCTTTGGACACTGAGCCCCCAAAAAAGTGCTGTGCCCGAAGCCGCAAAACCCACAACACAAAAACCCCATCACCCGAAAGCCCAGGAGCTCATCATCCTCACGCCTAAGCCAAACTCGGTCCCGACCATCATGACCTAACTTCAGTAAGCCAGGGTCGAAAGTTTGGGAAGCCAAAAAGACCCCTGGTTAGCCCTAGTTTTGACGACTTGTTATAGGTAGCTACGGCCCTGATTGTATCATATCCACTGAACGATACTGCACTGCAGGCCCAGAAGCTGAATCCGCTGTGCATTTCGCCAATCAGCTCCTGGGCTGGTGTTGGGGATCGGGGATCGGGAGATCTTCCGGTCCGACACTCCAACCCCGACGAGGGTCGCTTCAGCTCCGTCGACCACTTTGGGTCCACCGCTTTCCTCAGCACGGAGATTTGGACATCTGGTCCCCTGCGGGGGTGGGTAAGTGTGATGAGTGTCCGGTGAAGAGAACTTTGGCTACTAGCTGGCACTGGCCTTACGAACTGTAAAACGTCCTTGCTCTTAAGTGCGAGTGGGTGAGAAGCTGCCGCAGATGCGAAGGGCCTTCATGGCATTAAGAGTTGACTTCCGCACTCTGAAACTCTGAACTCCTCACTTTTCAAGTCTTCTCAGCCTGCAGGGGGCGCTGAGGCTGCTCGCTCATGCTCGCACGGCCGCTGGTTTGTGATGGCATCCAAGGCTCTGAACCGGGATGCTGCATTGGGCCATGTATGTCGTGGTCCTGAGGTGTCATAGTCTGCCATGCATTGCCCTGAAGCTGAATTGCTTGGTACGCAAGACGACGAGGCCAAAGAGAGACAGACAAACGTTGGTCCACCTAACGAATCATGAGTCATCCAAGCTTCAGTTGGGACGGCATACCTCAAGCCACGGACAGTCGTCGATACATCTCTCAGCAAAAAGCGCTTTCTATGGATCTAGCCTGTACTTCCGGAGCGAGTATTTATTTTGTCTATTTTTCTGGTTTTTTTTGTATATTTTCCTGGTTTTAGTTCTGTTTTCCTTGGTTTTCTGAATCTAGCCTGGTGGCCGTGACCGTTCTCCACCTCTGACTGGAGTTCTTTTTTGTGTATTTTTCTGGTTTTTTTTGTATATTTTCCTGGTTTTAGTTATGCTTTCCTTGGTTTTCGGAATCTAGCCTGGTGGCCGTGACCGTTCTCCACCTCTGACTGGAATTCTTCCCTGCGTATTTTTTCTGGATTTTTGTGGATTTTTCGGTTTCAAAGCTTCCCAAACTTCTTCGCTCGTCTCGCGGCAGCTGCTGGACTGTCAGAAGCTCCTGCCACAATGCTGCAGTGTCTCTCACACTTCTTTTTTGCCCCGCGCGCTTATAGCATCCGCGAAGCTTCTGGATTGAAACTCTAAGACTCTGCGGTTGCGGTCTGGGTGGAGAGACGCCTGCTTGGTTTTTCGTAGGGAAAACACTGTTTTCCTACGGCTTCCGTGTCGTTTCCTTAGGTTTTCAGCAGGAAAACATACGTTACCTTGGTTGTTCCTCGGGAAAATCGGTTTTTCCGTGCATTGTCGCATTTTGTACGGATTTCGTGGTGTTGTTGTTGATACTGCTGGTGTTGATGATGTTGTTGATGTTGTTGTCGTTGTAGTTGTAGCTGTAGTAGTCGTGGTAGTGGTAGTTGCAGTAGTTGTAGTAGTCGTAGTAGCAGCAGTAATAGTAATAGTAATAGTAATAGTAATAGAATAGGAATAGGAATAGGAATAGGAATAGGAATAGGAATAGGGATAGTAATAGTAATAGTAATAGTAATAGCAATAGTAATAGTAATAGTAATAGTAATAGTAATAGTAATAGTAATAGTAATAGTAATAGTAATAGTAATAGTAATAGTAATAGTAATAGTAATAAAGTAATAGTAATAGTAATAGTAATAGTAATATAGTAATAGTAATAGTAATAGTAATAGTAATAGTATTAGTAATAGTAATAGCAATAGTAATAGTAATAGTAATAGTAATAGTAATAGTAATAGTAATAATAGTAGTAGTAGTAGTAGTAGTTGTTGTTGTTGTTGTTGATGTTGTTGTTGTTGTTGTGCTTGTTGGTGGTGGTGGTGCTGGTGCTGGTGTTGGTGCTGTTGTTGCATTTTGCTGCTGGTGGTGTCGTTGTTGTTGCTGTTCTTCCTGTTGTTCTCGTTGTGGTTGCATGCCTTTTTGTGTTATTTGTTACTGGTGTTGCTACTGCTCTTGGTGTTCATGTTGTTGTTGCTGCTGGGTGGAGTCTTTTTCTTTAAGGTTTGGCGGCCAGGTTATGTTTAAAAGGTTTGGCGGGATATGGGTTCGTTTGTGCGTCAAGCTATTGGGGGATTCTAGTTTTCAGGGTTTGTTTGTGCGTCAAGCTGTCGCGGGAGTGTAGTTTGTTCAGGGTTTGCTTGTGCGTCAAGCTACTGGGAGATTCCAGTGTTCGAGCTTGTTTTCCTGCGTCAAGCTATTGGGGAATTCCGGCTCGCGGCCTCCCCCATTAGCAATCATGATGCTCGCATGGTTGGTCAAAAAACGCGTATGTGCTGTCAAGCAAGCATGCCACTCTCGCACGCCCGGCGCATGCTTCCCAATTGCAATCACACTTTTCACAAGGTGAAGGGTGCTGCTTCTAAGTAAAAGATTCATCCTAGGTCCTAGGATATCCTAGGCATCGACTGCTATGCTGTCATGCAATCACGGCTTATAGCAGCCGGGGGGGTTGGGGGGGGGCAACCCCTTCCAGTTGCAATCACGATCCTCGTATGGCTGGTTTACCGCAAATCGCATGCGGCCGGGGGGGTTTAAGGGCGGCAATCAAGATGCTCGCATGGTTGGTTTTAAACAAGAATATCTGCTGTCAAGCAAAGCTGCGGTCACGCGAGCTTGCACATGGTTTAAAGCAGTGGGGGGGTTGGGGGGGCGCAGCCCCCCGATTTGCAAGGATGATGCTCGCGTGGTTGGTAAAAACATGCGTATGTGCTGTCACGACTCCTATGCTGTCATGCAACCTGGCACACAGCTTACACAGCGGGGGGGTTGGGGGGGGCGCAGCCCCCCCCATTTGCAATCACGATGCTCGCATGTCTGGTTTACAACAAAATCTATGCGGCGGGGCGGTTTAAGGGGGGCAGTTCATGAGGATGCTCGCATGGTGGGGTTTTCAACAAAACGCATATATGCTGTCAAGCAAGCTCGGCACTCTCGCACGCCCGGGGCAGGCTTTCCATTTGCAAAGAGACTCTTTGCATGGTGAATGGCATTGTTTCAAGAAGACTTACATTTTATGCAGGGTGGGTTTCCAGGACGACGTCTATGCTGTCAAGCAAGCTTGCACACAGCTCAAAACAGCGGGGTCTCTGGTCTTTGCTTCTTGCTGTCTAATTATCCTGTTTTCGTTCTTGGGTTCTTTCTTTGCTCCGTTCTTTCTAACACTCCCTCTGGTCGTCCTTGCTGGCTTTCTGTCTTTCGATATTCATTTCTTCTGTTCTGTCTCTCTGTCTTTGCTGCGTTCTTATTTCCTTGCTTCTGTCTGTCCTTCTGTCCTTCCTTCCTTTCGCATGGTTGGTCAAAAAACGCGTATGTGCTGTCAAGCAAGCATGCCACTCTCGCACGCCCGGCGCATGCTTCCCAATTGCAATCACACTTTTCACAAGGTGAAGGGTGCTGCTTCTAAGTAAAAGATTCATCCTAGGATATCCTAGGCATCGACTGCTATGCTGTCATGCAATCACGGCTTATAGCAGCCGGGGGGGTTGGGGGGGGCAACCCCTTCCAGTTGCAATCACGATCCTCGTATGGCTGGTTTACCGCAAATCGCATGCGGCTGGGGGGGTTTAAGGGCGGCAATCAAGATGCTCGCATGGTTGGTTTTAAACAAGAATATCTGCTGTCAAGCAAAGCTGCGGTCACGCGAGCTTGCACATGGTTTAAAGCAGTGGGGGGGTTGGGGGGTTGCAGCCCCCCCGATTTGCAAGGATGATGCTCGCGTGGTTGGTAAAAACATGCGTATGTGCTGTCACGACTCCTATGCTGTCATGCAACCTGGCACACGGCTTACACAGCGGGGGGGTTGGGGGGGGCGCAGCCCCCCCCATTTGCAATCACGATGCTCGCATGTCTGGTTTACAACAAAATCTATGCGGCGGGGCGGTATCAGGGGGGCAGTTCATGAGGATGCTCGCATGGTGGGGTTTTCAACAAAACGCATATATGCTGTCAAGCAAGCTCGGCACTCTCGCACGCCCGGGGCAGGCTTTCCATTTGCAAAGAGACTCTTTGCATGGTGAATGGCATTGTTTCAAGAAGACTTACATTTTATGCAGGGTGGGTTTCCAGAACGACGTCTATGCTGTCAAGCAAGCTTGCACACAGCTCAAAACAGCGGGGTCTCTGGTCTTTGCTTCTTGCTGTCTAATTATCCTGCTTTCGTTCTTGGGTTCTTTCTTTGCTCCGTTCTTTCTAACACTCCTTCTGGTCGTCCTTGCTGGCTTTCTGTCTTTCGATATTCATTTCTTCTGTTCTGTCTCTCTGTCTTTGCTGCGTTCTTATTTCCTTGCTTCTGTCTGTCCTTCTGTCCTTCCTTCCTTTCTTTCTTTCTCCCCATTCTGGTGTGTTGCTTTCTTGCCTTCTTCCTTTGTTCCCGTCTTCGTTCTTTCTTTCTTTCTGTCGTCCTTCTTTCCTTCCTTCCTGTCTTTCTGTCCTTCGTCCTTTCTTTCTTTCTCCTCTTCCTGGTGTCTTCCTTTCTTGCTTTCTTTGTTTGTTTCTTAGCTCCTTTCTTTCTTTCTGGCTTCCGTTTCTCTCCTTCTTTCTTTCGTTTGCGTTCAACCGAAAACCAGAAAAATAGACAGAAAAAAACAGAAAAATTGACAAAAAAAATACGGTACCCTGTACTTCCGTGAATCAGCCCAGAAGCCCATGTTCAAAGCCGACCTGCGAAGGTGCGGCGCATAGTCGGGCAGAGCCTGCACTCGCGAGCCGGCCGAACAGCCGGGAACAGCCGAAGAGTGAGTGCCGATTGCTCGTGATCACGCTGAGCCTCTTCGCCCCCACCCCCGGATCCCCCGGCCTTGCTTCGCTGTCTCGGATGCGAGCCGTTCGGACGTGCCTGCACGAGCACGAAGCACAACACAGAGAGGCTGAGGCAGCGCAGCGCAAGATCTTCACAGCAAAAGGCAAAGCAGATCTAAAGCATCGTGCCAGGCCGTCAGGCCTCACCAGCAGGGTTCAGTGAAGGAAGCGATGAAGAGGTCTTCAAGGTGCTTGGGATCTGCAGCAACACGGCGCAGCAACGCACAGACCATGACACTTTCAACCTACTGCAGCGCCTCCAGGATCAAACTCCTGCGATCCTTGGTGCGCAGCTCGTCAACGTGCTTCACCTCGACTGGATAAGGACCAAGCGCCCAGGCCAAATATGCATCACACATTCCCCTGCTCTTTGTTGTCCCGTTCTGGCACTAAGTGTTCGGCACCAAGATGGCTGTCAACAAGAGGCCTTACGAGGGGCTCGTGTAGCAAATTTCGAGCTCCTGTCTCTGGAAGAGAAGCTTAAACACGCGGGCAAGAGGCGACCAGATGATGAAGGGTTCGTCAGTGGAGTCTTGCGGCATTGCCACGGCTGCATGTCCTCCAGGGGTTGAAAGCTTCAGCCATAGTCACAGCCCTATCTCCTTGTCAGGAATCAGGAACATTCGAAGCACTGGAGTTTGTGTCCCGCACACTTTGCGTCCATTTAGCTGCTGCGATGAATCAGTTGCCTCTAAGCTCACGATCTCGACTTGGACACAGACACCAGTCGTCGAAGGCTACAGCCCCCTTAGTGAAACCTGAACAGTGAGCATGGTCCTCCGTCCGCGGCCCAAGACGAGGGCGGTCGGGGACCGGGGGTGGGGGTTGCAGCTCGACGGCCCGTGAGGCCAAGGGCTTTCTCGCTGAGAGCATCCTCGCAAAACGTGAGATGAAGCGCCTGCAGCTCTCCTCTTCTCGCGCAGCTCATCGCTTCTGCGCCGCCCTGCGTTCTGCCATGTTACGATTGCCGCAAGCTGCTCGGAGCGGTCGCCGAGTCGGCTCAGCGTCTGCACCAGGCCCCGGCGCATCTCCTGAGCAACAGCCGGGGACGCTTGAGTCCGGCTTTTAGAGTTGGCATCAACTCTCCGGATTCCAGTTTTCCAGGTGTCCGTCTCCGTAGAGTTTCCATTCCAAATTCCAGACACCAAGTTTCCGGTGCACCCTGCACCGCAGGGTCGGATGTTCTGCTAGTCAGCCGCCAGTCATATCAGTATATATCAGTATTAGTATTAGACGTCCTTGTCATCCACCAGGACTTGCGCTGCGGCATCTGCCAGAGCATGCGCAGCTACCGCAGAGTCCATTGCTATGACTGGAGTCTATCCCTGTAGCAGCTGATCGCGAGCTATGCTCCTGCTGTTTGGGTCAACCTATCGTGCCATCAACGATATTACACAGCAGCTCTGTTGCAAGTTGTGTAGCCTGAGCCTGGTAGATCTTGCCCGCCATGAACGTGCTCTGCGCAACATGACATGAGAGAGTGACAGAGCAGCTTGCTCAAGAAACGAGCGTCATGTCTCTCTGGTTTTTGTCGTCTTGCACAGGCATAGACGCAACACAGCGAGGTGCGTTCGTGAGAACGGTGCTCAGGGCACAGCGGAGCACACATTCGGCAACGTCGGCCCTGCGTAAAACCAGGTCGCATTTGGAGCGGTGTGCCTGACACCCCTGTCTTAGAGCCGGTGACTTGCAAGGTGTCGATAAGAGAATGGTCTTGGCTCCACATGAGAAGCATCTGGAATGTCTTCCGGGCACTCCGCTCTTCCTTCGGCCGATGCAAAATACGTGCACAGAATTTGCTTTTGACGTGTTGGGGACGTACAACGATCCCTGTCACTTTACGCGTACATGAAGCGACATCCGTCGATGCGTGAAACTTGTCGCTCACCTCCAGGAATCGGGCCTGCAACTAACTAGTGCTACAAAAATTTTCCAGTTCTGGTTAGTGGTTGTACCTCTCTGCGTTTGATATTCTACACATCTTCACACTGACTATACTATACCCTGAGCAAGCACAGGTCAACCTCTTCTTGGAGCCTGGTACCAGTACGCTTCACTGTCATTCACCCGAAATTCACGTACACACTTTGGCTGTGCCACGGAACAAACGCTGCGTTGGAACTGCCTAGGCGCTCAGTGATTTGAGCTAAGCAGGCATACGTCTTATTCTTGAGTGGCACAACCTGATAGAAGCGCACCACACACACCAACTGTTCATCGCAGACTTTGGCAGGTGACACAATTCTGTACGGTCTGGAGAGGATTGGAACTCTCCCCCTGACATCATCTGACACACTGGTAAACCTGGTAAATGAACTGAAGATGTCAGTTGAGAGAGGGCCGCCTCGGTGACCGAGGGTCGAACGAACAGGCACTGTCCCTACAGACCAACACGAAACGGAAGCGGAAGAGTTGGATGGGAATGGTACCTTGCGGGAAGAAGCATCATCTGTGATGCGAGGGCTTATCGAAACGCCCTTCTTAATTCAGCCCTCTTTCCGAATGACGATGGACGATGGGTAATGATGGACATGCATAGCCGTCCTCAGCCTTGTCTAGAATGCCACAATTTAGTGCGGTATGCAAAGCCTCGAAGGAAACATCTGTGGTGAAGTCGGACAACTGTGCCGTTGGGCCCTCGTGCTTGGATGAAGCCTGCTTGTTGGCTTCTAGTGAAACAGCTCGAAGCTCAAAGGAACCCAAGCAACCGGCTGCGATGCGAGTGATCGCAATAGAAAAAACGAGACACCAGCCTGCAGAGCGGCAGCGAGCGTTGGCGAAAGGTGCGAAACAGAGCCTGATGCGTATTTAATTCATTCGTAAGCCGTTGAGCGGCCGATGTTGCTCCCATGGCCAGCGATGCTTCAGGAGCATGGACAGCTTTCGCAGTCGTATGCTTTGATTGCAAAGCATGCCAATTGCAGGTGACCTGCCTGCGCGAAGACTTGGAGACTCTGCAAGGGAAAGTAACTCAGCAGAGGCATAGGGCCTAGGGCATAGGGCCATAGGGTTTTTCGTCCAGCAGGATGGGTGGAGCCGCTTGTGGCAAGGCAGAGTCTCTCGTCCGGCAGGCAGTCGTACCGAATTCCGCCTACATCTGCGCAGGCCTGAGCCTGGCCCTGGCGCATCAAGAGCCGAGCCTCGAGGGACGGGAGTGAGAGTTCCGAACTACAACCCCCGGAGCACCTTTTGAAGCCAAGACTGGCAAGTTGCTTTAACGATCCGCCCTCCGTGACCGCGAAATCCACAAAAAAAGCCGAGGCCGAGGCAGCTCCTGCGCCCTCTGCTTGTAGAAGTCCCGCCAGTCCGACACAGTCGTCAACTCCCGGGCCTCTTCTTCCGAAATCCGGAAGACAAGGGAAAGGCTCCTAATTATGTGTTCTTTGCCGGGCGGATCACTGGCTACCCTTCTGGCACAAGACCAAACTTGCCTTGCCATCCTTCTTGTCCTTCTTCTCAACCAGAGCGGGCCTTGGATGAAACTGGGCAAAATCAACCCGCCAGGACAATGGAAGGGTTTGCACGAGAACACAGGGCCTGGCAACTGTGGCATGGAGTTGCTCGGCTTGGAGAACATGGACTGCCTTGCGCTGGGGTGATGCCCTAGCCCTGGTTATCAGGCCGAGAGCTAGGCTATCACCTTGCGGTGTAAATGTCTTGAAGAGAATGACCAGAAATGAAGGCCGTGTTGGCTCTTGGACCAGGAACTTACGAGCTGGGCCTCGTCTCGCCAGGCTTAGGGCTGGGAGCCTCAGGCAGAGATCGGAAAGCTCAGCTGGCTCGCGGCACTCCCTTCAGCGTTCGCTCAACTCCATGCAGTCGAGACTCAGCGGCCGGAAGCATGCCGGTGGACCCCGACTTGGAGAACTGGCAAAGGGTGCTGCAGTCAAGCTGTCATGCCAGTAACCTTGTACAAAGTGAATCTTGCCGATATGTGGTTCACGGGCTTGTTGATCTCAGGAACCATCGTTGTTCTTCACATGGTTCGACGCACCAGAAACAGACACAGCCTTCAACTAGTCTTTTCTCAAACCGCATGCTGGAGGACTCCGAAGGTTTGCGAAGATCTTGCAACTTAGGGAAAGCGTGTCGCGCCATCCGGATGGCCTTGGGCTTGGGCGCCCGTCGCCTTTCCTGGGTCCTTAGGGCACAGGATGACTGGAATCATTTTGGTGAACGATGTACCACGGTACGCTATCACAACATGGTAACAGACACACGTCTAATGCTACTGTTCAGTTCAGTCTCAATAATAACCCGGCGTTGGCTCCGGACAATACTCAGTTCAGTGCGCTAAGAACCCCACAGCCGCCAAATATCACCCGACTTCATTGTGGACGCTCGCGCGTCCCTGGCACAGTATCTGTGGCATCGCACTGCACTGACGAGAAATCGTCGGTTCCATGTGTCCACAAGCTGCGGCTGCAACATGCTGCAACCACTAGGTAGCAGATCTGGCACCTCTTCGTACCGCTCCCGACGAATGGGAGCTGTGTTCTCCTGCGAGGAGTTCACACAAAAACGGCGGCAGCGGGAGTGTCTCTGTCAGCACCACCAGGCAAAGCCACTCTGCACGTAGGAGCACTGGAGACAAACTTGACATTGCAAAGGATGTCGTGCTTGGAAACTGGAACCCTGTAGTGGTAATTGTGCAGTGAACGCCTGCTACAGTCCAAACGCATCAGCGAACCTTTCTGAACCGACCCGCCGAATGTTGCGCATCGATCGGAAGTGGAAGCAATGGAAAATATTAAGTGACACACACACACACACGCGCGCAGTCTTGACAGTGTAGAAGACGCGCGCCAACATCGTTTGCACTTGATGCCTCTGATGCGTACTGCAAACTGTGGAAACCTGTTGAAGGCCATGGACCATGCCCCCACTTGCCCTCGCTAAGTAATATCCTTGGCCGCCGGGGGGACAAGGACAGGTGCAAGGAATGCACCTCAGCAGGGCTGTCGTGCGCTTCTGTCCCACAATCTATCCATCCTGAAGTTTGAACCCCTCTGGTGCGATTCTGGCTGAAGGTTGTGGTGTTTTTGGCTCCAACCCGCAATTCAATCATCGTCTCTGCCAAGAAGGGAAACGAAGGGCCTGACACTACGTCAGGGAGATTGCTCCGGAGCTGTATGAAAACAGATCCTGACTGCTCGGAAGTTCTGCGGGAAGTTATGCAGTTAGAATCAAGCCTGCTCTGACCTCTCGGCACTGAGGGGGGCACGACAGCCATGTTTGGCTGAAAGTATGGACTGACCTCGTTTCGACATGTTCGGAATTAAGAGCTGCAGCTAACAAACTTGCCATCCGCTTTGCATGTTCGTGCTTGTGAAGCTCCTAAGCCTTTGCGATATGCTACCCCCACACCTATGCCCACTGCACTTGCTAGAGAATGGCGACAGCCAAAGCAAACTTGGGCGGCTGCGACAATCGCAAAGCGACTACTGCTCCGGCTGACATTCACAAGACGGGCTCGGCCACCTCGGGCCAAAAGTGACCAGTGATGGTCAGTCTGCCAGTCGAATGTGACATGCTCCATGCGCTCTCTAATTTCAGATTCCCCTGCCATGAGCTCCGTGCCCACTTCCTCGATCTCGTGGCGCAACATGGCGAGCCCCTGCATTCGTGAATGCAGCTGTCCTGTGACGCTTTCAAGCTTGAATGCCCTCGCCTGGATCGTGGCTGTGCCTTCCGGCTCCAGCTCAGCCTCACCCCCGCTTTCGCTGTCAGATGGCAGAAAACCCGATCTTCCCACGAAACATGCCGCGGAAGGCTGGTGGCAGACCAGGACCCCCGTGCCCGAGCGTCATCGATTTTTGCTCGGGGCCCTGCCACTGGTTCTAGTGGCTCTTCCTCCAGGGTGGAGACAAGGATGCCCTGGCGAGGCGACCGCACAAGGCCAAACAACACCCTGCCGGAGCACTTGCAAAGAAGCTCTCTGCTGCAGGGACTCGGCACATGGGAAACACAACGGCATGTCTCTTTTGACCATTGACTCAGAGTCAAGATGTTTGGGGGAATGCTTTCGATCTTCTTGTGTGATGTTTTTGGGTTTTGCTCTTGGTTGTCATATGCAGTGCAGGGTCCAGCCGCAGGGGAATTGCATTTGGTTCTCCTCTGCCGACACGACTTCAAGAGCAAAGTGCAAAGTCTTGGGGTATTGCACTTGTCAGGTCTGTTGTAAAGTCTGCTTTGTAAACTAGCAACTGGGAATTGCAGTTTGTCAAATCTCGATTTCCGATACGCCGGCAAGCTCTCCAGCAATTGAATTTTGTCAGGCCTCGCTTTTCTATGGTCCTCTCTCCCGGTCTCCGGCTGCAAGTTTACCAGTGTGAGTGGTGATTAAGGAATGAGCGTTCCTTGCACCGTCGCTAGGCGGTCTTTTGCATCTCCTTTGGCAAGGCCTGGGCATTTCGACATCGGCATGATGTTTGGATGTGTTTGGGCACTGGCAAACCACACGTGGCAATAAGAACCGCCGTACTCCTTGTAGCCGCAATACATTACATTTCAATTACAATTTCGAAACATTGATCTCAGCGTGTCCTGTCCACCTACCGCCCAGGTTCGCCCAGTGCCGCTCAGGACCGCCCCACAAACGCATTGGCGGGACTTGTCGAGCCATATGAACGCCGCGCTGCGAGCTGTGGGCATCGTGATATCTCGTTGTTTTTATTCTCCATTATCTATCCTTGCACTTTTCGGGTCTGCATTCCCGACTCAGCCCAGTCTTGTTCGCCATTCCTAGCTCATGGGTGCCGATTTGGATTCAGGGGAAGCCAACTCGACTAACCTTTGCAAAAAAAAAGTCCTTTGGCAGGTTCTGCCTCATAGGTGCGCACCCGGCTCTTTGGGTCCTCAGTCACTGCTCTGCGCTACGCATCTACCCGATCGCCATGTCGGGCTCGATTTCCGCTGCATGCTCCCCGCTACACTTCAGACAAGAATCATCTTCGACCAAAACGGGCTCTGAATCCTCAACATCCACCTTCGCGGAGAACGGCAAGGACTCCAATGCATGCGCATCTGCTTCAAAACCGGCGGTTGGAACTGGGGAAGTGTAATATTGAAGCCCGAGAACCCCTGAACGATTTTTATCCATGCCGCGATGAATCTTCCAGAGCCGACTGGCAGCATCATGCCGGCTGCACGTTCTGCAAGGGAAGTGCACGAGATCTGAATAAGAGGAAGTCGTCGTACTCTTTTGAGAGCTGGGGCTCCACCACCGGCGGAGCGACTGCAAGGCTTCGTACTCGTCCGTCCCTTGCTGGCTCAGTCAAAGTCTGAGCTCGACCGCGAGCTCCCACGCAACGACCTTGTCACGGATCTCGTGGCAGATGCTCACGTCATTGTCATTGCCGTCAGCTCTTCCTTGCAGATCTGCGTCGGCAGCCGCAGCGCTCTACCAGGCCTCATCGCAGAATCATGAAATGGAGCAGTGGGCCCTCGCAAGAATAGCCCATGCCAACTTTGAGGCGAGCTGCTGGAAACCCAAAAGCCCAACCTCACCGAGAGCTCGCCGAAACCTCCAGGCAGCGGAGTGAAGCTTTGGCCCTGGGCTCGTGGTGGCATTCTGCAAGCAAGGAGCTGTGACAGCTCAAGGTGGCTGCAATCTCATCTTGTACCACCTCGGGAGGGCGAGAATTGGCGAGACTGTGTTTCTGAGAACAGGCTCTCCAACTTTAATTCGACCACCTGGAGTAGCAAGCTGTCTGGTGGCTTGCCACCGTTTATGTACAAGACGTAGAGCAGCGAGTCCCAGGACCTCTGGAACCGTGCCCAGGGAGACAAGGGTGTATGCATCACGTGATGCGATCAGGTCGCTTATTGTAGAAGCTGTAAAAGCGAGGGAAGCAGCGCACCGGTCGCAGGCCTTGACTCTCGTAGAGTGCCTTGGCCTGGCGCTGGGAAGTCGGGCACGTCTCTCCACTTCCTGACGCTCAAAAGCTGCAGCCTGCTGGTTGTAGCAGGCCACATGTACCCAGATCGCCTGAACCTTTGCGACACGAGACCAGGACACAGACCAAGAGATCAAGAGATCCTGGCCGGCAGGCCCTGCCTTAGGGAGCACTGCCTTGATCCGTTTGATGGATTGCTGCAGCAAAGCCTCGCAAAAAGCTCCGTGTCAACGCAAGCATCTCCAGGCCCTGCTGCGAGCTGCTAGAACTGCTCAGTGTGTTTCAAGAGACATATTATTCGGTTAACAGTATGCACGCTTGAGCCCCTGCCAAAGACAGCTGAACAAAAAGAGTCCAAGAATATATGATCTCGAATGCACTGACGCTAGTGATGCTAGCGGTCCAGTCGGCGAGCCATCGAGATTAGACCCCGCAAAACCCCAAAAATCTCTGCGACCCTTTTTCAATGACAGGCCGAACATCCAGCCTTCGCCAGGCCATGCCCCCGAGCGCAATCCACGACGCCCAGCGTCAGAATGTAGCCTCCAAATCTAGAACTGAACCGGGCCAGTGATGCTTCGACTCATGTGCCACTGGATGGCGGCTTGCCTTCGGCTGTCTGCAATGCTCTGTCAGCATGAAACAGAGAGAACGGTGGAAGGGAAATGCTATCGGCCCCGAGTAGCCTGTGCCTTCTGAAAACCAGCGCTCGAAATGAAAACTCAGGCAGAGAAACACCAGAAATGCCCCCAGCGCTTCCGAGCCTGCGTAGCCCTCCATGCAGGACCGGACACCACCTGCGCAACATTGTCAAAACTTTGAGGGGCCTGGCGGACACGGAGACGGAGACAAGTCATCGAAACGGACACCCGACACCCGAGTGTCTCCGGGTTCATGGCTTTTAAAAGGGCATTTGCTGCACCGCTCGGAATTTCTGAAGTAAGCTGAGAACCGAATGGAGGTTGAACAGCAAGAACAACGACACGGCACAGCAAGAACAACGACACGGCAACGCATACCACCACACTCACACATAACTGAGGGTCTGCATCGTTGATCATTTCCGCTGGGCCGCAGAAGCAAATTGCAAGCTTCGTGCCACACCTTGCGTGAGGAGGGTTGGCCACCGTCCATGCCGCTCGTACATTTCAGGGCACATGGACACAAGGAGCCCTGCCCCAAACACTTGCAGGCACACAGACAGAAAGAACTATGTATGTACTAGATCCTGAAGTGCACTACGACGACCATGACGCCTGCGACCATTCGGACCACCACGACCACCTACGGAGCTCGATTGCGAAGCCTCGTCACCTCCACTGGCGGATGTTGCGGCTGGCTGGGATCCAATAATACCCCGACCATAGATGTAAAGTGAATCAATGACTGCCATGCCATAGAGACAGTCAACCACAGGCTTGACATTGTCATCGACTGGGATGGTTTTGAGCAAGTTTCTTCAGCAGCCCGAAGTCAAAGGCCCAGCTGATGCAGCATCTCAATTTGCCCGCTCCCATCTCCATCCGAACCCAGCTTGTCATCGCACGCGCAAAAAGATAGGCGCCAGGGCAGGGCGGCAACCAAACTGCTGCCAAAGCCCCCGGTCCACATGATTGAAATGCATGAAATGAACACGCGCCAGCCCCGGCAGCAATCAGAGACGCTTTTCACCCAGCCCTCCTGGTTTCTTCTTTTCCTTCCCACACAAACGGGCCAAACATGCATGCGCAGTCATTCTCTGTTTCGTTAGTTTGTGAAGAGCTATCTGGCTTGAGTGGAAAAAGGAGACGCGAGACTTCAATCAAAAGACGCTTGCTGAGACGGAAACTACTTAAGTCGTTGAACAGGTGCAACAACGAGCACAGGAACTGTGCGAGCGCAGAGGAGAGAAGACTGACACACAAGTTGCTGGATCACAAAACGCGGTCACAAGATGTCTGACCAGCCTTGCAGGACCGAGGTCATGTCGAATCTGGGCTCGGAAAAGGTCCTCACCGGATTAGGGTTGGACTAGAGTGACTAGAGCTATCGATTTCGAGCAATGTCAGGAATGATGGCTGCCTTCCCGAATATCCCTGCATGGCCCTGCATGGCCCTGCATGGCCCTGGCCCGTCGTTCGAAAGGTGGCGGCACCGAGGAGGAGGCCGCCGGCGATCGCAGCAAGGCTCTGCACCGTGCGACTCTGGAAGACCTTCAAAAACCCACTTCCCGTCTCGGACCGGACCAGAGGGCGAAGTCACAGCAAAGACCCTGCATCCCCCCAGCCTCATCATAGAAGCTCGCTGGATAAGCCACCTCGTTTCAAGCCGTCTCCAATCGGACGTGAGCTTTCATTTCCTCTGTGCCGCTTTGAGGACTCAGGCTTTGTAACAGGGGTAGGTTTTCAGATACTGGATTTGTCTCCCGTTTGGGGCTAGGTGATTCAGGACCGAGATTTTGCGGAAGCATGCGCAAAAAGGATCGCACAAGAACAACCACACCACAAAAAAACGAAAACCCATAGACACCGGGAGTGGGTTCAAATTAGGCCACGGACCGGAAACCACTCGCGGTGCAGCTGCTCTAGCTCCTTGCGGTCCTCGAGAAAGCTGACAGGTACGTGGTCCCTCTGGATCCTGAGTTTGCGTGAGGCCACTACGATCCCTTCCCCGCCTCTTTCTTCAAAGGACGGAATTGCACCGACGTCAAGCCACCAAGCCCCTCCAGTCCTCCGCTCTGCCTGGTGACGGGCGCAATGATAATTGCACAACGGTGGAAGATTCGGTGGAAACGCCGTCGGAAGTCTCCCGAACCCGAAAACAAGCGGCGAGCAAGACCCTGCGCAATCGACGAAAGAACACTGACTCGGCAGTGCAGTGCCTCAATTTCTCATGCACAGCGGCTTTCAGCGGCGGCGTGGCAGCAGCAGTCAGACATTCCGGAGGGAAGGATGGTGATGCAGAAGCCATGAGAGCGGTGCTCACAACTTGCACGAGGTAACGTGTTTTGGAACAACACTCCTTCGTGGATGTGGCATCTGCACTGATGCAACCATCTTCTGATAGAACTCATCATGGCTTGAGAACTGCGGCAGCAAGTGCAACCCTGACGCAGGCGGCATCCTGAGGCAAATTCCTGCGCATGCTCCACAGTATGCAACACGGCCTCATGGTTCAAGCCCACGAAGGAATAGCCTGAGCAACATTTCGCCAATCATGTGCCGTGATTGTCCAACCCTGCGCATCGCATGAAAGACCCATCGGCTTGTCCCGGCTTGTCTTTGCACCACCGCGCGAAGGCTGCAAAAGCCGGAGTCTGAATCCAGTAACGATTGCTGTACATTACCTACCTATACATACATACGCATGGCCTGGAGCAATCAGCATAGCGAACCAACTGTTCCCATCCAGACCAAGAGCACGTGGTCATGAACACTTTTCCTAAGACTAGCCGGAGCAGCCTGAGCATCAACCCTGGAAAGCAAAAAAGGCAGAGAAAGGCTCTCTTGCATCTACAGAAACTGGCCAACTTGCAAGTCCTGCTAGCTGCGCTGATAAGTTGGCAGCTACTTCGATGTCTATAGGGATGCATGACCTGCACATACCGCAACGCTGACCCCTTCCCCGGATCTCCACATATCGTTGCCAAAAGCAAATAATTGGCAGGCATGCGAGCAAAGCTATGAAGTCTCCGAGGGGCTAAAACGACCGTCGTCAGTGATCTGAAGCGCCGCAAACTTGTCCTTTTTTCGAGGAGCTCGCGAGCCAGAGCCAGTACTTTGATTCTTCGAGGAGCCGAGCTGGACCCTCCCTCCCCCATCCTGGAAGCGCATTGCCCGCCCGAAGAAGGGAAAAGGCGCCACATGACCTTGACAGTTGCGAGCCCAGTGGCTGACTCTTTTCGAAGATTCGCAACGAACTGGGACGGCTAACTGAAAGGACTAGTTCAACCACGCATTCGAGCCACAAGTGGTACAATCCATCTGCGGCAGAGTCAGAGGGTCCACGTGAAGAATCTGCAGCGGAGGAGCGCAGCTTCTCCTTCTCGATATCTGCGCGCAAATTCCAAAGTTCCTAGCACAGGCGCAGCCACCGAATCGCTTGCGACAAAAGCATGCACTGCACCGGGTCACGACTTCTTTTGCGAGTCTCAAATGCCCAGTATACGCAGTAGACGTATCTGAGCAGGTCCTTTCTGTTGGCAAGCTCATTGGCCCTCAAGGCAGCCTGCGGAAGCAAGACTGAAGCAGCATTCCTACGGAAAAACCTGCTGCTGAGGCAGCCGGTCTGCCTGGGACTCTGAAAATGCCAGCGTCGGAGTGCTGGCGCTGAGGGCCTCGGGGGGAAGCTGGCGAGAACAAAGAGGACTTGGGACGACCGATTCGAGGCTAAGAGCATCTAAGAGCCCTGCCAAGGATCGGCTGTGGTCAGCAGCACTACCTCATCGCTGTCAACAGTCCGAGGTCGTCACGAAGATGATACTGTAGGGACGAGTGCGCACCAGTCGGATCTCGGCACCTCGTTTTGTCTCGGCTGACGACCGGACGTCCATTCTGCCAAGCAGCGGGTCTCTGGAACACAGTGTTAAAATCCACAGAGTTCGGTTCTGGTGCTTCGTGGAATCTAGAGTCTAGAGTCTAGAGGCAAGCACCGAACCGAGCACTGCATCGGGTCCACATCATGTTGCACCACACCAACTCGAGACTCGAGAAGATTCCGCCACATTCCGTAGCGCTGCAGGGCTCTCGGCCCTTCTTGGCTTGCACTTGCCAGCAGAGTTTCTGTCCGCGGAGCGATATCGCTACGACGCAAGGCAGTCAAACCAAACGGATGCGTTTGAGAGCCTGAGGGAAACGTTGTCCGAAGATCATGAGTCCTAGTCGCGCGACATGTTGGTAAATTGACACTGATGACTTCCCTGGCCTGCCCAAAGGCACCCAGACCTTCGATTGCCTTGACATGCTTAGAACAGTTGTGCTAGGACTTCCAGTAGGAACAGGGAAGATCTGGAACCCGCTTGCAAATCGAAGGAGTACTTGGCTCAAGCAAAAGGCCGCAGAAGAACCAGACGCTTGCCTGTACAAAAGGGCCGGTCCCACACCGGACTCTTCGGCGCAACGTCGTCCGACGCGTTTTCGCCACAACGGGCTTGGAACTTGGTCTCACCTCCAACGGGGTAGAACAGTGACCTCTCACTCATCTCCTGAAAAAAGCAATCCGCCATGGTGTCAAGATGGACTTAGTGAAAGGCGCCTGACCGCCAAGGATGAGCTGTGTGACAAAATATCGCATCACGCGAGCCGGTCACTGAAGTCTAGGCAGGACATCCCTGAAAGCCTGGAGCAGCACGGGGAGTGGCCAACTAAGAGCCCTACACATGCCAGCCCGAACAAAAACCCTTGCTTCAGCCGAAACTCCCAATGCCATACTCCTCTGTTGGCCGAGCTTGTCCTGGTTAGAATTTTGCATGCAGTTAGTCGGTCTGAGCCTCAGCGGCCGAACGTAGTTCTTCCCTGTTGACCTATGTTGACCTGCTGCTGGTGCGGTGTCACCCAAACCCAAGTCTGCACGGCCGCAGCTCATGAATCTCCGACGTCGGGTCCCACGAGATGAGCGGCGCAAATAAATGTCCTCTTGGGCTTGTCAAACAAGCTCGTGTTACGAGTACATAGCAGAAGCATTGCGCCTTCTCACCTCCGAGGGTGCGAGACTGTAAAGCCACACGGTGAAACAGGTATCCCAGCCAGCCGGCAGTGACAAGAACACAAAGGCAGAGCTTCCCTCATTGGTTCGTTCCGAAGGCTCTTAAATTGGCTACGAAACAGTATGGCCCAGTATGGCTGCCGTGGTTGGCGCACCTGTCTCCACCTACAGAGAGCGTTGACCAAATCATGAACGGAAAGGACAGCTGGAAAGACACACAATTCTTGTTCCAATATGCTGTCTGTAATGTTTTTGCGCTTGGTCAGTACTCCGGCGGGTAAGGCATCTCCGCCAAAAGGCGATCATCATTTGGACGCCACTTCGTCGTCACCTGTAGCGACGGGTAGCGCAGGGAGATCCATGCGTCTTCGATGCTGGTCTGGTTACAAGACCGCGCTGCAAACAGCCATGGGTAGCAAAGCCATGAGCCTACTCTGCACCCTCCTCGCCAGCAATGAGGCCCAAATCCTGGTGTGCTGCTCTCAAATCCACACTGATGCTTGCAACATTGCAATGAGCACGCACGACGTGCTTCCCTCGGTCCTCCAAGAGACGATGGCCGTGCCTGGAGTGCAAGGCGAGGACAGGCACAGATCGAGGCCCGAAATGAATGCGAAGTCCCGTTCTCGCCTGAAGCGCTCCAGCTCCTTCCGTTGCTTCCAGAGCTCATGCCTTGGGCGCACATAGCCCGTGCGAGGGCGAGGGCAAAGGCATCATCCAGTCAAGGAGCATGGTCGTCTCCTTGTCGATCTGGCGATCTTCCAAAGAGAGGATCGCCTGACCCGAGGAAAGTTTCTCAGTTTCTGGCATGCTGTTGGCTGGAGCACAGCATTTCATTGTGCAGCTTTGCCTTCGCGACATAGCAGCCATACTGCGTGTACGCCAGCCTAAGGCTGCAAGCTGTCGGAAGTCTGCCGAAATCCGAAACCTCGAAGGAAGAAGGCGCCATGAACGCCCAGCCACTCCACAAGAGACTTCGGAGAGCCGAGCCGGGCAATCAGCCTTGGATCTTGGGTCTCAAACTCAGACTCAGCACCACGTGAGGGACTCTCCGACTAAGTGCTTCTGGCAAGCGTATGCCTGTCGTCCGCGCTGCAGTAGCAAAGGGCCTTCTCAATGAGGTAGCTGGAGTTCTTGTGTGTAGCCTTAGCATGTGCGGAATTTGCTACAACAGCATCGTGTGCCACCATGCCATCAAGCTGTCCAAGTTGCAAATTTCATCGGGTCCCCGTTCAGGGCCAGTGCAATAGTCTCCTTCAGGATGCTGTGTCTGCACCGAGTTAAGGGATTGGGATGCCATGGATGTCATGGAGTCAGCATCGTACATGAAAAGTGTTCCGGGGCTCAGATATCGCTGTGGTTCGTTCGTCTGATTGAAGAAGACGTTGTAGTTCTATGCCGTGGTTGTTCTGCACCGCGTTTGTTGAAAGCTTGGGCGAAGGGAGACAGGAAAAGAAGACCGAAAAATGGCAAAAACGACACGGGCCACCTGAAAAGCATCGTTACCAGGGCTTTTCGATTGCTGCTGCATGGACATGATGTGTGTAGGGCCCACTCGGGCATTGACACCTTCGCGAGGCAGCATCGACGTCAGCTCAAACATCCAGACCGGAAACAGCCTGACGACTGAATCTCGTGCAGAAAACACCATCGCATTAGCACCGCGACGACAACTTACTGAATTGTGGCAGTGGCATTGCTTGACATTCACGAGGACAAGTACACATCCAGCTTCATCTACGTTGTTCAACCTCTTCGAATCACCCTAATCCGAATTCCATTTAGCATTCACGGAACTCCATGCTTTTCGAGGACATGGAGGCTGCCTTGCTCATGCCCCTGACAAGCCGCCTTGCACACCCTAGCAGTTTGCGCCATGTGTCCTGTTGTGCCTTGCGCGAAGGAGCACAAAATTGGCTGAGAGGAAATGTGAACTTGCCTAGTCCAATCAACATCCTGATGACATTGACATAGCGTCAGCTTCGCCGTCACACATACTTTCATGTTGTAACATGACTGATGCTGACGTGAGGTCATTCGCATTTCGCCCGATGAGACAGTCGCAACTATTGGTGAAAGGGATGCGTATTTAGAAGGCATCAATCACAGTCTTGCAGCTAAACACGCCATGGATCCAGTCCTACACCCAACGCAAGTGTACATTTTGTAGATGCGTTTCATCTAGTTCTGTCCAAAGCAAAGTTATTCGCACTGGTGGGCAATTCCATCCAGATGCCACCTTCTCTCCTACTCCCCAACGGTCCCTAACTCAAGTCCCAGAGCTCAGCATGTTTGCTGATTCATCGGTGTTGTCTTCTGGTCGTCCCGACGTGTCTGCCGATGGTTGCTGAATCATTCAGGATCATGATTGTTGATTCCGTCAACTCCCAGGCGAGGGGTATAGTGGATGCAGCAACTAACAGTGTGTACAGGTACATCGGTACATCCAAACTGAAGTCCTTGTGCTTGTCCAGTCCATGCTCCAGTACCTGAGTACTGAATAGCTGTAAGGAGAAAGACGCATTGTCTCGATGGACATGAAGTGATACACTTCCATTCTTCAATTCGGGGCAGGTCACGGACTGGATCACATGGTGCGCGAAACTATGGCAACACCTCAGAAGGTTGCATGGCTGCAGCTCCTCTTACTGTAGGACTTCTACTGTCCATGACTAGGAATGCAGCCTGGGCACAAAGGGCCAGCTTCCTGCAGCAGCTCGTCCACGAGCTCCGAGGTGCGAGCACTCGAACCACAGAACTCCTTGGGCCCACGTTGCTATCGTTGGATGCCGTCTGGCGTGGACCGCACCCAGCGCAAGTTGCTGCCAGGAGTCCAACAAGCGACACAGGATCCGGCAAGCAAAACGATGTTTCGCAACCTTTGCAAACATGTCCCCCACTGAAAACATGACGGCGGAAAAGGCTTGTTCGAGTTCACTGGCCATCCCATGCGATGTCATTCACAAGAGGCGGTCGCACGCAAGAAATGCACAACATACCGAGGCTTTGCTGCGCAAAGCGCATCCAGGCTGCGCTGCTGCACCCTTTCTGCAGAAAAGCAGCTCGCACCACTTGGCCTTGAAGCTCTCGTGCAACAAAGTCGCTGGAGGCCCTGGGTACCCGGTTTGCATTTGGAGCTTGAACCCTCACCGCTAACACTGTAACACCTGAAGAGAGGAGGAGGCTACACTTCGACTCATGGCCACGGCTTCGTCGCATCCAAGGCACACGGAAAGCTGGGACACAATCTTTTGCACAACCTCCGAGAAGAGAGCAGATGCGGAGTTATCGCAATCCCCAAAGAGAATGAAGAGCATGGGAGAAAAACGAGACATGAAGGAAAGCAACTGGAGCAGGGAGAAAACTGATTTGTGGGGCAGCGTAGCTTCAGTCTCAGTTTCTTCCAAGCGGCATAATTGCCGTGAGGGCACATTACGGCCTCCAAGATGTGACCGTCCAGCTCCTGAGCTTGGCAGCTGCTGTGAAGAGACTGCCACACGTGCCCTCTCCTTGGCGACTTCGTAAGCATCACGTTGACCAGCCATTTCGAGAACCTGTGCCGAAGGAAACACTGACAGCTTCTGACATCTGCTCGCATTTGCTCTGGGTCCCTAGATTGGCCTGTTGGACTAGCCGGCAACCGTGAGCATCTCGCGAGAGCGACCAAACCTGAGCAGGGGTGTGCCGAGCATGGCGAGAGCTTCTCTCGAAAGGTCGAAGCGGTTAGCGCCTGTCCACGAAGGCGTCGAATGATGTCTCGGACATCTCCGCCTCATTTTCACAGTCCCGTCAGACAACAAATGTCCAGCATCGCTGTCTCGCATAATCAAGCTTCAAATATCCATGAGCTGATGCTAGAACTTGCTACAAGCAACGCTTGAACCTGGACAAAGTAGCTGATCTCATAGCCTTCCCAATATCACACCCGGCTGCGCTTCATTCTAGGTTTTTACAGCCCAGGCCCTAGGCGCCTGCCTGTCTTCTGAACACGTGCCTGACTTGTGCTAAACCTCCCCAAGCTCGTTCAGCCAAGGCGCTGCCGTTCTGTAGTTGCTCTCGGAGTTGCTCGCAGTGCTCGGGAAATATCTGGGAAGCAAAACACAAGCACCACTTGCAAGAACTGTTTGCTACATCTACGAGCATGCCTTGCATCCCCGATGATCCTTGCCTTCTAAACTTGGCAGAACTGTCAGAGGTGCGAAAATGCACCGATGTGCACCGGTGCTGCTCCTTGCAGCCCAGTTGCAGTACCGGGGAGGGCGAGGTCAGCCTCCCAGCTTGAGCTCTCCGCCATGACACCACACATGCAAGTAACGTCACATGTCGGCTTGCAGCAGAATTGTCGTTCCTTTACCCAGTCTACCGAGTCGAGAAAGTGAAACCCAAGCCGTGCTGGCAACTACTTTGTCACCAGTACGAACGTTGAACCCTTGTCAGCTCAGCTTCTGAAGCTCCTTCCCCAAAAAAAATTCGTGGCCTCGCGCTGCGCGCGCTCAGCGGCGCGCTTCCGGCGGAGGCGGCGAGCTGCGCTGGCGCTGAGGCGAGACCTTCGCGAAACTGCTCTATCGGGGCCCTCGAGGCCATTTGCCATGGGCTGATCTCCGCGCCTCTGCTCCTCTGTTCGATCCACT
This sequence comes from Symbiodinium sp. CCMP2592, assembly GCA_905221615.1. NCBI lineage: Eukaryota > Dinophyceae > Suessiales > Symbiodiniaceae > Symbiodinium > Symbiodinium sp. CCMP2592. The sequence goes on along the minus strand of CAJNDT010002680.1, from coordinate 525,580 downwards.
TCGCCTTCGTCACTGCGGTCCTTGGGCCGTCACCCTATCGGCTTCTGAACCACAAATCCGCCTCTGAAAACGCCCTCTCCGTTCGGACGAAGTTGCCGGAGGGACCTCTGTACTTCGCGGCGTCGGGAATGCTGTGCCCCCACAAGCATCTGCAGGCACCTGGCAAGCACGCTGAACCTGTCTAAGTCTGCCTGCAAAAGCACTGACACATGGAACAGGTTTCCAGGCTTCTGTCATCAGCAATCATTCAGGGATCCAACATCCACCTCCAACCGAGATGTTGGCTCTGTGACCACTTCTGTATCCGGAGGTGCCTCACGGAGATATGCCGCCACTTGCATACAGAGTCTCTGCCGGTAGAACGTTGATCAGAGATCAGAGCTGCCAACAACTTCAACAAGGAGCAGCTTTCTGAAGCGCATGAAAGGCACCGGTGGTTCGGGTGTTCTCTCTGGTGCTTTGACCGCCCTCAGCTGTCGCTCGGGCTGTGATTTCTGCCACTTCACTAGACCATGTGCAGCACAACCTCGTACACGGCATTCATCCAAACATCCAAAGTTCTCGGACTTTGCCAAGCTTCATCATTTGAAGCTGCTGATGTTGCTGCAACTCCGGAGACACCTGCTTCGGTGGTTGTCACAGAAGGACGACAGCCCGGTAAGCGGACCTGAAACTGCGCCGCTGCAGGACAAGCCTAGGCGACACAGACATCTCGGGCAGCTCATCTCTGGGGCACCCCTTGAAAGGGCCCAAAACTCGGCTCCCGACTTGAGAAGGGTTTAGGGACTGCATCTGCTGCATTGCCCATGCCCCTGGCAACCTCAGGAAATCCCAACCACTGGAACACTTGTCACCTGTTGTTACAGATGTCGGCTTCCGGCGCTGCTTTGGCACATGCAGGCTGGAAGACCGGATGTGGAGCCAGGCTCTGGTCCTGGCATTTCGGACAGGAAAATCGCGAACAACACCTCGCAAGCAGAGAGCTTTGTGCCTGGTAGAAGCCCGCCATCTGCTCCTGCGCGGGATCCGCTCCCCCAACCCGATGTGCGGAAGAACACAGAGGCAGAAGGCATCAAAGTGGCGAAACCGCTTGAATCCGCCTGGGGCTGGTAGACTTGCTGTCCCCACCAGCCAGCTTGATACCTGAATTGCACGCATGAGGGTCGACTTCACAGTTGCAAGATGGTGCAATGCGAACTGCGATGCTCTGGACTCTGGAGTAGCTCCCGTGCGACTGAGCGGCTCGGGCATCGGCGCCATCCCTGGGGACTAAAAGCTCGTTTATCAAGACTCCATGTAGCTCTCCCTGACCCTGGGCCGCCTCCGGCATCACCCTGGAGGCCGTAGTTGGGCATCAGCCGGTCCTCATGCCCACTTCCACAGCGCGTGCGAGACCGAACGGATCGCTTCCACATCCCTACTCGTTCGGCTACACTAAATCTCAGGCCAAGAATCTGCAGGCACCATAATGACCACCTGCTGCTGCTGGGGCTGCGGATGCTGCGGGTGCCACCCCTCAGAGGCAGTCGGCCGCACACTTTCTGCACCACAGGAGCACGTGCATCAAAGGATCAGGACCGGACCGGAGCATCCTGCCCTGGCCCTGGCTGTCGCATCCACATCCTCAGAGGTCGTCTGCGCATGAGACAATGAGACACCCACAGAAGCGGGAACGCCGGTGCAGCCAAGCAGCTGCTCCTGATTTGTCTCTGGCGGAGGCACCATTCTTTCCTTAATGCGAGTAACCATGCGCAGAAAAGACCGACACCCCCTCGCACATCCTCCAGACCACATGCAGCAAGGCATCGACGACTTTCTGCCGCAAAAGCTGTTCCTAACTACGCAATTCGGGAAATTGTTGTGAAGCTGGAGCCATATGGCCGAGGAAGTCGGACTCTTCAAAGCCCTGCAGTGTGCGCCCCTCTCCGCTCGACCTCGCCTCCAAGAAGCTGGACTTTGGCAGCTGGGCTAGGCTTTCAGAGAACCGCCCCTTCCCCTTCATTCTCCCCACATGAAGCCTCCCGAGCTTCACGCTACTAGGTCGCAGAAGCGTGGCAGGGCTCGGGGGTGGTGGCCAGTCCAGGCTCGCCTCATGGGGAGAAGACACGGATCGGCCAACAGGCGCCAGGCTCCAGGCTGGGGCATTGCTCGGTGCCGGGCGAGCGTCGCGCGAACGGACTTTCCCACGGACGGCGGCGGCTGCGGCTGTTGCCTCGTGGCGCAAGAACCGGATGCGCTTGCTGCACCGGCCACAAACAGGTACTTGGGACCGCACTTGGAGGTAGAGTCCTGGCTGTGTCCTGCCGGAGGCATCGCGACCATGCGTCCTGCAATGTGCCGTGTGCCGGATGCGTTGCCTGGCCTGGCTCTGCCCCCAGGGTTCCCTCGCCGTTCGACACCGACCTTCCAGAAGGATGCGATGGTCAAAGACACACGGGAGCCATTGGAGTTCTGACGCTGCAACTCAGGAGTCGGTCGTGGTCTGGGTCCACGGCATGTCTGAGACCCGGATCACTGCCGGTGACACCTGCAAATCGGAAGAATCGCCGAGATTAACGACTCGTAGGCTCAAAAACCATATCATGCCCCTGCATGCTGCAATGGCAGGCCGCAGGTTGGAACCCAGGCCGCCAGCGCTGACCGTGTCTGAGACAGTCGCTTTACTCCACCCTCTGTCTGGACTCCATCTACGATCCGCCCATGCGAGCACCGGCTTTCAGCTGTAGCCTTTCGAAGGCTGCGGCAGTGTCGCCAACTGTTGACAAAATGCCTAACTTCAGCGGACTTGGCCAACTGCCAAGTCTTCCAGGAATCGGACTTGTTTCCCTAGATGCCGTTCCTTTGAATGTTGTCGCGAGTTTTTCCAGCATCTATGAGCGTGCTTCCGGTTTTTCGTTTCTCCCGTGCCTCTCGGTCCCTGTCCTCTGCTTGCTTCGTAGATGCTGACCAAACGAAAGGAGAAAGGAGGCTGCAAAGCCCTGTCTCTGTGCCTCGCTCCGGTCATGCGCTGCTGAAGGGCGGGGCCTGGCAGTCTGCTTCAGATTTTGGACGGCCTCTGTCGCTCATGTTCTTGTGCCCTCGCCCTGCGGTGACACGGAAGACTTCACAACCTCTGCTTGAGCCTTTGCAGTGCTTACAGTCGGGACCTCCGCTCAAACCCGAAACGCCTTGCCTGCAGCTGGCTACGGCAGAATGCTGCCCTCACCCGTAAAATCCTGGCAACTGCGAGCCACGCAACGCAGGCCGGATGAATCCAGGGTCAAGGGTTTGCTGAATCTCACAGCTGCGGCATGGATTGAAGAAGCCTTGCACGAAGCGGGCTCGCGCCCTGCGTCCTGCCCTGGCAGCAGACGCGGACCATTCTCGCATCTGCCAGTCGTCAGAGGTTTCCCGCTGCATTGCGGGGTACCGGAGGGTGAAACTCGTCAGAGTTAAGGTTATTCACATCTTCCAAGCCGAATAGTTGAATAGTCGATGCTTCTCAGATGGCTTCTCACTGTAGCAGCCTCCTGCACTGTACGGTCAAGTTACTCTGTGGAATCACAAAACTGCCGAATCCAAACTCATGGCACAAACTGACAATGCCAGCAAGCTGCGGGCGTTTCGAGGAACGAAACGAAACGTTGGCAAGGATCAGGTAGAGAAAGAGACCAATCACAGGTATCGGCATTGCATTGCCCGCAAGCGTTGTCAGCTCTTTATCTGTCAAGCCTGAGCAAGACTCCATTCCGACCGCCCTTTCTGGACATACACAACACCAACATCACAATAGAGAAACGCAACTGCCAAACCGCGGGCCAGACAGCTATCTCTGTTGATGTCTTCGATGGGGAAGCCCTGCAGAGCCATCATCTCCTCGCACCGCATAGAGCGATTTCAGCAACTTACTTACAGCAAAAAATGGCTGCTATTCTCGGGCAAGTCGCTCGGCCCAGCAGCCACCTCTTCTGGCTGAAGACCCAGATCCGGCATCTTGGGCTCAGGCACGGCGTGACTGCCCATGTCGCTGTGGTCCTCCGAGCTGTACTTTTTATGTCGGAGTAAAAGCTCGAGGTTTGTAGATTCTCTGCATCCCGCATTTCCTCCTCACTCGGCAGGCACCATCGGGTCCGGCCCGGTTTGCTGTCTGTTTCCCGCTTGCGTGACCTTTTCTTAGAAATGAAGTCTTGATGGCTGTCCAAACACTTTCGAAGACCCTTACTCAAGAACCGACTCCAGTCGGTGGGGTCCACATCCTCGTCGGCACACGCCGGGGTCTGTCTCTTGCGGGATTCTGCTTTGTCGTATTCATCGTTCAGTTCTTCCTCGACTTTGCAGACCGCCTCGTGAGAATCCTCCAGCATGAAGGTCGGGACTCCAACACCGGCATCGTTGGCATCTTTTTTCAGCTTGTTCATGTGAAATCTCCAATGGCGGAGAGGTTTCTCCAATTCGGCACGTCGCGTGTTAATGCCGACGAAATAGACACGACCTCTGTGCTGTGGCACAAAATAGTCTTTGCTGTTAACCACCCAATGATGGACGACGTAATCGGGTATGTCCAGCAACTTTTGCTTGATGTCAGCTGTTGCAGAAGTCGTACAGCCCTTCAGGTCGGGCACAGTCTCCAATATGTACGTTGCCGGTCTGTGTGTTCGGATGTAGCCAAGCACAGCGGCATACACGCAAGTCCGGCTCGTCCATGCTGCCGCTCCCGATTTCTTGCCCCGGTGCGGGAAGCCGACGACATACATGTCCAGCCCGCCTGGAACCTCAACCTCTTTAATCGTGAAGAGGCAGCGGCCGCGATCTCCACGTTCCAACACATCGTCAAAGAGTGTCGTTGGCCCCGTGTTGTCTCTGATAAATCTCCTTGCCGGGCGTGCATTGTCGCATGAGAAAACGTGTTCAAGCTTCAACGGCCAGTTGAGCTTTTCGTTCAACCTTGGATGAACACTTCAAGTTGCCGCCACATCCGCATCCGCAAAGCCTGGACTCGACACAAGAAGCTTACAAAAGTATGCTGCTATGGCCTGGCAGCTGTTGAAGTATCGATCGGAGCGCAAACACTGGTGCCTCTGCCCCAGAGCAGTCCTGGGTGATCTTCCAGCTAACGCTTCAGATTCGTGCACTCCGCAGCAACCCGATTGAACTCTTGCCCACCCTGCGAGTCACAGCCATGCCAAAGTCCCGTCCAAGAGTCAGTGCCTAAACGAAGGGCGTCCGGTCGTCCAGCATCTTTAGCCCTTGCGCTCAGCTGTTTCTCCAACGCTGCAAACCTTGGGCGAAGGTACCAAGAAAAGAAAAAACGTGCCTACCGACAAATATTGTTCATTTGTTCAGAAAATACTTGAGAACCTACTACGAGAAGGGTTTAGGGTTTAAAGTTAGCCCCCATGGTGCAGCCCAGCCCCAGCAGCCCCAGCCCCTACCCCAGCCCCGAGCCCCCCGAGCCCCCCGAGCCCCCCCCGCCCCCAAATTCCAAAATGTGGGTTCAAAAGAGGAAACTGCTCAAAACTTTCGGTCAAAACTTTCGGTCAAAACGTTTTTGGCACCCAAACCCTTAACAATTTCTATAAACCCCTAAACCCTAAACCATAATTGAACTCTTGCCCACCCTGCGAGTCACAACCACGCCAAAGTGACGTCCAAGAGTCAGTGCCTAAACGAAGGACTTTGCTTTCATTCGCTGTAGCATTTGCCTTCGCCGACTTCAACTAACTGTTCCTCCAACTTTGCAAACCTTCGGGAACAGGTTTTGGGGATGCTGTGTGTCGTTACCAACAACTGCACACACACACACACACACACACGAAATTGTCTATACTAGTAGGGTCAAGTGGTTCGCTTCCTAGCTTGTCCTACGAAATGGAGCTGCAAAAAACAACAATAATCAGACCACAGGCAGGACTGCAACTTCAAATTGACCAAACAGAAGCTCCGAAAACAGTTGCAAACGAAAGCAAACAGAAAAACGTGGAAAACATGTCAACAAAAAAGCACGTGGTAGGCCTGAACACGGCCCCAAGGGGCAGGGCAGGGGGCCAAGAAAAAAAAATCTTTGGAAATACACTGAAAATGACACTGGAAACGGAATTTAACAAAAATCAGAAAATGTTTCAGAAACATAACAAACAGAGACCAAAATAGCAAGAAAACGTCGGCTCAAAGTCCAGAAATAAAAAAATCTCAGGAAAATCATAAACAAATTCGACCAGAAGCCAGACATCGTGCACACAGTTTGTGTAGTGGTAGCAGACTTGTTGAACTCTTGGTTGATTTGTGTTCCGTCTTTTGCAGGAAGGGAAGGAACCGAACCGCGAACTGTGAAACCGGAACCGTCAGGACCGAGCAGTAAAACCGGAACCGTCGAACCGAACCGAAATAGAAACCGAACCGAAAAAGGTTCCAATTCCCCGAGGTTAGGGGTCAGGGTTGATTTCGCGTCTCTGCTCTTCATTGCTTTTCGCTGCGTTCTCTGCTCTTCTCTTTGCGCTTCTTTCTTGCTGGTCCTTGCTTTTCTCTGTTGTTCTTTTTTGTTGTCTCGTCTTCCCTCCTCTTCTCTTTCCTCATCCTCTGATGTCCCAAAATCGCCCTAACACACTTTGTGAGGAACTTTCGCTTCTGTTGGCCTTAGGGGGGCCCCAAACCCCAAAAAATCGCCCTAAAACAATGTGTTAGGAATTTTCGGTTCTGTTCCCCAAGATCGCCCTAACACAATGCGTTAGGAATTCTCGATTCTGTTGGTCTTAGGAAGGCTCTTCTACAGGCCTTGCAGGGGCCCCAAACCCCCCAAAACCGCCCTAACACAATATGTTAGGAATTGTCGGTTCTGCTGGCCTTTAGAAGAGCCCTCCTAAGCTCCTGAGGGCTTTATTTCCGGAACCGTGGAACCGCGAACCGAACCGTCCAGAACCTTCGCTCAAAACCGAACCGCCAAACCGAACCGCACAAACAGAAACCGTAACCGAACCGAACCGTTCGTTTCCTGCTTTTGCATCCGAGACACATTGAAGTGGCCCAATTCATGCCGTGTTTGGGAAGAATGCTGCCCTCACCCGTAAAATCCTGGCAACTGCGAGCCACGCAAGGCAGGCCGGATGAATCAAGGGTCAACGGTTTGCTGAATCTCACAGCTGCGGCATGGATTGAAGAAGCGTTGCAAAGAGCAGTGCCACCTTGTGATAGCTCCACGCAGGTCTCTGCACGCAGAACTTTGATATAGTGGGGCAAAGAGAGAGCTCTTGCCCCCGTCACCTCCACTACTTCGAGCATGAATTCTGCCTGCGGTTGAGTGAGGCGGTCTAGACCTGACTCGCTAGAGTGTTTTTGCGCATCCGTGCGACGACAAGGGCAGGTCTAGAAGCCGCATCTAGAAGGCAGCTGCCTCGGGACGTTAACACGGAAACCCTGCAACCACCCAGACTTCGTGCTGGCTTCCATGCGTCACCTGCGGATTGACAGGGTTTCGGCCGGCAGTGAGGACTTCGGAAGGAAGCCGGAGGCCCCTAACAGGCAAGACTCCGGCTCCTGAAAAGGGCGTGGCCTGCTGCCTGCTTCGAAGCCGCTCATCGCCCGGCTTCAATCCACCTTGATGGACCCGTAGATGGTCCTCCGACTGCACGGGAAGGGAAAGGGCCCTGGGCTCTTCCTCTCCCCTTCACTTCGTCTCTCCGTCTCTCTGCTCTGCTCTGGGCCTCTGGGCTCTCTTCTCGCTCTCTGCTGCTCTGCTGCTCTGCTGCTCTGCTCTGGGCTCGGCCTGACGAAGAAGAAGGAGGAGATCCTGCCGGGAGCAAAGCTACCGATCGCGTGAAAAATCTCTGGCTTGTAAAACCGGGGTCTACAGCCGCAGGGAGGCACCGGCAGGGAGGCAGTCAAAGGGTCTCTTTTTTTGCTGCTTTCTTCCTCACGAACCCAGCACTGCCAGTGCCGCCGTCAAAGCCGGAGCTGCCTGGGCGAAGCCACCGAGGCCTAGGCCTCTGCACCCGGACTTCCGCTCGCTCTCGTGGCTCTCCGGGCTCTCGTGGCTCTCGTCGCCTTCGTCTGAGGTGGACGGCAGGCTGGTGGACGGACTCGAGGGAGGCTGCGAGGATGAGCTCGCCTCTGTGCTGCTGGCCACGATCGACGTCTCGGGCTCTGTGGTGCTGATGACTGTCGGAATCGATGTGTCAAGCTGGTTAGTTGAAAGTGGAGCCTCGTCCGTTGTACTGCCGACTACTGAGGATGAAGCTGCAGGACTCGACGTGCCTTGAGTAGACGAGGCAACCTGAGTAGATGAAGTTGCACCCTCGTTCTCTGTGCTGCTAACCGTTGTGGTCGATGTCGCGGCTTCACTTGCAGACGTACTCAGCACTTCTGTCGACGTCGCCGAGGTCGTGGAGTCTGCGACCGTTGCTGTGGTGTGGGTCGTGGACTCTGTCGAAGACTCCGTCGACGACTCGGTCGAAGCAGGAGCTGAGCTTGTAGTCAGATCGTCGAAAAGCGATGTGGTTCTGCTCTCCGAAATCGTCGTTTCTGCCATGACAGTGAGGGTCGTCGTCGTGATTGATGCACGCGTCTCGCTGGTCTCCACTGCATCGGTTGAAGTTGCCCGCGAAACTTGCGACGTGGAAGGCATGAATGTAGTACTGGCCTGCACAGCCGTGGTGACTGCTCCGACTGCTCCTGCCATGACAGTGAGGGATGTCGTCGTCACCGTGCGCGTCTCGCTGGTTTGCAATGCCTCGGTCGTGACAACCGAGTCTTGCTCTGATGTGGACTGCATGGCAGATGTTGTCGATGTAACATTGGCCGCGTCATGGGGTTGCACCGCCAGCTCTCTGTGATCGACACGTGACTGCAAAAGAGATGCACTTTGACTGGAACGTAGCTGCTCACATGTTCCTGAACAGCTAGCGGATACTGTGGCGGCACCCAGAATGCTTAAGAAGCAGAGGCCGATCACATCATGCATCAGCACTGCGGGGGGCTTGCCAGGCAAGCACGGGGCGGTAAAAGCTGCGAAAAGTACACTACGCCCGGGCGCTTCCCAGGCTTGGTCCGAACAGCAGAGCACCGGGCAGCCGGGCATCCGTGCAGTGGGCAAAATTGTTTGGACCAGTTCTGAACCGACTCTGTGACATGGGTTCAAACCAAATGCGGTGTCCGGCAAAAAGGAGCTCTGTCACGTGACATGGTAGAAAAGCATCAAGCGCACATGTCCAAGGTGCGGACAGGCCAATAGAACCGGTCAGCAGCCCGAAGAGGAGCGACATAATGGCCATGTATCCAAAGTACAGGAGTGTAGACACCTGGCATAGTTTCTATGGTTTTCGCATTTCTAATTTACGTCGCTGGTGTAGTGCCATACTACTGCTACTGCTGCTGTTGCTGCTACTGCAACTACTGCTGCTGCTTCTACTACTACTACTTCTTCTTCTTCTACCTGTATCTCTACCTCTAGTTCCACTTCTACTACTACTGCTATTGCTGTTGCTACGACTACTACTACTACTCCTCCTCCTCCTCCTCCTCCTCCTCCTGCTGCTGCTGCTGCTGCTGCTTCTTCTAGTTACGATCGTGGGTCAGACCTTTAAGAACTCCGACCCACCACGCAGCATTATTTACAGACCCCGGCTTTGACAGTTTGCTCACGGCACTGCTCTTCTGCAGAGTCGATCGTGTCTGCTGTCTGCTGTGACAGCAAGATGTCCATTAATGGCCATTATCTACATCTGTCAGCCGCTTGGGAACTACGGCCCCTCTCTGGGACTTTCTGAGCAGGATGGTAAACTTGTCAGATATTACCTTTTCTAGGGGAAGCCGTCTTTCCTTGTTTTGCCTGTACCATTATCTTACGTTTCGCTGTCCTTCTCTTCACACTGACATCCGCCTTTGTCTCCATGCATCGAACTCCCTAACAACAGTAATGACAATAATGAGTCTACTTCTACTTCTTCCACTTCCTGTACTTCTACTACTTCTTCTACTTCTTCAACTTCTACTTGCCCTACTTATTCTGCTTCTTCTGCTTCGTCTACTTCTTCCACTGCTTCTACTTTTACTGCTTCTACGTCTGTCCGGCGCCACCGTAAGCGATGGCTGGGATTACCACTTTGTCGATCTGTAACCGGCTGCTAAAGTACATCATGGAGTAGAGGAAGACCTCGCGCAAACGAAGCATCACGATAAAAGCTATTTCAACTGTAACTTGCTAGGCCAAAACGTGCCCTGCAAAGACCATGAACTGCTGCGAATGCTCTCGTCTTGGGGGCAGGCGTAAACAGCAGAGGAGCCACTCGCCAAAAAGGACCTCTCCAGTTTCGTCGTCGACTTTAGGGCTACGACTAGTTCCTGACCGGGCTTGATGGTCCCACATTGTTTCCAGTCTTTGCAAGCTGTTGGAATTTGTGTCATGAGTCATGAATGATGAAGTCAGACACTGTACGGAACTCGATTGGCGTTGGTGTGGCCGGTCAGCCGGGTGAAGCTGTGATTTGGGTTGCACACACGGTCTGTAGGGTACACCGCTCAGCGGCGCCAAGCTGTGTTTCATGCGGGCTTCCGGTCTTGCATTGCAAGGAAGCCAAGGGGAATCGTAAAGTGCTCCCTCTGAGAAAGAGGAGAAACTCAATAAAGCTTGAACTCGTTCGACCTGGTGACATGCACAGATAGCAACTTTCGCCGGGACCGACCAACAACCATACATGTCTGGCCTACCTAAACGAGCACTTCTGCGGTACGAAAAGTTGGACTGCTACAGACAGCGAAACCATGCAGTCACGGTCCTTGACTGCAAAACCTTTAATTCTCGGCTCTACTGACCGCAAACTCCGGAGCGTTCCAGCGTGCGAAATGGAAAAGCCAGCAACTTGTGGAAATCCTCAAAAATCATTGAAATTCGCGTGGCAAACCAAGATCAATCAACAAAAATACCATTCGCGCAGAAAACCGCACACTTGGAGCAAATGGTCGGGAAGAGTCGGGGGGATCAGTACAGAGCAATCATCAGCCCCCACACCCGCACTTGCACAAACACAAACTCCTGCCGGGAGTTTGCTGGCGAATGAGATATCCTATGTAGAAGAGCAAAGCACGCTGATTGGAGAGGTATAGCATCACACACCGGCTTTGTGAATATCTCTCTAACGGTTGCCAAAAGACCCTGCCTCCACCACCAGTTGTAGTTTTCGGCCGTTAACTGAAAGTACGTCAGCCTCGGAAATTCCAGCTGCCCAACTCCAAACATATTTTCCGCCAAACACCAAGTCTAGTAAGCCTCACACGCGATAGAGATCTCTGCACAGGTGATCAACAGAATGACAAGCACCTGCGAAGATGGAACAGCTCTCCGACCAGATATTTTGACATTTGGCCAGACACTGTAGCCTCCTCTCCTGCTTCACATCCATTGCACCAACTGTTTACATCCTTTACGTGCATCTATTCAACCTACTCGTCTTCACTTCATGGAACAGCTCCAATACCTCAGCGGAACCACACATGCGGCACTAGGTGGCACCAGGGCAAGGAAACCAAAGAGGTAGTAGAACTGATGCTGCCACAGCGACGACCTTGAATGGGACTGGCAGCAGCTTCTTCTCGCAATGTTTATGCTACCGACAAATTGGCGCATGGGACGCATGTTACTCATGCTGCTGCTTTGACACATGATGAAAAAGAGCTCCGTGAAGACGGCGCCGAAGGGCAGGATGCCGCCAATCGCACACCTGAACAACGGCAGGCAGCGACACGCCCGGAAGCCAAACTTGTGACCGATTGTACCGGGTCAGTACCAAGGTCGTAGCGTGAAGAGTGGCTGCATGAACCAGGCTTGCGCCGGAATCTGCCTCCATGGGCAACGTTCAATAACAACAGCACCTTCCCTTCCTTTGGGGACTTTGGGTGTTCCGTTGGAAAGGTCGTCAATAACATCCAATGAAGCAATGAGGGCAATTGGCAGCTTGTGCCAGTAGCAGTTGTCCCTTACGCAGATGTCCAACAGAGCTGGCAGCATGCGCAGGAGATGCAGGAGCCCCCTGGCATGGCTTCAGAGACTGCTGGGTTACTCTAGCGTCCAAGAGAGGGTTCCAGCACGGCGGTGCAGGAACCAAAATGGAACGCTCCCCACTGCACCCTGTCACGGGGAGCTCAAATCAGGGATCAGCCTCGCTGTTTTCCGGTATCTTCTACCGAGTGTAGTCTGCTTCGACCCGGGCACAGGATGGATTCAGCACGAGCGTTGGACCCAGTCTCCTTCCTCCACAAACTCGCAACATTGTGTCGCCCAGTTGGAAGATGCGCAAATGCACCAAGGATGTCCGAGGATCAGATGTAGACTGAATAGGAGCGAAAGCACAACGCATGTCCTCCATATCGGCACGAAGCCACCCATCCCGAAGAATACAGCATGATTGCCTCTGGTCCCTGAATCCTGAAATCAAAAGGAATTAGGAGGTTTTGCACGGCAATGCATCATCCCAGAAACCTGCTTGCCTTGCATCGGTCCTCCCAGCTAACAGAGTGAAGCAACCATCGTTTGTTCGCGAAGGGCCCTTGCATTTGAGTTCACGGCCCGCAGCCATGTGCTTTGAGAGCGACCAGGGGGCAGCAAAGCGGGACCCGAGAATCACTAGATTCGATGCCTTGATGATCTTGCAAGCCCTGGCCTGAGATACTTGCAGCTGCCAGGTTGAACTCAAGTGAGACGCCGAGGCTCACTGCGGCTGTGAAACGAAACTCGAGCGCTCACCCAGAATTCCCCGATGCCCGTGGGCCCTGCAAGCCTGGTTTTTCCTTTAAAGACCAGCACAGGAAACAGTCTGGGAAGAAACGGCCGAGTCCACGCGGAAGCCTGCGAGGTGCACCCATATTAGTGCTCTCCGCAGCATTTCAGGACTGGATGCGCAAGGCCGAGGCAATCCTGACGATGGTACCATGAATATCTTCATGCAGCTTTGGGCTCGCGCGCTGCGTCCTGCCCTGGCAGCAGACGCGGACCATTCTCGCATCTGCCAGTCGGCAGAGGTTTCCCGCTGCATTGCGGGGTACCGGAAGGTGAAACTCGTCAGAGTGAAGATTATTCACATCGGGCTTCGGATGTCGGAGCCGCTCGGACTCAGACAAAAGCTCTGCACTCAAAACAGTAGCTCTGGTGACCTTTTGTGATAAGAGCGGCGAAGCCTCCAAGCCGAAGAATGCATTCTTCGATGCTTCTCAGATGGAGATCTTCTTCCTGCCGAGTTCTACTTATACGGGGATGTCAGCTCCGGCCGCAAAGTTTCGCATGTCTCTTGCGCCTTGCAAGCTCTGCCCAGTACTTCTCGGGGACGCCGCTCTTCTTGAGCTCCTCGATCTTGCCTGATTCTCACACGCTTGGGCCACTCAAGACTCGAAGTCCACAATGACCGTCAGAGACTCAAACGACCGCTAACCGTCGAGGATACTGTGCGTCCATGCCCACGCACACCCACGCTATGCAGGCAAGGCACGAGCTTTGATCTTTTCTAACCTGGGCTCGCTTCTTGCGCTTGTCGTCTAGAGACAAACATTGGGACCATGCTTCCGGATGGTTGTCAGGTCCTTTTGTACGCTGTAAGGCTGCGAGGTCTCGGCACTTCCTCACCAGCCCAATTGTGCTGCAGCGCGCGGCGTTTGTATCGGCATACAGTGGTTCTCAACCATTCCGCATGTCCCCGCCCCATCTTCTCTGCCCCCATCCCTCCACCCTCTTCCAATCGGTGTGAGGATGTAGGGATGAAAGACCGTTGCGCTGTCTGCTCAGCAAGCCTTCACACCATGCCAACTATCACAAAGCTATTAAAGCAGGATTTTGTCTGTTGTAGATGTCGGCACCACCGGCATAGCAGCATAGGTATAAAGGGCATCGTGAGGGGCGGTGAAATCCCAGAAGCGCCTTCTGTTGCTCGCACGATCGCAACGCACCTCACAGCGGAGGCATAACGAAGCCCGGGGCCGGCCTGGCTTCGCTGGCTTCGCGTGCACTCTGGCGTCGCGATCCGAGGAGTGAGATGTTCACAAACATTGCGCAGGCTGTGGGGGCCCGGGCTAAAGGGCTGAGGACTGACACATGCTGAGGCAGGGGATTTGCATTTTCCGTTGCGAGCAACTTCTTGCGCTCGTTGCCGATGGATGCTCGTACGGAGTTCCCCTCTTCAAGGAAGTCACGTCGCTCCTCCACGCAGAGCAGCTACAACGATCGATGCTTGAGCTCTGGCGACGAGGCAGCTAACGTCGCCATGCAGCCAGTACATTCCCTGTGCATTGGACGGTCCTGGTAAGCTTTCTCTTCTCGTGCCGCGATCTGATGTCGAAGCTCCTGTGCGATTGTCACCGCATCGAATAGTCAATTCGCAGTAGGGTCCCGGGACTACCACTGACACAAAAGCAGACACTCAGAAAGCTTATGCAGTTTCAAACGGGAAAAGCTTTCCTGAGCGTGCTGGAGGCGCATGTGGTGCTCCTGAAAATGGGAAGGCTCGTGGCAAGACGACTACGGTTTATGTCGAAGAGCAGCTCCACCACAGCATGGGAACAGATTGCGCATTCAGGCCTCACCCTGTCGTTGCCTTTCAGCCTCCTCCTGCTGCATCTGCACCTTTCCCGCCCCCCGCATGTGGACGCAACCCGGCAGCCGGGCATGAGCAGTCGCAAGCATCTGGGCGGCCGTGGGCCGTGCGCCTCGATGATGCGCTCGAACTCGTCGCGCTCGAACTTCGCCTGCACTTTCACGGCATCGGCTCGCGGCTCGCTCGCACAATTTTCCCAGTGCTGCAGAACTGGCTTTCATATGCTTTCATGGCGCCCTTCTGACTACTACGAACTCGCATATCTCGTGCCGGAAACGTCTTAAAAGAATGTGTGGTAAGTTTGGTCGCCAAAGCGCCTGGCCTGCTCGCCCAAGCGGCGCTCCTTCTCTGCCTGCTGCTGGAAGCGCGCCTGAGGTGAGGCGTAGAACTGCTAGCGCGTCGAAACATGCTGCATCATGCTGCCCTGCGGCCTCTTTGAGATCGGCGTTCATGCGATCCTGGCATGGAGCATGGGAGCCGCACGATCAGACCAACCGACCAACCCTCTGCGAAATGCAGAGGCCATTGCCTGCTTTTGCTTCTCTGCTGATTCCTTCTGGCGTGCTGCCCTCTCAGCTGCCTCCATGGCTCCTGATAACAACACACCACACGAAGTTTGATGCATGCGCATCTTCTCAAAACTGTTCATGGCACCGAACAGCTTGACTCAGGCAACCTCCAGATGCTGTCTAGGGACTCTTTGCCCGGAGTGCATCCATTTCTGCTGCCTTGTCCTGAGCCTTCTCCTGCCTGGCATGTCCAAGGCAAGGCGGGCTTCAAGAAGCGGAACTGGCGCGACTCTGGCTCACGCTCGGGCTCCGACATTGCCCTCAGCCTGGCGGTTTCCCTCTCCTGATCGGCGGAAGTGGAAGCAGCTTCCCCGTCCCTTCAAGCATCGAAGCTCTCCCTCCTCTCATCTCCTCTCAACTCTTCTTTTGAGAGGGCTACAGGGCGGAGCCACTGCTCCGAAGGTGCAGGCTCGCCTGTCGGCTTTTTGTCTGCGTCTTTCGTTGTCGTGAGTTCCTTCGTGCATTTCTTCTATTCTGCCTTCCGTTCCCCTGCACCCCAAAGGAATGCAAATCGCACAGCATTCGACTCCACAAGTCGCGCAGGCATTTCAATCAGGCGAGTCATGCTTGTACATAGAGTCTAGCACCGGAATCCAACACTCTTTGATTGCTCTCCGCTTCGCTCCACCTTGATGGTCGACGGAGGGCTACAACACAAAGTCAAGCTGCCCCCATTGTTGGGGCACATCCACCAGACATCATTAGACTCCACAGTTCAGCGCTTTGTCGTCGCCCGGCCCGCCTTGTCGGCAGCGAGCCGGGCCTTCTCGGCCTCGAGGTCGCGCTCACGCTGCTCCTTTCAAGATTGCAGGGCAGAAGGGCAGAGGCCACCGGAAAACGAGAGGAGAGAGTCGGGGTGAGAAAGGGAAAGCATCGTGCACGTGCGCCGGACCGTCCTTGGCCTCCTGGTATTCGATGATCTTCCTAAACACAGCCGAACATGCCGTCTGCATGCGTCATGAGACTGCGAGTCTTCGCGAAGCCGAGTCGCTGCTCTTCAAGCTTCTCAGCGAGCATGCGCTCCTCGGCAGCGATGAGCAGTCTCCAGCTACCAGCAGACTGCCGGATGCTGCATGGTGTTCATCTAGAGTCTAGCAGCAGCAGATCGGTACATCGTGGCACGCCTTCATGCTCATACCCTGTCACATCAGAGAATCCACACTCTAGCGTCTGTCCATAATCCATTAGTATACCATGACTTGTTCCATCTTCGTACTTTGCGAAAGAAATGGATATCCGAGAAGGAGATCTTGGAAGGCCACCTCCTTAATCTTCATGGCGGCTCCATTGGCTTCATTGACCTGCGCGAAGCTTGTGGAATGTGCCTTGACTAGACACGCATGTCGGCATGAAGTCGTGAGCGCGATGAGCAGCTATCATGAGTCGACGCCTACCGCACGGGAGAATCCCCTGACCAATTCAAGGACCTGCCTCCTGCATGAGCCGTTCAGCCGCGAGCTTCTTCTGCTGCCTTCGAACACGCCCAGTGCAACGTCCGGAATCCAGACAGGCTCTGATCTGCAGCGAGTAGACCCAACGGGAGATTGTGCAGCCACGGCGCTGCTGCTCCACCTCTTCAGCCTTGAGGGACTCAATCTGCTTCAGTACAAAGGATCGCTCCTTCAGAAAATGCATCAGGCCGTCGTCGCGATGCAAACTGGCATGGAAAATGCAGGACATGTCGGGCCATTTGGAAGACAGGATGGTACAACACCCGCCTGGTCTCTCGACTCCTCCTCCTTCATTCGCTGTGCTTGTCGGTCCTGTCAGAGCTCGCAGGTGACTGGAAGCATTTACACTCTGGTGAGGTGGCATGCGTCCTTGATCTGCTCTATGATCACCTTGGCACCGGCCCGCTGCGACTGCATCCGCTCCTGCAGTGCTCCAGCCCTTGCAGTTCGATCAGAGCATTGCAACCAATCTTTGTGGGATGGATGGTCCCTGACTGAGCCATGAGAGGAGAAACAAGCAACGGCAGCACACAGCGTGCACTAGGTCCTGCTCTCGAACTTCATACATTTTCAGAGCCTGGCACCAGCACATGTTGACAGGGGCACATCCTTTGCAGATCCGACTGAAGCCTTGAGGCGCTCTATCTCCATCATGGCATCGAGGTGTCGCTCCTGAACATTCCAGAGACCGCTACAATGCGTTGGTTCTCATGGAAGGACCCGTAAGCGTACGGTACCATTCAAACCATAAAGCCTTCTTCCTCCCTGCTGAATCTGCCAAGCCTGTTACTGCCGTGAAAACGCCCAACAAGTGCCCGCAGGTCCTCTTCCTCCTTCTCGGCTTGAACCATGCGCCTTGGCAAAACCGCCGAGTACGTCCGGCATCGCTTTCTTGAGCGTGAGGTCGGGACAGCTTAGCTTCTTTGGATGAATGCAGCCACGGCGCTTCTCTTGAATCTGCGCATCGCGAATAGTGACTATCTTGGAATAGAGCATCATCTGGTTCATGTGCTTGACCTGTTGCATAAAAGAAGCAGCAAGCAAGATGTAAGCGGTAAGACGCTTGAGAGAAGAAATCTGCACAACGTGATGTGCGATTTTGCTTTGAGCGACTGGCGTTTAGCATTGCTTTGTGATGCTTGCCCTCTGCTTTTCTAAACTGCCTCTCAGTGCTTCGCTAATTGGTGTTGCTTTATGTGGCTTCATTCTGCCAGGCCACGTCGTCCATGTCCTCGTCCAGCATCTGCCTGAGATTTGCACATTGCGAGGAGGCTTCCTAGCTCGGGCCTGTCGTGTTTGGGTATGACCGACTTCAGTACCCTCAGCTTTGCGGCCACTTGGGAGGGCCAAACACCACTTTACTGAATTCAGCCCCGGTGCTTGGCCCGCTCCAGCACTCCACCTTTGGCTCCTCGAGCATCCTTCAAGGAGCGTCGGGGAATGGGGACTTGGACAAGTGACTGGCACCTGTCTTTGAGAAATCTTCTTCGCTCGATCGCTTGAAAATGGCCCGGGAGGAAACTGAAGTCACCGGCCTTGGCCGTCTCGGCTTGAATGGCATTTCTCTTTCGCTCCTCCTCCATTTGCCTGCAGCGTAAGCAAAGTCGCAAGTAGACTTGCTGAGACAAAGAAGTAGGTACTAGCACCTCCTGGATATACTTGCAAACAACTTTCACTTTCACGGTGAGCGAAACGCCATCCTCAGACTTTCAGAGCCCTGACGTGCCTAATCTTTTCCTTTCTCGCGATAGACTTCGCTTGACGCTCGGCCAAGGCCTAAGTCTCTCGTTTTGAGCTCCGCGAGCGTCGCATCGAAACCCCTTGGCCGTGGCCGCCGTGGCCGCCGTGGCCCGGACCTCCTCCTCGCGTTTCTTCTGCTCGATTTCCTGGTGCAATGGCTTGAGCGGACAGCCGCAGGCCCCGTGGCGCTTGCAAGCGAATACCGGAAGCCGGACAAATTCCAGAGCCACCTGCACAACTAATGCCAGGAATCCGTTAGCACTATCTGAGGGACACGTGCAATACCCTCCAAAGCACTACCTTCATCTGTTCCTACAAATCGAGCAGTCCTCTTCCTTGCTGAGGAGTTTTGCGTTCTCACCTCTGCTGCGCAAGGCGATTTCACTCCACACCCACTCGCGACAGCATCTGTAATTCCAGCGAACATGAGCTAATCAACGGCAGCAGAGAAGCGCAAGCGGTTGAGCTCAGATGCCGCGATGACAACGGCCTGCTCCTATGTTGCTGGCAGGCGCTGGTGGTGCAGTAAGCAGCGGCAAAGGCACGGAATGGATTGAATCTTCTCGCCAACTCTCGACGAGCGCTCCCAAGTAGCTCAAGGTAAATGATCCGACAATGTAATGTTAGCATGTGTTGGACCCAGTGTCCTTGGGATTGGCTTTCGCATTGTGCCTGTCCGAGCAATCATGGCTGGAGTCGAGCTATGAGAATTGCCGCCGCCCGGGCGATGTCCCAACTCCCTACCCCAACCAAGCAAGCACCAACGATCTGAACCGGCACTGGGGGATTGGACAACTATGGAATTCAATTGATCCAGCGTTTAGACGCAAAAGATGTAGGCTCAAGACTGGCCTGTCATACCTCTTTCGAACCATGACCGTGTCCTTGCCAACGATCATGACTTCCTTCCAAATTAGAGAATCTCCCACCGTACAGTCCTAGTTCTCCCAGCATAAGCTCACGCAGCGAGGTGCAGCAATTGAAGTAAACAGGGCTCAAAAAAGTGCCTGTAACAAGCAAAGTCCTTGCCATCACCTTGCTTGGGCATGGTCTTGTTGTGAGCCTCAAGACTTGTCCGCGCTTGCCGATGCTTGCTTTACAATCAGCATGCCGTTACACGCACACCCGGAGAAAACTAGTGCATGTAGCTGAGACGCATTTCCGAACAGCGTTTCGTCGATGTCGGCATTTGTGTTTAGTGTGCCTGGGTCTCAGACAGCCGAGACAAACCTTGCAGAAGGAGACCTGAAATCTTCCCTTCTTGTGCAAACCGTGTTGCGATACCGATTGGACTGGCTTTTCAAGCTGCCAATCGATTGGGCAGCTGTTGAGCCCGGCATCTTGTCAAGTCCTTAAGGCTGTGGCCAACTCTGTACTCGCTATATTCACATACAGGCAAGTTTGCGCAGCCCGCTGAACTCTGAGGAAGCATCCGAACCGCAAATGGCGCCACTTAACCTCGGATTGGAGACAATCAGCAAAGCTGTCCACTAGCTGTGCGGATCGCACTGCCACCGAACGGCTCCCTTCTCGGCTTCGCTTTGGCCCAATGAGGGGCAAAAGGGACAACGGCAAAGGACCGAGCCCAGCTTCGGACACGCATGGACTGCTAGAAGCGCCGTGTGGGAAGAAACGATTCTGCAGTTCAATCACCGATCACCTGTGCAAGCCTTGCTCTGCGAATGCGGATCTCCGCTAAAGGCCTGGCCTCGGCACGTGGTTCGTTCGCACTGGCAGCTCGATAGCCTGCGAGGGAATGGGAATCAGATGCCAAAGGCCGCCTTGCCCGAGCTGCCAGCGTGAATCACCTTTTTGCCAGCACACGGCTGAGGACGGCAAATCTGTCGTAACCGGTTCGCCTAAACCAGTCAGAAGATGCTGCAGCGGGAAAACACCAACAGGAGCGAGATTTCGAAGGTGGCATTGCAAGGCTGAGAGCCCAAATAATTTACCATAGTTTAATCAAAAGTATCACGACAAGGCTTTCCCAACCTTGCAGGGCTGTCGCAAACATACGTTCGTAAGTTCTGGTGACGGCCATCTCTGGGGCAGTTGGAGATTTGGCATCTTCTGGAATAGCACACCAAGCCATCAGGCAAAGCTCTTTGAGAAGCTCAGGTCGAAATGGAACAGACTCGGCCTCGTTCGGCAGCAGATCGTCACTTCGTGAACTTCCATGCCAAGGCTAGAACTTGTCAAGTCAAGCATTGATGTTCGGCGGTTGCCTGCAGGCACTGTCGGTGCAGAGATCTGATCCCGACCAACTTGATTCATCAAGATCCAAAGGCTGTCATCTGGCGAAGGCATCTGACCTGGCTCCTGCTTTTGTTGGACCCGTCCTGCTCGCTGCCCCACAACTGCTTCTCAGCGAAATCCCTTGTCCATTGGCCCCACTTGTACGATCTGGGTGCAGCTGAACTTCCCGGATAAGTCGACCGGCCAAGGCACAGAGCACAGAGGGGAAGATGAGATCAAGAAGCATGCCGTATGGCTCCGGCTGGCACGAGTGGTGCGAGGCCGAAAGG
The DNA here is from genome assembly GCA_905221615.1 of Symbiodinium sp. CCMP2592. Taxonomy (NCBI): domain Eukaryota; class Dinophyceae; order Suessiales; family Symbiodiniaceae; genus Symbiodinium; species Symbiodinium sp. CCMP2592. The sequence goes on along the minus strand of CAJNDT010002680.1, from coordinate 504,749 downwards.
CATGAACGTGCTGCCGGGGTCTTCACCTGTGAAGGTGGCGGGCACATCTGCATCTTGCCGAGCCAACAGACCAAGCAACTTCACAAAGCTGAGCGGCGATCTTCAGCGCACGTTTTTCTGAAGGACCGGCTACTCCTACATGCCGACCGTGCCCAGAACACGGCTGCTCCACTGCGACAGTTGCTCCCAGAGTCGAATATGTTCCATGTCAAGAGTCGTCAGCATGCTCCTGCCGTAGGCTTCTTCAACCCCAAGTTCTGTAATTCGTCGGTAGGGACACATTCATTTTGTCGAAAATACGGTCTCCATTGATTCTCAGGACACCCTTAAAACCCAGGTTGCGAGCGACCATAATTTGCTATTGGGCCACAGTTTGCCTAGACGTCAATCGAAATAGAAAGCGAATGTACATCAGCGTTTGAGAGTCACAATCATGACATGCGAATGGGTACATTCTTGAGAGGGAGAGGAGTAGACACATTGTAACTCTGTCGCTCTCCAAGCAAAATGGCAACCGGCAGAGTCCATTGGCAGAAGAATATTCATCCTAAGGATATCAATACATGCAAAATTCTGTTTCTGCTCCCGATTGCCTCTGTACATGCTGGAAAGCAGCATGACGTCTCACAATTTCGTGAGAACTTCACCATCGGTCGTCGTCGTTAGCCACGCTGTATCCCAGCACAAAATGCACGCGACCCAGGCCGTATTCTTTCCTGAAATGCGCAAGGGGAACGTGGGTGAGGATGCATGACCAAATGACCACAGCCGGGCGTCAGGGACATCTCTGCCTCCACGACGTCCGTGCCAGGCTTTGTGGCCAGCAGATCGCGGCGCCTTTCCTGGCATGCCTCAAATGCCCAGAAAGGCCCACAACCGAACCTCTGACAACTGCAGCACCGACACAAGCAAAACTTCTTCATGGGTGCTATGTTGTGCTTGTCCCGGAGCTTGATGATATCTCGCACCGTCAAGTTCTCTTCTGGGATGAAATCCTGCTCAGGTCGCTCCAACGGGCTGGGGCGATATTGCAACTCAATCAACCATGTGAACTCACACCTCCAGCACGTTGGGCACCAAAGAACCCTCCCGCACGCTGAAAACCACCTCAACCCCGGCGTGGACCTTGGAGGCGTCGAGCTTTACACGGCGACATGTCGCGATTGCAGATTTCAATTCCAATCCGAAGCACTTCAGCTACTTCAGTCTGGGTGCCACCGGAGTCTTAGTAGTGACCTGCATAGCCTTCTTTTCAGAACGGCCGCGCGTGGACGAGAACTGAGGAGGTGCTGCCACTGTTTCGCCAAATGGCCAGGGAATTGTTGGATAGCCTCAACAAGCCAATTCGCTGTCACTTCTACCATCTGCCCTGGTCGAAAAAAAAACTTAAGGCACCTTCCAAATGCCCGGGCCCACCAAACCAGCATGCAATGCTCGCCAGTGAATGGGCCACCTGTGCATGCCAACAGTTCGCCAGCAAACACAAGAATCATCTTCGGCCTTCAGCGCCATCGTTTCCAGCTCCTGTTGCGGCACTGAGGCGACCGGGTCACCCACCAGGCCCGTGATCTCCCTCAGCAATGCCAGGACATGTCAGGACATGGAAGCACGAACGAAGGCTTAAATGATGTAGGACACAGGACTCAGGGATGGAACGTATGTTGTCCAGTCCAGCAACAGCAGGCCGCTGGTGGAGATGGCGACAGCCGTCAAGGTGCTTCCTTCCGGTGCCTCGTCGATTCTTGTAAGAGGACGACCATCAGCACTGAGGAGCCTCATGCGCACTGCATCTTGCGGGTGTGTCTGCGTGTGTGTCTGTGTGTGTGTGTGTGTGTGTGTGTGTGTGTGTGTGTGTGTGTGTGTGTGTGTGTGTGTGTGTGTGTGTGTGTGTGTGTGTGTGTGTGTTGTTGTGTGTGTGTTTTGTGTGTGTGTGTGTGTGTGTGTGTTGTTGTGTGTGTGTGTGTGTGTGTGTGTGTGTTGTTGTTGTTGTTGTTGTTGTTGTGTGTGTGTGTGTGTGTGTGTGTGTGTGTGTGTGTGTGTGTGTGTGTGTGTGTGTGTGTGTGTGTGTGTGTGTGTGTGTGTGTGTGAACCTCCCTAGCACATGGGAGCAGAGGCACTCCTTTCCGTTGGATCTGACACATTCTTGCAATACATTTTCACTTAAACACATGAAAGTTTGCAGGGGACCACCGAGGCCTCCGGGGAGCGGTGGTCAACGAAGACCTTCCCGGAAAGCCTGTGAAAACGTACCTGCTTTTGCCACCTTCATTGCACCTGGGGCGGTCGTGCCAGCTGGTGGATGAGGAGTGGAAAGACAACGAGGACGAGGACAACGACGACGAACTTTTCATATGCACACCACAAGCATACCTGCGCAACTTTCGGCAGCCCCCTGTGGTGCCAAGATTAGCTCAAGGACAGGCCCCCTGTGGTGTCCAGATTAGACAACAACATACAACATACTCTCCTCTTCTTGCTCTCTTGGCCGAATCCATCAGTGTGACCAGCGTGGGTCTTGAGACTCCAGAGCAACGGCTTTCCGTCATGGCGCCGTGGTGACCCTCCGGGGAGACCGGTGATGAACCGGGTGTTCAGCCTTCGTTCAGACTGTTCAGAATCTCCCGATGCTACTTTATCTCTCTCTCTCTGATGCCGGCATGTGAGTCTGACATGAGTGCAGGTGCAGTAATGGACGGCTAATGCAGTAAAGTGCGTCTAGTGAGCAGGTGCTACCTCGCTAGTCTGTCCTCTATTCGACCGCTTCTTTATTTCTCAGGGACTGCAAGGGCATGTGCAACTGACATGAGGGCAGGTGTGGTAACCTTCGTCTAGTGCAAGTGAAGCGGCGCTTCCTCCGGGAAGTAATCGGCGTCTCGCTTCTCTCTCCCCCTAACCCCACACCTTAAGTTGAGGACCACGCAGGACGTGGTACCTCTCGTTCCATTGCTCCTGGGTGCTTTTCTGCACAGCTGGAGGATGGTCCACCGCTCTTGGGTGTCTTTTGCTACACAGCTGGAGGGTGGAATACCCTAATCCTGCTACTGGCCTTGGACCCTGCTCGGGTAGCCGGGCAGTAGTCACTCCGTTCCTGGGTCTTTGGTGACAGCTGGAAGGAGTGTCCTCACCCTATTCTCACCACCCTAATTACAACATACAACCACATGTGCAACACATTGGTCAGAAGCTGCTAGCCCTGGACCCCTTCGAGGGTAGCTGGGTAGCAGTTTTCTCCATTAACCCTCATTACTGTTGCTTTTGGGGGCCGTCGCGCCCAGCTGAGGAACAGTCCCCGGCTGGATCTGGGCCCTTGCAAGGGCAGCTGATCAGCCTTCCTTCCCCTCTGTCGCTTCTGGGGGCTTGCGTGCCCAGCTGAAGGACAGTCCTGAACCCTAAATTTTACGCCTCGCCACATCTTGGACTACCACAACATTACTACATTCTGGACTACATCGACAAGCTTTGCAAGCGGGCATTGCAGCCCACAGGGTTTTGTGGTTTAGTTTGGGTTCGTTTAGATCTTGGAGCCCTGGCGCGGCTTTATTCCACTGCACACAGCCGCCCCAAGCTGGGGCTGTGTGTGTGTGAACCTCCCTAGCACATGGGAGCAGAGGGTCACTCCTTTCCGTTGGATCTGACACATTCTTGCAATACATTTTCACTTAAACACATGAAAGTTTGCAGGGGACCACCGAGGCCTCCGGGGAGCGGTGGTCAACGAAGACCTTCCCGGAAAGCCTGTGAAAACGTACCTGCTTTTGCCACCTTCATTGCACCTGGGGCGGTCGTGCCAGCTGGTGGATGAGGAGTGGAAAGACAACGAGGACGAGGACAACGACGACGAACTTTTCATATGCACACCACAAGCATACCTGCGCAACTTTCGGCAGCCCCCTGTGGTGCCAAGATTAGCTCAAGGACAGGCCCCCTGTGGTGTCCAGATTAGACAACAACATACAACATACTCTCCTCTTCTTGCTCTCTTGGCCGAATCCATCAGTGTGTGCACTTCTCTCGTGCATGAGATAAGGGGCTCACCACCCATCTTAGGGGACGGAGGGGTGCAGGGGATCTCCGTCCAACGAAGCTCTCCCCTGCACCCTAAAACGTACCTGCATTGCCTGCGCCTGGGCCCCGTCGTGGGCAGCTGGCGGGGCACTCATCTTCGTTCATCCTTCATCTCATTTAATGCTACGTCAATCCTTTGTGTCTGGCGTAGCAACGGGCAGAAACCTTACCCCTGACGGATCATCTCATTCCGCTTTCGTATGCCATTCCTCCGGTCTGGCGTACTTGGCACAAAACCTTTATCTCATATTTCGTTATCATTACCACTACCAACACCATCGTTTTTCATCCAGTGCAACGTAGTGCAACGTCCCTTGTGGACATACATCCGGGAGTGCAGACTACACTTCTTCAGTGCTTTGTGCAGGCAAGTGATTCGGGCCGAGGCGCCTGCATGCACTCGTGCTCATGCTGGTGGCTGTGAGCTCCCTCAACTCATCGAGGGACGACACTTCCACGCCTTCCAATAGGGTCTTCCCGCTGATCCCAACGACTGTGAAGGTACGGCGCAAAGGCTCCGCATCGGGCACTCCGGCCATGCAGCAGGCAAACATGGAATACCCGGGAATGCCCGGGAAGCCCTACTCTCACGGACAAACACGCTCGCATTAGGCCAAGCAATGCGGAAAGGCCCATACAAGACTAACACTGTCAACCCCTGACCATGATGAGACCAATGGCAGCTCTTGGCAGAAACCGCACACCTTCACGAGCACAAAGCCTGCCTCGCGCCGAAAACCAAAATAGGAGCCCAAGAAGACTAGCGGCACCTCATGCACAGAGACACAATCCGAAAAGGCGCTGTACCAGAACCAAGCACATCCTCTGCTTCGAAGTGGCTATTACATGACGGCACCAACATGCACCAGAGTTGCGAGCAGAAAGAAACATGTCAGCTATAGGCTAACAGTCCGCTGCTCGCATTGGACTTGGGCGACTGGCGGAGATGCCGAACCAAAGAACGAGAATTGCGAACATCGTCGTAAATGGGACTGCCCCTGAGACGCACGGGATCAGATCAGACACACCAAACCGCAGACATGTGAGGGATGAGAGTCCTCTTGAGCCGCCAGCCTGACGACTTCTGCCCCCAGATGAAAAGGTTGAGCA